>OV049924.1:264199775-264731684 GCA_920104205.1 Eupeodes latifasciatus | reverse complement strand
CAGGGTTGCCAAAGAACATTTTGCTAAATGATTTTTTTTGTTCCTTTTTTTGGGGGAAAATAATTACCATAAATTATGTCAAATATACAAATTGAGATCCAAACACAAAGCAGGATCTTGTGTTGTTGTTGTAATGCATGTAAATTCAAGATCCGGATCAGATCATGGTGATAATAAAATGCGGCTAATGTAATACATGTACCAAATAAATCATGATGTACTAATTCTCAGGAATCGTGTAGATGATGTAGAACAAGTTTTATTTTCAAGTAAATTAGAATCTTAACTAGGAATATTCTCAGTCAACAAGAGTTTACGAATATTGAAAGTTTCTCAAAAATAAAATTAGTCGTTACAGAGTACCAAGAACAAGAAATTATGATAGTAATACTGCCACAGATTTCTGAGAAAAGATACTCTCCAAACCTTATAGAATCACTTCAAGTTATCATTTACTGTAAGTAACTTGAAGAAAAAACTCATTAAAATATCAGAAACAAAACAAAATATTATGTTCAAAAGAAGCATTATGTATAAAAACATAAATGAATGTAACATACGAGGTGTGTTCAAAAAGTACCCGGAATTTTCGTTTTTTCAAAAAAATATTTATTTATTCGTTTACATCAATGGGGTCCCCTTCAAAGTAGTCCCCCCCAGATATAATACACTTATGCCAGCGTTTTTTCCAATCTTCGAAGCACTCTTGATATTCACTTTTTGATATGTCCTTGAGCATTCTCAGCGATTCGGCCTTTATTTCTTCAATCGAGGAAAAACGTCGTCTTTTCGTGGGTCTCTTCAACTTTGGAAACAGGAAAAAGTCACACGGAGCCATATCTGGTGAAAATGGAGGTTGGCGCATGACTACGGTATTGTTTTTCCGTAAATCTGAGTTTTTTTTTCGGATTGCTTCACGCAAACGTCGTCGCATAACTTCAAGGTAATACTCCTTATTAACCGTACGGCCTTGTGGTAAGAACTCTTGATGCACTATGCCATTATAATCGAAGAAAACAGTAAGCAAAACCTTCGCATTTGATCGAACTTGACGTGCTTTTTTCGCTGTTGACGTTGGATGCTTCCAGGTGGACGATTGTGCTTTGGTTTCGACATTATAACCGTACACCCATGTTTCATAATTAGTTATGACCCTTTCAAGCAAACTTGAATCGTCGTTGACGTCATTTAACAGCTCTTAAGCGATGTTCATGCGATTGTTTTTTTGGTCAAAATTCAGCAGTTTCAGCAAAAATCGCCGAGCTCATAAAAACACGTCGAACCTTAGCAACTACCACAGACAAAGTAAACAGTGAATATAGCTGAAAATTGCATCATACTTTAGGGGCATGTATACTAACACAATACAAAAAAATGTTGACCTTCACTCTCCAGATCCGCGAAATTTTAAAATTCCGGGTACTTTTTGAACACACCTCGTAAATAAAAGAAATAACTCATATTGTCAAAAAACGTAAAAGAAAGCCGGACAATCCAAAATTGTAATAAATTAAATTTTAAGTCAAAAGAAAACTACCTCAATAAATTCAAAAGTTGTAATATAAATATTAAAAAATAAGACATTCGGAAATTCTGAGAAAACTATACATGATAAATTTGTTTTACCAAATTTTGTTATAAGAAATAACACAAAATAAAATATTTCATCTTTATCAACAAACATTGTTATAGTTTTAATTGCTTCAATTATTTTATGCATTTTTATAAGAAAAACAAAAAACACTACTGTAAACATTTCGTTGGAGCCATAATTTAACGGGCCACAGGAGCCGACTTAAGAAACATCATATAATTGTGAAGTAAACGAGATCACGGAAGCGATTTCAAGAAGCATATCTTGAATGTCGTTGTGTTGCACTTAGTGGAGCGCCTGGGGGTTTTCACCTCGGATTAGAGTTATAGTGAATGAATTAATATGATCGATGTGGGATATTGTTTCTTAAACTATAAATTGCAATGTTTACCCAAAATTTTTGTGTGCCCTCCATTTTTTCATTGTTTAAAACAAATTTTTATAAAAAATAATGTTTGACTATACATTTTCACTTTAAACAGTATTTTTTTTTATTTATGTGTTAAATCTTACCTACATAGACATATAGGAACATTTTTCAAAGATACCTGTGTATAAAAATAGCAGTGGGATCTCGAACAGTTAGAAAAACGTGGAGGGGAGAGCGGAGCGACAGCTGCTATGTACCATGGAATTTCTCGGCTAGTTTAATTGCAAGTAACACGTGTTCTGTGAATATTGTCTTTAAACTAAAAACATTCAGTAAAATTTTGAAAAAAAAATCGAATTGACAGTTTTTTTTACAAAAAATAAAAACTTAATAGAAAATTTAACAAAAGTTGGTAAAAATTGATTTTCGACTAAAATATCTTTTCAAAAATTTGAGATTATGGCTTGCAACTAATTTTAACTTATAAGAAATATTGTTTTCAACATTCGGAAAATTTCTCGGCTAGTTTAATTGCAAATAACACGTGTTCTGTGAATATTGTCTTTAAACTAAAAACATTCAGTAAAATTTTGAAAAAAAATCGAATTGACAGTTTTTTTTACAAAAAATAAAAACTTAATAGAAAATTTAACAAAAGTTGGTAAAAATTGATTTTCGACTAAAATATCTTTTCAAAAATTTGAGATTATGGCTTGCAACTAATTTTAACTTATAAGAAATATTGTTTTCAACATTCGGACATTTTTTTTAGAAAAATCGAATTGACAGTTTTCTTACAAAAAATAAACACCTAAACAAAAAAAATAATAAAAGTTGGTAAAAATTTATTTTCGACTCAAATATCTTTTCAAAACTTTGAGATATTGGCTTTAAACTACTTTTATCTTTTAAAAAATATTTTTGTCAAAATTCAGTAAAATTTTGACAAAAATATAATTGACAGTTTTCTTACAAAAAATAAAAACCTAAACAAAAAAATTAATAAAAGTTGGTAAAAATTGATTTTCGACTCAAATATCTTTTCAAAACTTTGAGATATTGGCTCTAAACTACTTTTATCTTTTAAAAAATATTGTTGTCAACATTCAATAAAATTTTGAAAAAAAAATCTAATTGGCAGGTTTTTTACAAAAATTAAAAACTTAACAAAAAAACAATACTAAAAATTGGTAAAAATTTACTTACGACTCAAATAGCTATTCAAAAATTAAAAATATTGTCTTCAAACTCTTTTTATTTCACAGAAAATATTATTTTCGATATTCAGTAGTTTTTTTTATAAAAATCCAACAGTCCGTTTTTTCATAAAAAAAATAAAATCTACAAACAATAGAACGCAAATTTGGTAAAAATTGATCAAATTAATTTCATTCATCCAATTTGAAAAATTTAAGAAATGCTACTTAAATTGGTAAAAATTTGTTTTCGACTAAAAATCTATTTAATAAAACTAGATTTTCAAACTAAACTATTTCTTTATATGAAAAATATTGTTGGTAATTTTAAATTTTTTAAGTATAATTTAACTAACAACTTTTTTAACCCAACACGGAAACCTACAAACTTTTCAGCAAGACAAATCGACAGATGGGATGGGAAGTTATCAGTGTGGGTCGCATCCCAGCCTCTTTTTTTGTTTAAATGTACACAATAGAGTACGTTTCATTTATTATTAAACTAGCAGAGAAATTCCATTGTACATATCAGCTGTCGCTCCGCTCTCCCCTGCACGTTTTTCTACCTGTTCGAGATCCCTACTGCTATTTTTATACACAGGTATCTTTGAAAAATGTTCCTATTATGTCTATTCAGGTAAGAAGGTAAGATTTTACATATAAATAAAAAAAAATTACTGTTTAAAGTTAAAATATATGGTCAAACATTAATTTTTTATAATAATTTGTTTAAACAATGAAAAAATGGGGTGCACAAAAAAAAATTGGTTAAACATTGCAATTTTTAGTTTAAAAAACAATATCCCACATCGATCATATTAATTCATTCACTATAACTCTAATCCGACGTTTTACGGTTTTGAATTTGAATCCAGGCATTTGAAACTAAAAAATTGTACGAATAAAAATAATTTTGTATGAATAAGCATATTTTTAATTTAGTGTGAAATAAAACATAAAATAATTGTTAGCCTTAAGATAGATTCGATTCAATAAAGACATTCTTATTCTTACAAAAAAAAAAAAAAAAAAAAAAACGCGAAAAAGAAACTCAAAATTTAAGTTATAGGCTCAGATATAGGTAAAGTTTTAAAATTTATAAATGTCTTGGCATACTTAGGGTCGGATACGTTTATTTTGTATGACTTTTTTGAGTACTTGATCATTGGCATAATCTTTAATGAACTTCCGGTAGTACCCAGTGATGTTAGTAGATAATTGCATTTCGCTTATTGACTTTACTTCATACGGGTCTGGTTTAATACCATTACTAACAACAATGTGACCCAAGTAATGTGTTGAAAGATTCATAAAGCGACATTTATTAACTTTAAATTTCAGGTTATATTGTTTTAAAACTTGGAACATTTCCTTCAGTGATTGCAAATGTTCTTCAAACTGGTCGAATATACCAGGATGTCGTCCAAATAAACTTCGAAATCAATGTTAATGTAATCTTTGGGGGTGTGCTTTTAAATGTTTTTGGAGACTATTTTAAACCGAAAGGCATTCTTGAACATTCATAATTATTTTGTGAAAAATGGACTTTTCGCTCGGCCACGTGGGTGAATTTCTTGGCGCAGGGACATAAGTCCCCGGGACATAAGTCCCGAATTTCTTTTTCGGGACTTATGTCCCATTTTGATGGATCATAAGTCCCGATTTGGGGCTAATGTCCCACCCTACTGAGACATAAGTCCTGAATTTTTTAGCCAAAAATGGGACATGAGTCCCGAATGAAACAAAAACAATTTGTGATACATATATATTTTTATAATAAATGATCATTTACTAAGCAACCTATAAGACTATTTTTTAACACAACATTTCAATTCAAACTTAACAAATATTTTCAACAAAACTTCAAAACTAGGCTATCTTTCAATTTTTGAGTCAGATTCTCTAATTAAACAACTGGAAAAAAATAAGATAAACGTTATTAACATAACATTTCAATAATTCTAAATAAACAACAAAAAAAATAACGAAAATAGAGGTTTCTTTACATATAAACAGAACAAGTGGTTTGTATTATCTGCCGACAAAATGGACACAATAATTAATTTCTTAAAGCCGTTGCTTCTTCGCTGAGCTTCGAAAAGCAACTACTACACATTTTGAAATGATTGCAAGGTTGCAAAAGTATGTTTCGAGGATTTTTGAAACAAATGCTGCAGTTAACTGTTTCATTTCCTTCTGGCTGGCGTACGTCATTTAAATCATCTTCACTTTCATTCGATAAAACATCAGAGAAATCAATCTCAACGGTTTGGTTAGAATGAGCATATAATTTTGAGGATACTTGGTTGATGAATTCAGATATGGTTATTCTGCGCTTGTCAAGCTTAACTGTAAGAAGGTCTATGAATGCATTCCGCTTCTCAAATTTGCCTTTGGGTCGCTCAAACATTTTCCAAGTTTCACCATCCAGCGATGAAGAAAAATCCAAAGTGCTCTTGTATTCTTCGTCAAGCAAAGTATCACAAAACTTGAAAAAATTACCGTGTTTGGGTAATACTTTACCCAACTTTTGGTTATAGGCTTCGAGCATGCTGGTAGTTCTCATACAAATTTTATAAACAGAGAACTGTTTTGAGAGGTCCTGACAAATTGGAATAAATGTATATGGTGTTACAAAAAAAAATATTATAAATATATATTTTTGCACCTTGGATATCCATTGTCTTTTAAAATATTGAACAAAACTTTCAAAGTAAGGGTATCTACTGCAACTATTCTCCAACAAATTAAATGCTTCTCCAATCAACGACGTTTTAAGAAGCGGAAGCACAAAAAACTTATTGAAATGCTTATATGCTTCTTTGTTTTGTCGAATGGTTGGCATAAAATTCGTGATCCTTGATGCCCTCCTTCTTAGTGCCCTTATGTAATGGAACCAACAACCTCGAACTTCAGCCTCAGGGTAAGTTTTTTTAAACCCATTGCGAAGGCTTTGCTCGAAGTCCGTCGTGAATGAAGCAGCTTTAAAGTTGAACACATTTGCTTCAATAAATTGAAACATGTGTGTATAACTTTCCTCTGACTTGCTACTCATTAGCGAATAGAGAAAAGGATATACCTAAAACAAATATCATTATTGAAGAATGTGCTCTTTTGAATTTACAAAAGTAATTTGGTAGTAGAAAAACTTTTGGAATCGCAAGTTATCAAATAATTAAAGATATATATATAGGGTGTCCCAAAATTAACGCAAGAAATCTTGCGTTAATTTCAAACAAGTTGATATACATATTTATTTAGAAACGAAATCTCATCAAATGGTAACCTTTTTGGATTGATTAAGTGTTTAAAAAAATACTTGTCTTTATAAAGGGTGTCCCAAAATTAACGCAAGAAATCTTGCGTTAATTTTGGGACACCCTATATATACATATATTTGTATTGTTTTGAAAACTTTACTAATATAATTGCATTTTATATTTTCTTTAATCATATTTAAGAAAATATAATAGATATATACCTATAATTTAAAAAGGCATTGCATAAATCGGTGTTATAAAGAATTTGAGAAAAATATTATAAGGCAAACAAATTATTGCGAATTTTATTAAATAAAAATGACAAAATCGCGCGATGTTTACTTTGAATCATAGATTTATATAAAAAATATATGAAAAACACAATCTTAACAGAACTTACATGTTCGGCATGCGCTATGTATACAATTAATAATTGCCTACACCCAATCGAAGGAAGAACATGGAAGGTCCCATCAATCAAATAGTTTCGTTCCGATTGAGGCAACGTTCCAATTAATTCGGCGATTTTTGGCGCTAAAAATATGATGTAACTAAATTGTGCTTCTAAAACAGTGTGTTTATAGAAGCTCTTTTCTTTGTCGTATTTGGACATGCCAAAATTCAACAAAACATTCTCATTGCTAAATGCATCTTTAACCTGCCTTAAATTAAGTGGTGATTTTGGTAGCGAGGTACTCTTAATTCTGTTCATGTGTCGTTTGACAGATGAATACTGCACCAAATGTGCTGCGCCTGGCATTTTTAGTCGCTTAGCATCGAAAATTTCTTTCTTTCTTCTTCACTTTTCTTAATAACTTTGTTAGACACCGAATCAAATGTTATGCTTGCTTTGCAAGATTTGATACAGCAAGTATATCTCTTTTTTTGTTTATATACACTTTTCTGCACATACAATTGTTTTTCACTAATAATATAGAGAAGACAACTATTTTTCCTGAGCCCTTGTATGAACTCAAACGGAATATCACAATTTTCAATTAAACTTTCACTTTCACTTTCCATGATCTTACTTTGTCACGATGCAGTTTCGACTAACCAATACCTAAATTTGCAAAATTTGCTTTTTTTCCAACAGCTTGTAACTGTACTTTGCATTGGAGTAGGTACTACCGAAAAAAAAATCGAGAGAATAAAACCGGTTCTACCATTTCGTCAGCTGTGGTTTCTTTAAATTGTCTCTATGCGTACATTTATGTAAAAATAAAAAAAACATATACGTGGGACATAAGTCCCGAAATATTTTTTCAGGAATTACGTCTCAGTAGGGTGGGACATAAGTCCCGAATCGAATTCGGGACTTGTGACCCAGCAAAGTGGGACATAAGTCCCGAAAAAGAAATTCGGGACTTGTGTCCCGGGGACTTATGTCCCTGCGCCGAATTTCTTTTTGGTGGATTTGCATTTCCCAATTTTATAGAATATTTCATCTCACCCATTTATAAGAAAGCCATCATCGATTGTATTTTCGTTAAGCTTCCTATAATCTATTGCAATTCACCACTCTTTCCTTCCATTCGTATGGTCTTTTCTAGGAACAGCCCATAGTGGCGAATTGAAGGATTGTAACTTGGTGCTATTATATTCATTTTTAGCATCTCGTTTATCTGTTTATCGACTTCTTTTGCATTTATTTCAGGATATCTTTACATTTTACAATAAATAAGAAGTTAGTTTTTAGTTTTAAATTAATAAAAATTGGATTTGTAGCTACGTAGAAGATATTTTAGTTTTGAAGGATCATCAGGACTAAGGTGCTTTGCAAATATTTTATAGTCAATTTCGGTCTGAAAAACCTAGTTACAAAAATGTTTAAAAGAATAATCTTCAAAACACCGTGCATTTAAAATTCTTGAATGATCGCTTCTTAAATAACGGTTTTTGTAATCTATGATTGCATTTAAATCTATGAGAAGGTTTTTATCATTCAGCTAATCGAAATAATCATGAAATGTATACTCTACACAATTTACGAAATGGTAGGGTATATTCAATTCTCTAAAAATGTGTTTTTGGGTTTTCGGAATGGAAAAAGTATTCCATTTTGGGTCGCATACATTTATCTTAATTATGATATACTATACTGCACCGCAGTCTATAATTAATATGTTATTAGTACGGTTTGGCAAACTATATAGGGTTTCCTTGACCCCTTCGATAATTCTGATTATTATTTTCCCTGTTTGTGTTAAAATTTGTATTGTTGTTGCTTTGATTGACCAGTGGTATTATTATTGAAACTTCGACGCGATTGTGAACACTGTTTTAAATTATTATTGTGATTAAAATTAAAAGAAGATTGATTTGAATGGGATTTTTCATTCTGATGAAAAATGAGTATTGCGACTTGTAGTCCAATACGTTTAGCCCAGCTACAACAATTGCGTTATATAATATTTTAGTTAAATTTAGTTAAGTTTAAGCACCTGTTAATTTTAAAGTGTTTACCTGAGTTTGACCGAAAAATGATTGAACAAGAAAATACAAAAAATACTCTTTGATTGTTGTTGTGGACTTTGTTTGAAATGCAATGGATATTACGAATTGTTGTCCAATGCGGTTCGCATAGCTACGACAGTCTTTTATTTTTGTTTTATTCAACCATTCTTCGGCCAGACTTTTTGACTGCTCCAATTACTTATTTATTCCTCGGATTAAAACACTTACATACATATGTATGTAGGTTGAATTCAGGAAAAATACGTTTTTTTTGTATTTGTTACTTAGATTTAATATAGTTTATTTAGTTTATAAGTTAAACAAATAATTACAACAAGCTTAGATTTAACGAATACATTTAGTTAGAACAATAACTGCGCACAAGCTGAATAAAAGATCTGTCTAGTCCTTAGGCGTCATTTAGTTGCTAAACTGTTTTATCATTTTTAGAGAACACTTAAAGAGGTTGACAGAAGACATGCTGTGGTGTGGCAAAACCAAGTCGGTTGAATATAATTAGTTGTGGGTGTTTTAGGTACAGTTTGGGACACATTTGTTATGCAACAATATAAAATAAACCGAATATTTCACCAGAAACACAAGACAAACTATTTCTTTACAATATTTTTCCAGGTAAGATTCGCATATTTTTTGGAGCCACTTCAAAAAATTGTTCTGAATTAAATTTGTGGTAATACTAATTGTCCGCTATTTGCGGATTAAAACGGTTTTAAAGGTTTCTCTAAACGATCCGTAAAACGTTATTTTATAATAAGAATACATATTAGGAAAAACAAATGTTTACCTATGAATATTATGGTTTGCGCCCTCCCATTCATATGAGCGAGAATTTATCACCCAAAGTTTATATTTTTGTTTGTTTGTTTTATGCTGTGGCGAATTAATGTTCTGTCTAGTTATTTATGAATGATGAGGCTATGACTTATTGACCATTGGGCTTGATTTACGTAGTATTAATAGCAGGGCAGTTCACGCCCAGTTTGTTGAACATTTTTATCATAGTAACGTAGCAGTTTTTAAGGATGTTTAGGTATTAATGAAAAGTTCTTTATAAGAATGAAAGGATGGGTTTAGGTAAAGGAACAGGTGCGCAGGAATGGGGGCTTATAGGGGTCGAACTGTAGTGCTTATTTACAATATTTGGAGTAAAGCTTTCATTTGGTAGCCTGTTTTCAATAGATATTATGAGATGTGTTGTCTTACTTTTATATGTCTACTCAAGGTACCCGTAATAAATCGATACAGAAAATACGTTTATTTTACAAAACCATTTGGAAGTAATGTTAAAACATTTCATAAATCTTTTTTTATTTAAGCCATGTAAAGGAAGGTATTAATGTCCTCATCATCACGACGCATGTATTTATGTTCTATTAACCATTCTAATTGCTCTTTTATCATTTTTTTTGATGGTAGGAACATGTTTTTTAGAATATCAATTAGTTCCGCCTGTAAAAAAATGGTACCAGATTTTTTTTAAAACTTGAAAAACTTATTACTTACTTGTAATGAAACATTCTTCGTTCGCTTTCGCATTTTCATGATTTTTATAATTGCTTCTTGAGTTCGAAATATTCTAAGTTGTACAATTGAATGATTGTCTTCTTGTTGAGAGCGTTCGGTACTAAGTTGAAGACGTCCTATAAGGTTAATCTTAAAAAAGGGTAAAATGTTGCTAAGTTTATAAAATAACTGTATCAACGTTTTAAATCTACTTTGCCCCTTCGTTGTAACTTTCCATTTTTTGTAACAGAAAACTCCTGGTTAATATAAAACGAAGTGATTTCTGTGTACTCCTTAGATGAAACAGTAACAGGGTCCATGAAAAGTACTTGCTTCTTTATCTTTGGAAATGCAACCAAGGACCACAAAGTTCTTCTTAATTCAGGATCTAAAAAAAATAAAGGTATTTTATAATAAATAAAAGCAAGTAAATCTTTTGTAAAAAAAATGAATTACTATGTTATCGAGCAATCAACAATGTTTTGGAATGAAACAAAAGTGTTTTATACCTAATAAATTCACTAAGAACCTAATTAAATATGTTTTATTGGTTAATGGCTAACCATGATTTATTTTTATATACATTAATTAGAGTTTACAATCTCAAATAGACTGAAGAAAAATAATATGTACATTTAATCATAATAAAATTAAAGCTTTACTTAGAAATTATATACCTAATTAGATGTAAAGCAGAAACATAACATGAGTTTCTACTCAAATGGAAATTTAGATCAATGCTATTCGATAGTTTATTAATCTTCCTAATACTGCTAGTTATGGGTTCATTAAGTGCGTAATTAACTCTATGAGTATTTTCCCGGAGTAGGGTACGAATTTCTCGAGAAGGAGCGTAAATATCCTTCTCGAGATCTATTAAGATAACAGAAGAGAACAATAAATATGATTTGATAAGATATCACTGATACAATTTATAGCAAACATTTAAAGGCGGTTTTCTATTTCTATTTCAACAAGAAAATTTAAGATTATTAAATATATCTACTTACTTACTTAAGGTGGCTCTACAGTCCGGGGCGGACTTGGGCCTCAACCAACATGCGTCTCCAGCCAGCTCGGTCCCTAGCTAGCTGTCTCCAGTTTCGCGTGCCAAGTTGGTTGAGGTCTTCACCCACCTGCGTGCGCCACCTGAGTTGCGGTCTTCCTCTACTGCACCGTCCCTCGGGATTAGATTCGAAGACTTTCTGGGCTGGAGCGTTGATGTCCATTCGCTCTACATGACCTAGCCATATAAGTCGCTGGACTTTAATTCTGTTAACTAGGTCAGTGTCGCTGTACAGCCCGTACAGTACGTCGTTATATCTTCTCCTCCATTCTCCATCTATGCATACGGGACCAAAAACCACCTTAAGAATTTTTCTCTCGAAGCATCCCAAGACGCTTTCATCTTTCTTTGACAAGGTCCAGGCCTCAGCGCCATAAATGAGAACCGGGATGATGAGTGTCTTATAGATGGTGATTTTAGATGCTCGAGAGAGGATTTTACTACTCAATTGCCTTCTAAGTCCAAAGAAGCAGCGATTTGCAAGAGTTATTCTTCGTTTGATTTCAGCGCTGGTGTCGTTGTCTGAGTTTATAGGTACACAAAGTCCTCAACTACCTCAAAGTTATAGCTGTCCATGGTGATGTTTTGACCAAGACGTCGTTGTTCAATGCCCTTTTTTCATGACAGCATATACTTGGTCTTGCCCTCATTGACCACTAAACCCATCTTCTTCGCTTCCGTCGCAATGCTCAAAAACGCTGCACTGACATCACGTTTGATCTTCCAATTATGTCAATATCATCTGCGCATCCAAGTAATTGGATGGACCTTTGGAAGATTGTGCCTTTAGTGTTGACGGTTGCGTTTTGCACAATTCTTTCCAGAACGAAATCGAAGAAGTCGCATGACAGTGCATCGCCTTGTCTAAAACCTTTTTTGACATCAAATGCATCGGTGAGATCTTTTCCAACCTTGATAGAGCAGCATGCATTCTCCATCGTCATTCTGCAAAAACGGATAAGTTTGACAGAGATGCCAAAACTAGACATTGCTTTGTATAGCTCTTCTCTATAGATACTGTCATACGCGGCTTTAAAATCGATAAAGAGATGGTGGGTATCGATTTGAAGTTCGAGGGTTTTTTCCAAGATCTGACGTCAATATTTGGTCGATAGTGGACTTTCCTGGTAAGGACCTATCAGGTTGTTGACGAACGGCTTCAGACGTTCACATAATACTGCAGAGAGGATCTTATATGCACTGTTAAGGAGACTGATGCCTCTGTAGTTGGCGCAATTTAGAGGGTCTCCTTTTGTATGTTTCGGGCAAACTATGCTGAGATTCTACTCATCGGGCATGCTTTCTTCCTACCATATTTTGCAGATGAGTTGGTGCATGCTCCCTACCAAGTCATCGCCTGCTGCTTTGAATAGTTCGGCAGCGATGCCGTCAGTTCCAGCAGCTTTGTTTGACTATAGCTGTCTTCACTTCGTCGGGGTCGGGTAGGCGCAATTGTTGATCTGCGTCGCCTAGGTAGAGTGGTTCTATCTCCCTTACAGCGGAATTCGGTTCGTCATCGCCGTTATATAATTTGGAGAAGTCGTCTTTCCATATTCTCAACATAGACTGCGGTTCTACAAAGATGCTCCCCTGATCGTCCTTACAGGCTTCGGTTCGTGGCTGGTACCCTTGGGAGGTTTTTTTTTCCTTTTGGTAAAATTTACGAACCTCATTCCTGTTGTGACATCCCTCTATCTCCTCGATTGCGCGCTTCTCATGCTCTCTTTTTTTCCATCTAAGAAGCCGGTGTTCCTCTCTCCTCTTCTGCTCGTAGAGCTCGCGAGCAGCTCTGGTCTTTCTGTGCAGCGCCGTCTTGTATGCCTGTTGCTTAGCTGCGTGCTCTTGCCGGCATTCGCAGTCAAACCAGGGTTTTCGCTGTGGTGGCCGGGTGAAACCTAGCACTTCAGAGGCGGCATCTCTGATGGCTGCAAGGCAATGTTGCCACTGGTTTTCAATGCTTAATGCAAGCAGCATAGGACTTCTTAAGAGGTTATTAGAGACTCGATCGGAAAAGGACATGGCAGTCTCTTGCGATTGTAGCCGTATAACGTCGAAACTTCTCACAGTACTTCCTTGTTTTGGCTTGGATCGGAATATCCGTAACCGCACCTTGGCTACAACGAGGCAGTGGTCCGAGTCAATGTTGGCCCCTCGGAATGTTCGGACATCCTGTGTACTGGAGAAGTGTCGTGCGTCGATCGCAATGTGGTCAATCTGGTTGACAGTTGATTGATCAGGAGATTTCCATGTCCCCTTGTGGATATTAAGATGTGTGAACTGCGTACTAGCTACCAGAACGTCTCGCCCCACAGCGAAATCAATCAGCCTGAATCCGTTGTCGGAGGTGGTGTCGTGCAGGCTGTATTAAATATATCATTAAGATTAAGAACGGAATCCTGATTTAAGTTTTAAAAGCCCTTCGATGTAAAATCGGTGTTTATTAGATGTTAACTTTGTTCAAGTACCTGTTGGTTTAACAAAGGTCACTCGAACCATAAAAGACGTCCTTGAAAGTACCAAACAGATATTGGACATACAAAAACGAACCTGGTCTTACATAAATGTTTATTTTCACTGTTATGAAGTTGAATATTCAAAGAAATAATATCTTTTTAGACAAATTTAACGCGCTAAACAAGATTAAATAAAGCTAATGTGGTGAATCAAAATTATCATGTTTTGGTCGAGCACTCCTTTACATAATCAGGCCAAGGCGGCAAATTTTGCAATAAGGGTCAAAAACCCCAACAAATTCTATAAGTCAAATCATTCGTCCATAGATATTAATAGAAAAGTAAATAATAAGAAAAGGACACAATAGTTAATTTTGATCAATCTTTACTAAAACAAATTCGAACTGCCCGACACGAGACAAAAATGAGAACTGATTTGGTGAATTTAATATTATTTCCACAAGATATGCAGAGTGCAAACCTTTAAGTTTATGAACGAAATTTTTTATTTATTTAGGAATCATGAAACAAAATATTATGTAAACTGCATATGTTGGAAATTAGTTATATAGGGTGTCCCATAAGTAATGGTCCGAACTGTATATCATGAATGGTCAAGTCATGACTTACCAGAATTTGGTAACTTGTCTATACCGCATCCCAACGGTTTTCGAGTAACGGTTGTTTTAATGAAATTTTCAAAAACACCTACTTTTAGTCGGTTTTTCAATCACCCTGTCCACAAATGATATTTGTTTTTACTATATGTTAATATTTTACAATTTTGAATAAACATTCAATATTTTTGCATTTAAAAAATTTCAATTTTCGGCACTATTTTGCAAAATATTAATAGTTAAAATCATATTCTTATCAAACTTAATTTTTTACATCGAACTTTAAAACAGTTTTATTAAAAAAAATCATATTACACAATACTGGTTATCGTTTTTCAAAACTTGCTTGATTTTTTAGCTTTTCAAAAAAGTATAAAACATCACAAAGCTAGCTTTGGTTCAAAAGTTATAAGCATTTCAATTTAATAAGTCACGATTTAAAAAATAATTATAAAAAGAAAAAAATGTGTTTCTGTTAGAATTTTTTATTACATCACCAGAGACATCTTGTTTCCAATTCATTGAATAAGGCTCATCATGTGAGTACCCCCAAACTAATTTTTTGTTTAGTTTAGTACAAGCAGCAATGGCGATCTTTTTCCTTATCAAGCAGCGCTTCTTAACGACTACTACTACGTATAGTACTTGTACTAACGCTTTTATTATTTTAACCGGAAATAATATGGCTGTTTGTATTATCGCCGTTTTTATACCAATGAAGTTCTTAAGCTATAATAGTGCGGTACTTTATTTATTTCATAAAGAAGGAATAATTTAAGAAAATAACTAAAAATGTCTTACACGTCACGAAGGAGCGTATGTAAAAGATTCGGATTTCTATTTGGTATTTACAGAAGTAATATTTACTAAGCGGAGATATTTAACCAAGTTCTTTCGTATAGGGCTCACCCAAAAATTTATCAATATCAGTTTTGCAATGCAAACTATTGTAGTACCCGTGGTCTGGGTTCAAACCCTTACCTAGGTCACCTATTTTTTTTTCACGGTTACTGCCTTTTGCGGGGAATTGACAAATCCTCAAAGAGTACCTAATTCTAGACATGAAAAGTGCCTTTTGAAACTAGTTGTTCGAATTCGGCTGAAGGTTACCTTCATCCCTGACAACATTACTCGCACACAGAAATGGTTAAATGCAATTTATGAAACTATTTGTTTCATTTTGAAAACAGGGATTTGAATTTTGTAAGAGGCCAGAATTTTGGTATAGCATGAGAAATAGTACGCGAAATTAATAAATACATTCGGATACAAGAGCACAAGGTAGGTGACGTTAAACATACAAATTGCAAACATATTACATATATACAAAACTACGAGTACGCATTACAATTAACTTACATACAAAATTGGCTTAAATTGGTTAAAATTGGGTAAGACAAAAATTGGTTAAGAATGGCTCAAGCGCCTGAACTTACAGCGGCTATAACAAAAATTTCATAAGTCTTGCAACAACTTACAACAGGTCGTCAAAGTGGTCAAACAAATGCAGGTGATTGTCGGGGACTTCAACTCGCAGCTTTTGATGAGGTTAATGAAACCTTCGAATCCTACCTTCAAAGAGTAGAAAACTATTTAGAGATTCGCGAACTAAAAGAAGACACACCGGAGAACGATAAAAAGCATGTACAAATCTTCCTGAACTGCTTAGGCCCCAAGGTCTATCACACATTGACTTGTCTAACTGCACCAGATGAGCCAAAGACAAAGAAATATAAAGACTTAGTTTAAATGTTACAAAATCATGTGTGTCCAAAGCCTAGCGAAGTTACTGAGCAGCATAAGTTTACCTTACGCACGCAACATGAGGGGCAATCCATTTCCAATTTCCAAGCTGATCTTAAAAAAATTGCATCGAAATGTAATTTTGTCTGTGAAAGCTGCCAGAAGTCAACAATTTCTACACATTTACGATCGCAGTTCATACGAGGCATACGGGATAATGAAATACGAGAGAGATTGTTGCAGCAAGAATCGACAGTGACTTTTGACATCATTTGCAAAAAAGCATTGGCTATTGAGGCGTCCAAAGTGGAGAGTAGAGAGATACGGAGTCATACCCAACAACCATTACACTCTATACAAAAAAGTTGGGACAAATCTGGACCAAAATATGAGGGAGGTAAAAAGCCGTTTCGGAGTAATGGATCGAAATCGGAAGCTGTAAGGAAAATCGAGGAAAGATGTTTTAAGTGTGGCAAAACAAACCACAAGGCAAATTCATGCAATGAAAAGAACTTGAAGTGCAAAAACTGTGGCAAATCTGGGCATGTTCAACTAGTTTGCTTAAAGCAGAGAGTTGTTGAACAAAAATCTATTGAGCTTGCTGATGACGACACGAGCAATGAAGATTATTTCATCAACAGTTTTGGAATAAATTCAACGGACCATGGTAAGATACTAAAGAAAATTTGGCTCGATGGCATTGAGTGTACGATGGAGTTGGATACCGGTGCTGCTGTTTCAACCATCTCTTTGCAGAGTTTTAATAAGTATTGGCCAAACAAGAAATTGGAATCTACCACTATTAACCTGAAGACCTATACGGGTGAAATTATTAATCCAGTGGGTATTTGTAAAATGAAAGTCACCCACAATGATAGGGAAGCTGTTGGAGATTTGTACGTGTTGCCACATAATGTAGAGCCTATTCTAGGCCGTGGGTGGATTCGCATTCTTAATATACAGATAAACTCCATTCAAGAAGTTAAAGTGGTTGATATATCTGAAGTTGAATGCAAACAAATAATTAACGGGCTTCTTGAAGAATATGTTGATATATTTACAGAGGAGATTGGCAAAATTCCAAACTAAAAATGCTCAATAGAACTACACGATAAAAATACGAAGCCTATATATATGAAACCTAGACCTGTACCTTACGCCATTCGTGAAAAAATTGAGTTAGAAATTGAAAGGTTAGAAAGAGCAAACATAATTTCGAAAATTACATAATTATGGGTACTCCCATAATTCCAGTCATCAAGAAAAATGGAGATTTACGGCTGTGCGCAGATTACAAATCAACTATAAATAAGGTTATTAGAGATGACAAGTACCCCATACCTCGCATTGAAGACATATTCGCTGAAGTTGGTGGTGGCAAATATTACTGCGTTCTGGATTTACACCAAGCGTACCTTCACATGCCTGTTGACGATATTACAGCTACTATACAAGCACTCAGCACACATAAAGGATGTTATAAGGTAAATCGGCTAATGTTTGGGTGAAGATTAGCCCAAACGCTTGGCAAAAATTTATGGACATGATTTTCGGAAATATAGCAAACGTTACCTGTTTTTTTGATGATATTCTCATACGAGGTCACATCCTTAGAGAATTAACTACAAATTTAAAAATTGTTTTTAAAATTTTGCGCAGCAATGATTTACATGTCAACAGAAGCAAATGTCAATTCCTTTTGAAGTCGGTGTCATATCTAGGCCATATCATTGATGAAGATGGAATAAAACCTATACCGGATAAAATTAAAGCCATAGTAGATTGCAAAGCACCGAATGATGTATCTGAATTACGCACGTTTTTAGGGCTTATAAACTATTATCAAAAGTTTATCCCTGATTTATCATCCAAACTTTTTTCATTGAATGAGCTTTTACAAAAAGATAAACCATTCACTTGGAGTAAAAAAGTGCCAAAATGCATTCAACAGGTGAAAAGATGAAATAACAAGTTCAAATGTTCTTATGAAGTACAATCGAGACTTACCACTTGTTTTAGCAACAGACGCATCTCCTACAGGACTTGGTGCTGTAATATCACATGTGCTTCCAAATGGTCAAAAAAGGCCGATAGCCTTTGCTTCAAGATCACTAACAAAATCCGAAAAAAATTATTCTCAACTGGACAAGGAAGCAACAGCGATATATTGGGGCTTACATAAGTTTTTCCAATATTGTTATGGACGAAAAATTACACTCATTACAGACCACCAGCCACTTACCAGAATTTTGCACCCAAATAAAGACTTAGCAGCTATATCAGCATTACGTTTATTGCATTATGCCAACTTTATGTCCGGATTTGATTATGACATAAAATACCGAAATACGAAACTTCATGCCAACGCAGATTTTCTTTCTCGTTTTCCCTTCGAAAAGCCTCAAAATGACGAAAATATCGATCGCAGCTCAACATTCCTGATGAATCACATTTCAGTTCTGCCAGTTACAAGAGATGAAATCAAGAAAGAAACCTTAAGATTCCGAATGTGTTCGATATTACAATGCTCTACAATCAGGAAATATTTTGCCAAACGAAAAAAATGATGCAGAGTTTTCTTTACAGAATGGATATGTTTTTAAGAACATTCGCATTATGATTCCTACATGCTTACAAAAAAGAATTCTTGAAGAACTACATACAGCGCACACAGGAATGGTGCGCATGAAATCTCTGGCCAGGAGCTATGTGTGGTGGAAGAACATAGACAGAGATAATGAAAATTTATGCAAAAGTTGTATAAATTGCGCCAAAATTAAGCCAAATGTAAAAAAAGTTCCGATCCATCCATGGGAGTACCCAAAGGCACCATGGGAGCGTTTGCATTTGGATTATGCTGGTCCATTCATGAATAAATCTTTTTTAATTGTAGTTGATGCTTATACCAAGTGGGTCGAAGTAATACCCCAGACTACTACAACTGCTTTTTCAATAATAGATGCCTTATGAGGAATTTTTTCACTTTTTTCGTTTTTTTTTTTGGACTTCTGTTAAAATTGTCACTGACAATGGTCCTCAGTTTGCACGAAAAACTTTGTACGTTTTTAATGCAGCAGAGAAAGTTACCAAACAGCACTACGGGCGTCAGTCCATCTGAATTGATGTTTAACCGCCAAATCAGAACGAAAATAGATCTTGTAAAAAGAGAAACATTTATAAAACCAGAAAACAACAACTCGTATACCAAAATACAACAACTTAATATTGGGGATTTAGTCCAAGTTCGCACATATACAAATAAGGCGTGCAAGTGGAAATTTGGTGTTATTTGGACGAGGAGAGGAAGTCTCCACTACGAAGTTATGATAGATGGTGAGAAGTACATATATCCGACATATTGACCAAATACGCCGAACTAATTGCAAGCCTACCAATGATAAACCAATTTTTGATGATGAAACAGAACAAATTGACACCACACGGCATGATTCACCAGACATACGACCCGACATTATACCTATACAGCCCGCGACAAACTTACCAGACCTACCAAGTGCTCAAGACAAACACCAACCTGCTCAGTTTGACAAGCATACTATACCCTATGAGGAAATCATTTGCCCAAGCCAGAATGAATCAACACAAGCAGACCCTGTCGACTTGAACTCTAGTGCATCACCACGTAGCCCGAAGGTTGAGTTACGAAGCTCCACACGAAGTAAGAAAGCACCAGAAAGATTGCAGTATACAAGTTTTTCTTAGCGAGGGGAAAGATGTTGAGTATTTATCAGCAAGTCTGGCAATGCTTACGCTCGATAACATCGAGCGTGCAGCTGATCTGGCTGTCTGTCAAATTATCATGGACCCATCCATCATTCTTGGGAAACACATTGTCTATGGCATAACCTATATTGTACTTAACGTAATTATGAATTATAACTACCAATAAAAAGCGAATTAAAAATAAGACATTGAAGTCTAATATCTTAAACAAGTATTTGATTATTATTTCCGGAATACACTACAATCAACATATAGTAAAAACAAATATCATTTGTGGACAGGGTGATTGAAAAACCGACTAAAAGTAGGTGTTTTTGAAAATTTCATTAAAACAGCCGTTACTCGAAAACTGTTGGGATGCGGTATAGACAAGTTACCAAATTTTGGTAGGTCATGACTTCATGCTGTGACCGCACGCTCTCCGCTCTCTTTTACGAAAACGGTTCACCGTATCTATTAAAAAAAATTTAAACAAAATTTGTAGAGAATTTTGTATTCTAAAAATAAATACAAATAGCAAAAAACCCATAGATGAGATATTTACAAAAAAAGCGCAAAAACACGATTTTTGTGACCTTTGACCATGAAATTTAATATCTAGACATTTGAGACAACTTTTAGGGTGTCAATATACAAGTATTTACAGACTTACAGCTGGGTATCTCGAGTTCCGAGATTCTTACCTAATTTAAGCTTAAATGACTGGCATATTAAGACTGACAAGTTCAAAGGACAGTTCAATAAATAAGAATCGAAGAAATCAGAAGAAGAACTAATGTAAGAGACGTAATTCAACAAATATAACAATTAAAATGGAAAATAACAACCAAATGGACCCCACCAAAGGAATCAAGACCGAGAGGAAGACCAAATATGAGATGAATGGACGATCTTAAATATTTCAACGACAACTTAACGACGCAAAAATAGAGATCTATGAGCAGCTATGGGGGAGGCTTATGCCAGATAAACTAAAAGTTGTAAAAAATTAACTTACACTAAAAAAGCACAAACTGTGATCTTAAAAAAGAATCTTTTAATTAAAAGCAATAATGTACCTATTTTAGTATTTATTAACAACGTTAATTGGTAAATAAAGATTTTTATAATAGTAATTATAATAATTTTAAGACTTAAAAAGTTTGTAGCTTCTCCTCAATTGTGGAATATAATAAAATTATTGCTTCTTCAGATTCGAATGAAAAAAAAACAATTATAAATATGTTTATTCAAACACTAAAAAAAAGTTAAATTCTTAAACAATAATCTAATATATACAATTCTCCTGTAACAGTGTTAGTTGCCATACTCCTCCGAAACGGCTTAACCAATTTCAATGAAATTTTGCATACATATACATTCGGTAGGTCTGAGAATAGGTTTTCATCTATTTTTTATATTGCCAAGTGCTATTGTTTAATTGCATCAACGTCATACACGGTGCAACGATCTTACGATAGTATTCAGTGACGCTATGTACAATGAAGCATTGATTGCTATTGAGGATCTTTGCATTATCATTGCCAACTTACCACTCAGTCATTTCGGTATGCATTCACCAAATCGAAATGTATCAGATTTAATAGACACTGAATTTAATCGTGAACTACAATACATACTGTAGAAATGGCAGCGATTGTTGCTCGAATTATATTTATCCGTCGGAAATAAAAAGCTTAATTCAAAAAAATATATTTTTAAATATTAACTTTATTTTTTATTCAACAAGATGGAATATTTAAATAGTTTTACATGCATAGTTCTTACGTACTACTCTGTAACTACTGGAAACTCCTTCCGTGTTGCATCTATGTATATCGTTTTGGTTCCTTTATGTTTGTGTTAGTTAATTACTTTTTGTATCTTTTATGTTTGTGTTGGTTAATTACTTTTTGTATCTTTATCTTATTTTGTTATTTGGTTGGTCATAAAATATCTGTTATGTTCTATTTTTATTGTTATCTTGTTTTGTTATTATTATCTTTATTATTTTATTATTATTATTATTTCCTCTTATTTCCTGCTTGAGGTACAGTTGGGTGTTTATAACTCCCCCCCATCGCTCAAAATGAATCGTCCCGATTCATCAATTTGTTTCTGAAGCAAGGCAAGTCCTTTTTCTAATGTCATCTCTTGTTGTGGAGCCGTTGGTACGATTATATGTTGCATCGGTATACCGTTGTTGATTTTGATTTCTTTTTTCTTACAAAATAAGGTTTATATAATAATAATTACAATGATTATACTTATAGTACTTATTCCAATAACTGACTCGGATTTTGTTATATTTAAGTAACTTAATGTGTCAATATTCTCAAACTTAAATTTTAGTTCAGTATTTGGGTCTATTATGTACAACATAGTCATTTATGGCATGTGTTTTTATATAGCTAAGTATTTTTTGAGTAGGGTTTGTATAGTTTTTATTATCTATATTTACAGTTTCGTTAAATGTTATTAAATAAATACCATTCATTTTATCATTACTTACAGTGTGGTTAATTTTTAATAAAATTGCTCCATCTTTTATAATTTCAAATTCCTTTTGAATTTCATTTGTTTTATTGCATTTGGTAGGGATTTTATTTAATAAATCTGAAAGACATGATTTTTCGTAATTTATTTTGCAAAAATATAAATTTATTTCTTGTTTACAATCCTTAATATTGTAGAATGATTTATTGCATTTTGCTATATTCTTATCAATTATTATTTTTTCTTTATTTTGTTCGATTGCTCTTGTTTCAAATATTTTACAATTTTTATAAATGATTGGGTATTTTATTAATATTATTATGACATCTTTAGTTTGAACAATCTTGAAATCACTAACATCTAAAAGATCGGATATTGAAATAGTTCCATGTTCATTATTTGTTATTTTTTGAATATCTTTTTTATTTAATATGATTGGGTTTAAAACTTTAGCTTTGCTTAAAGCAATAGTTTGAATAAGGTTTTGTAACTCTAGTATTATTAATTTGTTTCTTTCTTGTAATCTTTTTGTTTTTAATGTATTTTTTTCAGTATTTAAAACTTTAGTAATTTCTTGGATAGCTTGAAAGATCTGTGAATTGGTAGTTGCTTGTTTATTATTATTATAAATTAATTCATTTAATTTGTTTTCTACTAGTAAATGATCATCATGGTCAGGTACTCCTGATATCCAACTAAGTATTGTTCCTATAGTATTGATTGCTCTTTTGAACCTGGTAATTCTAACTTCATCTATTAGTGTCCTCATTAAGGATATTTCTGACATTATTTCTGCGTTTTCGTCTAAATTTAAGGTGGTAAAATCATACATCAAGTTTTCTACGTTTGATTCTTTTTCTAAGTCCGCTATGATTTCATTAATATAAGTAATGTTTGTCATGTGGAATAACGTTCCATATTCTTTATAAACTGCTGTATTACCATTTTCTATGAGTAAATATTCACTCCTAGAATAATCTATTACCTCTGATCTTATTAAAATAATATTTCTTATTGTAATGAAAATAATAATATGTTTTATGAAGTCCATTTTCTGCAAGGAATAAAAATTTATGATTTAATATTATCTTTATGTATTTTACCTTTGTTAGTTAATATTTGATCTTTTTTATCATCTAATACTTTGGTACGATCAAACCTCTTTTTTAATTTATTTCTTTCAGTGCCGTGGTTTTTCACATAAACTATTTCGTTTTTCTTAAACTCTCTACTTTCACGCTTTTCATTATGTGTATTTAATATTTTTAATTGTTTTTCTTTCAAAATCTCCCTAAGATTGTGATTTACCTTGTTGAATAACACTTCCTGGGGTTTTAGGCCTGTTACAGAGTGAACCGTTTCGTTATATTTATGTGCTGCTTCTAGCACTGCCTGCTTATCATCTATTATGTTGTATTCTGCTTTAATACTGCGTGTTATTTCGATTTATGTATACTATGAGTACGTTCTACTTGTCCGTTTGTCGTAGAATGACTAACTGGTACAAAATATATTTCAATTTTCTTTCTTTCTAAAGTATTTTTAAAGAACACGGATTTGAAAACGGATTCGTTATCGCATATAACGTTTTTCGCATAAGGAAATATATTTAAAATTTTTAATAATTCGAGTTCGATACCAATTTTAGATTCAAGAGGATGTACGACTAAGAACTTTGAATAACTATCTACGACTGTAAGGTATATTTCCTTGCTTGCATAAAAAATATCTATATGTAGCTGTTCACCTTCTTTTTCTGGTATGGGTTTAGTACCTATAGGAAATTTTATTGGTTTCCGATCGTATTTGTTTTCGTTGCAAACAACACAGGTATTTGTATATGAAGAAATTTGTTTCTTCATGTTTGGCCAGTAGTATATTGTCTTTATTTGATTATAGTTTTCAAGAGTTCCTCTGTGTGCTCTTTTGTGTGTATCAGTGATTATGTTCAACTGGTCTTCTTTGTTCGGTATATCCTGTGCATATATTTTAGATCGTAAAAATTTATTACTGAATGTTTCAAAAAGTTTACTTTTAACTTCGTATAGATCTTCATCTGAAGCATAGATATATACTGTACCTGGAACTATATATTTTTTAAATAGAGTGATGACCTGATCAGTGTTTGTATATGTTATTGTATACCTCTTTAATTTATTAAAACATGTCTCGATATTTTCTGAACTTATATTGCCTTTATTTAATATTATCTGTTGCTTAAAACAATTAACAGGCAAGGATGTCGTCTCTATTTGTATGTTATCACTGCTTTCAGCGGAATGAATAGTTTGACTTGAATTTGTTATTATATTAAGGTTTTGTCGGCTTAGTGCATCCGCGACAATGTTATCTTTACCTGGTTTGTATATAATTTTCGGTGCATATTTTTCAATTATAGCATGCCAGCGCTTCATTTTAATATTTGGGTTTCTTTTTGATACTGATACGTAAGTGGTTGATGATCAGTATGTATTTCTAGGTCTGCAACTCCGTACAAATAATTCCTTAAATTCTTTAAGACATATACTATTGCGAAAAGTTCTTTTTCGTTTGTTGCATAACTTTTCTCTGTTTTATTCAGCGTTTTCGAAATGAAAATAATTGGTTTGTCGTCTTGTGACAATACCCCTCCGATTGCATCATTACTGGCATCAGTAGTTAATATAAATTTTTTCTTAAAATCTGGTTGTGTCAACTTTACATTTTCGACTAAATATTCTTTTAGTTTATTAAATGCTTTTCTACCCTCATTTCCAATGTTTATATTACATTTTTTACTCTGTTTTTTTTTTTATATCTTCCCATTTTCACCATTTAAATAAATTGTTAAGGGTTTAGTTATCTAAGCATAGTTTTGTATAAATTTACGATAATATCCTGTCATTCCTAAGAAGCTTCTTAATTGTCTAAGAGTTTCTGGTTCTGGATATTCTTTAATTGTGGTAATTTTCTTGGGATCGGTAGTAATTATATTCTCACTGATAACATATCCCAAATATTCCACCTCTGTTTGATAGAATTTAGATTTTTCTAATGATATTTTCATATTTGCTTCTTTCAATATTTTTATTATTTCATTCAGGTGTTGAGTATGTTCTTCGATATTTTTTGAAAAAACTATAATGTCGTCAATGTATACATGACAGAATTTTCCGATGTATGGCTTAAGAATATCATCCATAGCTCTTTGGAATATAGAAGGTGCGTTCTTTAGACCAAAAGGCAAGCGTATATATTCGTATTTACCATTATTAACGGAAAATGAAGTCTTTTGAATATCAGATTCTTTCATTAATATCTGATGAAATCCACTTTCTAAATCTATCGTTGAAAAGTATTTAGATTTTCCCAAATTGCTTAAAATAACATTTGTGTCTGGGATTGGATATTTGTCACTTATTGTGTGTTCATTGAGTTTCTTAAAGTCAATGACTAACCTGCTCTTAGGTGTTCCATCTTCGTTGAACCCTCTTTTTGGTACTACCCACACTGGACTTGAATATGGACTTTTACTTGGCCTAATTATATTATCTTTTAGCAGTTTACTTATTTCCTTGTTTATAAATTCTGAAGCACTTAATGGGTATGGATACTGTTTTGTCCATATTGGTGATTCTATATTAGTTTTTATTTCTGCCACCACATCTGTACGGAATGGCAATGTAATATTTATTTTGGAATGTATTTTTCCGATAACGGAACGAACTTGTTTATTCAGAATATCAACGTTTTGATCTGATGGTACTTTTTCGATTACTTGGTTATTAAGGCGTGGTTCGAGACTGTAAATAGAACGTGAGTCAGTCGTACTTGATGACTCTAAGGTAACTTTAATTTTATTTCCTGTTTGTGTTATATTACTTTCCCATGGCAATGGTTCGCCATCCATGAACATCCTTTCTGCTTTATTATTGTATATCAATAAATTTCTTTCTAAATTTAAATTTATATTTGCATTTCGCAAAATATTGTAACCTATCAAGCAATCTGCTTCTAGGTTCTCAATTTCGTAAAATCGAACCATTCTATCAAAAATATATATTTCATAATAATATTTAATAATTGTAAACCCATTCACGGTTTTTACTCTTTTATTAATGTCCAACGTTTTCTTATCACTAAATATTTTTGGAGACGTGTAACAAGATGTTGCTCCAGTATCTATTAATATTTTTAACCATTTGTTATTTATTCTTCTGTATATGTGGGGTAATCCCACGTTCCGTCTAAAAAAATGATTCTCTTGAATGTTGTTTATTCTTACTTTGTTTGGTGGTTGGGAGCTTAATTGAACACTTTGTTCTCTTTCTCTTTTAATATTATCATTTTGATTATTATTCTGACTGAAATTTCTATTAAAATTCCTATTTTGATTAAATTGATTATAAGTATTCCTAAATGGATTAATCTTATTATTATGTACCTGTCTAGACCTTTGCATTTCCTGTGGAGTTACTTTTCTATAAGCTGAAGATTCTAATTCCATTGGTTCTGGACTTTGGTGGCTAGCCCTATTTGTTTGTTGATAACTATTTTGGGGTTTTTGTTGGTATCTTAATGTATTACCGTATGTTTCGTTTCTTATATTATCTCTTTGATTGTATTGATTCAGAAATTTACTTCTTGTTTTGTTGCTTTCTAACTCTTGAGCCTGGGCTAGTGCATTGGGCAAATCTTCAGGTTTCATACTAAATACCGTATCAGACATTGGCTGATGAAGACCATTTATAAATGCTATTAATGCATTTTTTCTATATGATTCATTGAATTTCTCAGTGGTTTCACTATAAGTACCATATGTCATTTTAACTTTATTTATTATTAATGTCAATTTTTCCGTAACTTCATTATAAAATTCTATTAACGTTTTTCTGCCCTGTGTTATCATACTTAATTCATGATTTAAAACGTGTATTGGTCTTTTATCCGCGTAGGCGAAGTCTAATCTACTTAAAATTGCCTCAAGGTTAAGTACCGTACCATGACTGGTAAGAACTGAATTCGCATGACCAACTATTTTGTTTCTCATTATGCTTAAAGCACCAAAATATCGTCTACTACCAGGAGTGTAGAGACTCATACTATTTTGACAAGCTTCTCGCCAACTCACATATCCCTCATTGCTACCTTCGAAAGTTGGTAAACTTTTAATAATGTCAAGACTTTCATTGTCTAGTATTTGTGGATCTATCGTTTGTTTTTAATGGTCTATTACATTATTTGGAACTGTTAAACTTTCTAATTTGTTTGTTAATTCATCTATTTGATTCTGCATTTGAGTAGTAGCCTCTTCAATAGCTAATTCGATTATTTGTTTTATATCTATAGTTGTTGACATTTTAACAATTTTTGTTTCACTTCTTAAAAATAATTTCTTACGATAATTTACCAATAATTTTCTCTGCTTCTTAGAATGCTGTTCTCCAATCTGTTGCTGGATACTGGCTTTATAGAGCGAACGGGAATCACTTTGCTGGTTTCTTCCTTTTAGTTCACAATTGATTACACTTTCAGGATACTTTGTTTTTCTCCTATTTATAAACAAATTTGGCTGATAGCTTCAATTTCACTTTGAAAGTTTTTTTTTTATTTGTATTTACAAGTACTTATGTAAATTTTACTATTTTATTCACTTTTTACGTTAATAATGAGCTATCCCGGTTGAGCCCCCAATTATATTTATCCGTCGGAAATAAAAAGCTTAATTCAAAAAACATATTTTTAAATATTAACTTTATTTTTTATTCAACAAGATGGAATATTTAAATAGTTTTACATGCATAGTTCTTACGTACTACTCTGTAACTACTGGAAACTCCTTCCGTGTTGCATCTATTTATATCGTTTTGGTTCCTTTATGTTTGTGTTAGTTAATTACTTTTTGTATCTTTTATGTTTGTGTTGGTTAATTACTTTTTGTATCTTTATCTTATTTTGTTATTTGGTTGGTCATAAAATATCTGTTATGTTCTATTTTTATTGTTATCTTGTTTTGTTATTATTATCTTTATTATTTTATTATTATTATTATTTCCTCTTATTTCCTGCTTGAGGTACAGTTGGGTGTTTATAACTCTCGCAATGTTCCACTAATGAATGAAGAACAAAAAACCATTTATGACCACATCATGCTCGCAGGACAAGGTGGATTCTTTTTTTTGGATGCACCAGGTGGAACTGGCAAAACATTCCTTATTTTGCTAATTCATCCTAAAGTACGATCAAATAATGGTAACGCATTGGCTGTTCCATCTTCTTAAATTGCGGCAACTTTATTGGATGGAGGCAGAACAGCTCATTCAGTAATTAAACTGTCACTAAATATTCAAAATAACCCACCGCGTCTGGGTGCAATATAAAAAACAATCATCCATTGCCACAGTGTAAAATTATCATTATCAAGTAAATATGCGTGTTCAAATGCTTCAAGATACATCCGCTAAAACATTCTCAGAACAACTGTTATATATAGGTGAAGGAAAAGTTACTTCAGATAAATTTGGATGCATAAAATTACCGGTGGATTTCTGCACGATTATTGATTTACAAGATGCTCTCATTGAACAGATATTTCCCGATGTTCACAGACAATATACAAATCATGAGTGGCTGGCAGAAAGAGCAATTTTAGCAGCAAAAAATGTGAATGTCAACGAATCAAATCTCAAGATACAACATTTGTTATAAGGAGACTTCGTGCCATACAAATCTATTGATACAGTTTGTGATGCTGCCGAAACTGTAAATTATCCCACTGAGTTTTTGAACTCATTGGATTAACCAGGAATGCCACCGCATAATTTACAACTTAAGGTTGGATCTCCGGTAATTTTGCTTCGTTATTTGAACCCACCACGGTTGTGCAACGGCACGCGATTAGTTATTAAAAAATTGATGAAAAATGTTATCGAAGCCATAATTCTAAATGGCAAATTCCGAGGTGAAAATACATTATTACCGCGAATCCCTTTTAAGCAGTATTCACATGAGCGCGACCAACGAACGACGAATGAATTACAAAATGTGAGTTTATATACGTTTGAAGACATATTTCCACACAAATTCTTAACAAAATGATAGCAATATAGTTTTTATTTGATTTATGATGCATACTTTTACATTTCAATATCATATATTAATAAATTTAAGAAAACAAATTTATTCGTCGCGAAAAAAATTGTAGTTGATACGAACTGTCAAACTTTATTCGCGTTCCACATTATCCACACTCGCAACGCATAAAATAATCGCGCATACTTAACCTAAAAAAATCATTCTTGTTTTGGTTTCGGTGGTGAATGGTGTTCGGCTGTGGCTCCTTGAAAAAATATGGATAAAAAGGTAAAGAAAATTTGATTGATAATAAAATTCAAATGAGTATCATAAATATATAAAATATTTCCAGGAGTTTGAGGAGCATTAAATGGAAATGAAATCTTTTTCTTGTTTTGTTTATTAACAAGGACACCAATAACTTTTTTTTTAAACAAATATAACTTCGACCGCATTTTCTCAATCGTTTGTTTTCAAAACAAAACACAATAGTGATAAACACAAAAAAAAAACAATTGTCAAAGTCAAACTTCAGTCGCGACGAATTAAAAACTCTCATCGTTGGTCGTGCTCATGTGAATAGTGCTTTATACCCACAGATGTGCCAATTCATTTCAAAAGCCTTCAATTTATAATTAGATTGGCATTTGCAATGACTATCAATAAGTCTCAAGGCCAAACGATGTCTGTCTGCGGCTTAGATTTGAGCACTTCATGTGGCGTGCTCCCGAGTGGGCAAACCATAAAGTTTGTTTGTATTGGGGAAAGATGAGATCACAAAAAATATTGTACACTCTGTTGCATTAAGGGATTGATACTGTTTTTTTGTAGTATTGTCATAATTAGCGATATGTTTATAATTTTAAAGAATAAATTTTAATAAATTAAAATGTTTGGTGATTTGTTATTTTAATATTTTGTCACCGTTCACAGTGATCCGAGTCAATGTTGGCCCCTCGGAATGTTCGGACATCCTGTGTATTGGAGAAGTGTCGTGCGTCGATCGCAATGTGGTCAATCTGGTTGACAGTTGATTGATCAAGAGATTTCCATGTCCCCTTGTGGATATTAAGATGTGTGAACTGCGTACTAGCTACAAGAACGTCTCGCCCCACAGCGAAATCGATCAGCCTGAATGCGTTGTCGGAGGTGGTGTCGTGCAGGCTGTATTAAACATATCATTAAGATTAAGAACGGAATCCTGATTTAAGTTTTAAATGCCCTTCGATGCAAAATCGGTGTTTATTAGATATTAACTTTGTTCAAGTACCTGTTGGTTTAACAAAGGTCACTCGAACCATAAAAGACGTCCTTGAAAGTACCAAACAGATATTGGACATACAAAAACGAACCTGGTCTTACATAAATGTTTATTTTCACTGTTATGAAGTTGAATATTCAAAGAAATAATATCTTTTTAGACAAATTTAACGCGCTAAACAAGATTAAATAAAGCTAATGTGGTGAATCAAAATTATCATGTTTTGGTCGAGCACTCCTTTACATAATCAGGCCAAGGCGGCAAATTTTGCAATAAGGGTCAAAAACCCCAACAAATTCCATAAATCAAATCATTCGTCCATATATATTAATAGAAAGGTAAATAATAAAAAAAGGACACAATAGTTAATTTTGATCAATCTTTACTAAAACAAATTCGAACTGCCCGACACGAGACAAAAATGAGAACTGATTTGGTGAATTTAATATTATTTCCACAAGATATGCAGAGTGCAAACCTTTCAGTTTATGAACGAATTTTTTTATTTATTTAGGAATTATGAAAAAAAATATTATGTAAACTGCATATTTTGGAAATTAGTTATATAGGGTGTCCCATAAGTAATGGTCCAAACTGTATATCATGAATTGTCAAGTCATGACCTACCAGAATTTGGTAACTTGTCTATACCGCATCCCAACGGTTTTCGAGTAACGGTTGTTTTAATGAAATTTTCAAAAACACCTACTTTTAGTCGGTTTTTCAATCACCCTGTCCACAAATGATATTTGTTTTTACTATATGTTAATATTTTACAATTTTGAATAAACATTCAATATTTTTGCATTTAAAAATTTCAATTTTCGGCACCATTTTGCAAAATATTAATAGTTAAAATCATATTCTTATCAAACTTAATTTTTTACATCGAACTTTAAAACAGTTTTATTAAAAAAAATCATATTATACAATACTGGTTATCGTTTTTCAAAACTTGCTTGATTTTTTAGTTTTTCAAAAAAGTATAAAACATCACAAAGCTAGCTTTGGTTCAAAAGTTATAAGCATTTCAATTTAATAAGTCACTATTTAAAAAACAATTATAAAAAGAAAAAAATGTGTTTCTGTTAGAATTTTTTATTACATCACCAGACATCTTGTTTCCAATTCATTGAATAAGGCTCATCATGTGAGTACCCCCAAACTAATTTTTTGTTTAGTTTAGTACAAGCAGCAATGGCGATCTTTTTCCTTATCAAGCAGCGCTTCTTAACGACTACTACTACGTATAGTACTTGTACTAACGCTTTTATTATTTTAACCGGAAATAATATGGCTGTTTGTATTATCGCCGTTTTTATACCAATGAAGTTGTTAAGCTATAATAGTGCGGTACTTTATTTATTTCATAAAGAAGGAATAATTTAAGAAAATAACAAAAAATGTCTTACACGTCACGAAGGAGCGTATGTAAAAGATTCGGATTTCTATTTGGTATTTACAGAAGTAATATTTACTAAGCGGAGATATTTAACCAAGTTCTTTCTTATAGGGCTCACCCAAAAATTTATCAATATCAGTTTTGCAATGAAAACTATTGTAGTACCCGTGGTCTGGGTTCAAACCCTTACCTAGGTCACCTATTTTTTTTTCACGGGTACTGCCTTTTGCGGGGAATTGACAAATCCTCAAAGAGTACCTAATTCTAGACATGAAAAGTGCCTTTTGAAACTAGTTGTTCGAATTCGGCTTAAAACTGAAGGTTACCTTCATCCCTGACAACATTACTCGCACACAGAAATGGTTAAATGCAATTTATGAAACTATTTGTTTCATTTTGAAAACAGGGATTTGAATTTTGTAAGAGGCCAGAATTTTGGTATAGCATGAGAAATAGTACGCGAAATTAATAAATACATTCGGATACAAGAGCACAAGGTAGGTGACGTTAAACATACAAATTGCAAACATATTACATATATACAAAACTACGAGTACGCATTACAATTAACTTACATACAAAATTGGTTAAAATTGGGTAAGACAAAAATTGGTTAAGAATGGCTCAAGCGCCTGAACTTACAGCGGCTATAACAAAAATTTCATAAGTCTTGCAACAACTTACAACAGGTCGTCAAAGTGGTCAAACAAATGCAGGTGATTGTCGGGGACTTCAACTCGCAGCTTTTGATGAGGTTAATGAAACCTTCGAATCCTACCTTCAAAGAGTAGAAAACTATTTAGAGATTCGCGAACTAAAAGAAGACACACCGGAGAACGATAAAAAGCATGTACAAATCTTCCTGAACTGCTTAGGCCCCAAGGTCTATCACACATTGACTTGTCTAACTGCACCAGATGAGCCAAAGACAAAGAAATATAAAGACTTAGTTTAAATGTTACAAAATCATGTGTGTCCAAAGCCTAGCGAAGTTGCTGAGCAGCATAAGTTTACCTTACGCACGCAACATGAGGGGGAATCCATTTCCAATTTCCAAGCTGATCTTAAAAAAATTGCAACGAAATGTAATTTTGTCTGTGAAAGCTGCCAGAAGTCAACAATTTCTACACATTTACGATCGCAGTTCATACGAAGCATACGGGATAATGAAATACGAGAGAGATTGTTGCAGCAAGAATCGACAGTGACTTTTGACATCATTTGCAAAAAAGCATTGGCTATTGAGGCGTCTAAAGTGGAGAGTAGAGAGATACGGAGTCATACCCAACAACCATTACACTCTATACAAAAAAGTTGGGACAAATCTGGACCAAAATATGAGGGAGGTAGAAAGCCGTTTCGGAGTAATGGATCGAGATCGGAAGCTGTAAGGAGAATCGAGGAAAGATGTTTTAAGTGTGGCAAAACAAACCACAAGGCAAATTCATGCAATGAAAAGAACTTGAAGTGCAAAAACTGTGGCAAATCTGGGCATGTTCAACTAGTTTGCTTAAAGCAGAGAGTTGTTGAACAAAAATCTATTGAGCTTGCTGATGACGACACGAGCAATGAAGATTATTTCATCAACAGTTTTGGAATAAATTCAACGGACCATGGTAAGATACTAAAGAAAATTTGGCTCGATGGCATAGAGTGTACGATGGAGTTGGATACCGGTGCTGCTGTTTCAACCATCTCTTTGCAGAGTTTTAATAAGTATTGGCCAAACAAGAAATTGGAATCTACCACTATTAAGCTGAAGACCTATACGGGTGAAATTATTAATCCAGTGGGTATTTGTAAAATGAAAGTCACCCACAATGATAGGGAAGCTGTTGGAGATTTGTACGTGTTGCCACATAATGTAGAGCCTATTCAAGGCCGTGGGTGGGTTCGCAGTCTTAATATACAGATAAACTCCATTCAAGAAGTTAAAGTGGTTGATATATCTGAAGTTGAATGCAAACAAATAATTAACGGGCTTCTTGAAGAATATCTATACTATTATATAAAAGCGAAACCATTTTAAAGTTCGTAACGCATGATCTCAGAAAGTAGTCAACCGATTTATTTGAAATATATTTTATTATTTTCTATATTGTTATGAGAGTGTTTATGGCTTTAATTTGTTTTCATTAATTATTTGTCAAACTTAAATATTATTAATTTTACATTTTTTGTCAATTTTTTTTCATTAGTTGACTTATACAACCACTCATATCTTAAAACCTATACAATAATCGACAAAGATTAGCACTGCTTCATAAAGTCAATATTGTTGCACAAATTTTAAGCCTAAAATCACTTCTAAGTTAAACATACAACCTGAGAAATAAATAAAAACAAATTATAAAATTATAAACTTTTTGAATTTTTTTTATCCAGGAAATTAGATTCCATCACAATCGCGAGGTCGCTGCTTTGTTTCATTTCATTATCATTCCAACATTTTTAATTTTCTTTTCTCCCCATGCTCTTTCTCTCTTAATATGTGTTCCATTTAATAGTTACGTTTTTTCTCTTAACTAACTACCTACATATTCACTTTTTCATTGTATAGTTCATCAACTAACCTACACACACACACATTATTTTTTTGTTTCTCTAATTCTATCGTCACATCGCTGAGCTCACATTGCTCTTTTTTTTAAGTTACTATGGACATTTAATAAAAATAAATAAACAGTGCCGTGCACATGAAATGCCGATTTATCTAAAGAAAAATTAGATCTTTTTTATTTTTCTGGTTCGAGGAAGTGAATAGATTATAATTCTTCCAATTTAAAAATAAAAAAAGTTCTATTATAATAGCTTGAATTACCAATTTTGTATCACTTCCTCGAACAATAAAATTGAAATTAAGTTAAAATTTTCTTTACAAATAACTCAAAGAAGGTACTTACAATGAAGTCGATAAAAAGAGCACACAAATGTAGGTAGGTTAAGTCAGTTGCACTGCACTGAACATGAGCAGATGAATAAAAAAATGTGTCTATGGATATTTACACACGCATACCTATAGATATATGAGAACATTAAAAACACAAATTTGTTTTGTTTTTTTCCGCAAACTATATTTTTCGGTTGCAAAAAAACGTTTCTAGGTATGAATAAAAGAAAGAAAAGAAGAAAATAGACAAAAATTTCGTTCTATTTTCAACTAAAAAATTGAAATGGTTTTGTATTTTGTTTGTTTTCACGTGCGGCTTGGCCTTTACTACGTAATATTTTACTTAAGTTTTTTTTCTAAAGTGTTAATTTCGGTAAGGAAGTGTTTTTTGATTATAAACTAAAATTAATATTATTGTAGAAAATATGCTCAGTCCCATTGAGAAATTTTTTCATATGCTAATACTAATATTCAAAAATGTTCGTGGTTACAATTTGCGAAGCAACGCGAGCACGGGTCGGCTAGTGTTGATATATTTACAGAGGAGATTGGCAAAATTCCAAACTACAAATGCTCAATAGAACTACACGATAAAAATACGAAGCCTATATATATGAAACCTAGACCTGTACCTTACGCCATTCGTGAAAAAATTGAGTTAGAAATTGAAAGGTTAGAAAGAGCAAACATAATTTCGAAAATTACAAACAGTCAATGGGGTACTCCAATAATTCCAGTCATCAAGAAAAATGGAGATTTACGGCTGTGCGCAGATTACAAATCAACTATAAATAAGGTTATTAAAGATGACAAGTACCCCATACCTCGCATTGAAGACATATTCGCTGAAGTTGGTGGTGGCAAATATTACTGCGTTCTGGATTTACACCAAGCGTACCTTCACATGCCTGTTGACGATATTACAGCTACTATATAAGCACTCAGCACACATAAAGGATGTTATAAGGTAAATCGGCTAATGTTTGGGTGAAGATTAGCCCAAACGCTTGGCAAAAATTTATGGACATGATTTTCGGAAATATAGCAAACGTTACCTGTTTTTTTGATGATATTCTCATACGAGGTCACATCCTTAGAGAATTAACTACAAATTTAAAAATTGTTTTTAAAATTTTGCGCAGCAATGATTTACATGTCAACAGAAGCAAATGTCAATTCCTTTTGAAGTCGGTGTCATATCTAGGCCATATCATTGATGAAGATGGAATAAAACCTATACCGGATAAAATTAAAGCCATAGTAGATTGCAAAGCACCGAATGATGTCTCTGAATTACGCACGTTTTTAGGGCTTATAAACTATTATCAAAAGTTTATCCCTGATTTATCATCCAAACTTTTTTCATTGAATGAGCTTTTACAAAAAGATAAACCATTCACTTGGAGTAAAAAAGAACCAAAATGCGTTCAACAGGTGAAAAGATGAAATAACAAGTTCAAATGTTCTTATGAAGTACAATCGAGACTTACCACTTGTTTTAGCAACAGACGCATCTCCTACAGGACTTGGTGCTGTAATATCACATGTGCTTCCAAATGGTAAAGAAAGGCCGATAGCCTTTGCTTCAAGATCACTAACAAAATCCGAAAAAAATTATTCTCAACTGGACAAGGAAGCAACAGCGATATATTGGGGCTTACATAAGTTTTTCCAATATTGTTATGGACGAAAAATTACACTCATTACAGACCACCAGCCACTTACCAGAATTTTGCACCCAAATAAAGACTTAGCAGCTATATCAGCATTACGTTTATTGCATTATGCCAACTTTATGTCCAGATTTGACTATGACATAAGATACCGAAATACGAAACTTCATGCCAACGCAGATTTTCTTTCTCGTTTTCCCTTCGAAAAGCCTCAAAATGACGAAAATATCGATCGCAGCTCAACATTCCTGATGAATCACATTTCAGTTCTGCCAGTTACAAGAGATGAAATCAAGAAAGAAACCTTAAAAGATTCCGAATGTGTTCGATATTACAATGCTCTACAATCAGGAAATATTTTGCCAAACGAAAAAAATGATGCAGAGTTTTCTTTACAGAATGGATATGTTTTTAAGAACATACGCATTATGATTCCTACATGCTTACAAAAAAGAATTCTTAAAGAACTACATACAGCGCACACAGGAATGGTGCGCATGAAATCTCTGGCCAGGAGCTATGTGTGGTGGAAGAACATAGACAGAGATGGGAGCGTTTGCATTTGGATTATGCTGGTCCATTCATGAATAAATCTTTTTTAATTGTAGTTGATGCTTATACCAAGTGGGTCGAAGTAATACCCCAGACTACTACAACTGCTTTTTCAATAATAGATGCCTTATGAGGAATTGTTTCACTTTTTTCATTTTTTTTTTTTTGGACTTCCGTTAAAATTGTCACTGACAATGGTCCTTAGTTTGCACGAAAAACTTTGTACGTTTTTAATGCAGCAGAGAAAGTTACCAAACAGCACTACGGGCGTCAGTCCATCTGAATTGATGTTTAACCGCCAAATCAGAACGAAAATAGATCTTGTAAAAAGAGAAACATTTATAAAACCAGAAAACAACAACTCGTATACCAAAATACAACAACTTAATATTGGGGATTTAGTCCAAGTTCGCACATATACAAATAAGGCGTGCAAGTGGAAATTTGGTGTTATTTGGACGAGGAGAGGAAGTCTCCACTACGAAGTTATGATAGATGGTGAGAAGTACATATATCCGACATATTGACCAAATACGCCGAACTAATTGCAAGCCTACCAATGATAAACCAATTTTCGATGATGAAACAGAACAAATTGACACCACACGGCATGATTCACCAGACATACGACCCGACATTATACCTATACAGCCCGCGACAAACTTACCAGACCTACCAAGTGCTCAAGACAAACACCAACCTGCTCAGTTTGACAAGTATACTATACCCTGTGAGGAAATCATTTGCCCAAGCCAGAATGAATCAACACAAGCAGACCCTGTCGACTTGAACTCTAGTGCATCACCACGTAGCCCGAAGGTTGAGTTACGACGCTCCATACGAAGTAAGAAAGCACCAGAAAGATTGCAGTATACAAGTTTTTCTTAGCGAGGGGAAAGATGTTGAGTATTTATCAGCAAGTCTGGCAATGCTTACGCTCGATAACATCGAGCGTGCAGCTGATCTGGCTGTCTGTCAAATTATCATGGACCCATCCATCATTCTTGGGAAACACATTGTCTATGGCATAACCTATATTGTACTTAACGTAATTATGAATTATAACTACCAATAAAAAGCGAATTAAAAATAAGAAATTGAAGTCTAATATCTTAAACAAGTATTTGATTATTATTTCCGGAATACACTACAATTAACATATAGTAAAAACAAATATCATTTGTGGACAGGGTGATTGAAAAACCGACTAAAAGTAGGTGTTTTTGAAAATTTCATTAAAACAGCCGTTACTCGAAAACTGTTGGGATGCGGTATAGACAAGTTACCAAATTCTGGTAGGTCATGACTTCATGCTGTGACCGCACGCTCTCCGCCCTCTATCACGAAAACGGTTCACCGTATCTATTAAAAAAAATTTAAACAAAATTTGTAGAGAATTTTGTATTCTAAAAATAAATACAAATAGCAAAAAACCCATAGATGAGATATTTACAAAAAAAGCGCAAAAACACGATTTTTGTGACCTTTGACCATGAAATTTAATATCTAGACATTTGAGACAACTTTTAGGGTGTCAATATACAAGTATTTACAGACTTACAGCTGGGTATCTCGAGTTCCGAGATTCTTACCTAATTTAAGCTTAAATGACTGGCATATTAAGACTGACAAGTTCAAAGGACAGTTCAATAAATAAGAATCGAAGAAATCAGAAGAAGAACTAATGTAAGAGACGTAATTCAACGAATATAACAATTAAAATGAAAAATAACAACCAAATGGACCCCACCAAAGGAATCAAGACCGAGAGGAAGACCAAATATGAGATGAATGGACGATCTTAAATATTTCAACGACAACTTAACGACGCAAAAAAAAAAGATCTATGAGCAGCTATGGGGAAGGCTTATGCCAGATAAGCTAAAAGTTGTAAAAAATTAACTGTAGTGTAAGTAGTAGTAAAAGCACAAACTGTGATCTTAAAAAAGAATCTTTAAATTAAAAGCAATAATGTACCTATTTTAGTATTTATTAACAACGTTAATTGGTAAATAAAGATTTTTATAATAGTAATTATAATAATTTTAAGACTTAAAAAGTTTGTAGCTTCTCCTCAATTGTGGAATATAATAAAATTATTGCTTCTTCAGATTCGAATGAAAAAAAAACAATTATAAATATGTTTATTCAAACACTGAAAAAAAGTTAAATTCTTAAACAATAATCTAATATATAAAATTCTCCTGTAACAGTGTTAGTTGCCATACTCCTCCGAAACGGCTTAACCAATTTCAATGAAATTTTGCATACATATACATTCGGTAGGTCTGAGAATAGGTTTTCATCTATTTTTTATATTGCCAAGTGCTATTGTTTAATTGCATCAACGTCATACACGGTGCAACGATCTTACGATAGTATTCAGTGACGCTATGTACAATGAAGCATTGATCGCTATTGAGGATCTTTGCATTATCATTGCCAACTTACGACTCAGTCATTTCGGTATGCATTCACCAAATCGAAATGTATCAGATTTAATAGACACTGAATTTAATCGTGAACTACAATACATACTGTAGAAATGGCAGCGATTGTTGCTCGCAATGTTCCACTAATGAATGAAGAACAAAAAACCATTTATGACCACACCATGCTCGCAGGACAAGGTGGATTCTTTTTTTTTGATGCACCAGGTGGAACTGGCAAAACATTCCTTATTTTGATAATTCATCCTAAAGTACGATCAAATAATGGTATCGCATTGGCTGTTGCATCTTCTGAGATTGCAGCAACTTTATTGGATGGAGGCAGAATAGCTCATTCAGTACTTAAACTGCCACTAAATATTCAAAATAACCCACCGCGTCTGGGTGCAATATAAAAAAACAATCATCCATGGCCACAGTGTAAAATTATCATCTGGGAAGAATGCACTATGGCACCCAAACATTCGCTGGAGGCGTTGAACAGGACATTGAAAGATATAAAAAACAACGACAGACTATTTGGCGGCACTCTGTTACTCCTTTCAGTTGATTCCAGACAAAGACTTCCCGTTATTCCGCGTTCAACGTACGCTGATGAGATCAAAGCGTGCTTAAAATTATCGCCACTGCGGCGTGATGTTGAAAAAGTACAACTGAAAGTAAATATGCGTGTATAAATGCTTCAAGATCCATCCGCTAAAACATTCTCAGAACAACTGTTATATATAGGTGACGGAAAAGTTACTTCAGATAAATCTGGATGCATAAAATTACCGGTGGATTTCTGCACGATTATTGATTTACAAGATGCTCTCATTGAACAGATATTTCCCGATGTTCACAGACAATATACAAATCATGAGTGGCTGGCAGAAAGAGCAATTTTAGCAGCAAAAAATGTGAATGTCAACGAATCAAATCTCAAGATACAACATTTGTTATAAGGAGACTTCGTGCCATACAAATCTATTGATACAGTTTGTGATGCTGCCGAAACTGTAAATTATCCCACTGAGTTTTTGAACTCATTGGATTAACCAGGAATGCCACCGCATAATTTACAACTTAAGGTTGGATCTCCGGTAATTTTGCTTCGTTATTTGAACCCACCACGGTTGTGCAACGGCACGCGATTAGTTATTAAAAAATATATGAAAAATGTTATCGAAGCCATAATTCTAAATGGCAAATTCCGAGGTGAAAATACATTATTACCGTGAATCCCTTTTAAGTAGTATTCACATGAGCGCGACCAACGAACGACGAATGAATTACAAAATGTGAGTTTATATACGTTTGAAGACATATTTCCACCCAAATTCTTAACAAATCGATAGCAATATAGTTTCTATTTGATTTATGATGCATACATTTACTTTTCAATATCATATATTAATAAATTTAAGAAAACAAATTTATTCGTCGCGAAAAAAATCATTCTTGTTTTGGTTTCGGTGGTGAATGGTCTTCGGCTGTGGCTCCTTGAAAAAATATGGATAAAAAGGTAAAGAAAATTTGATTGATAATAAAATTCAAATGAGTATCATAAATATGTAAAATATTTCCAGGAGTTTGAGGAGCATTAAATGGAAATGAAATCTTTTTCTTGTTTTGTTTATTAACAAGGACACCAATAACTTTTTTTTTTAAACAAATATAACTTCGACCGCATTTTCTCAATCGTTTGTTTTCAAAACAAAACACAATAATGATAAACACACACACAAACGGCTTAGATTTGAGCACTTCATGTTTTTCACACGGACAATTATACGTGGCGTGCTCTCGAGTGGGCAAACCATAAAGTTTGTTTGTATTGGGGAAAGATGAGATCACAAAAAATATTGTACACTCTGTTGCATTAAGGGATTGATACTGTTTTTTTTGTAGTATTGTCATAATTAGCGATATGTTTATAATTTTAAAGAATAAATTTTAATAAATTAAAATGTTTGGTGATTTGTTATTTTAATATTTTGTCACCGTTTACAGTGATCCGAGTCAATGTTGGCCCCTCGGAATGTTCGGACATCCTGTGTATTGGAGAAGTGTCGTGCGTCGATCGCAATGTGGTCAATCTGTTTGACAGTTGATTGATCAAGAGATTTCCATGTCCCCTTGTGGATATTAAGATGTGTGAACTGCGTACTAGCTACCGTTGTCGGAGGTGGTGTCGCGCAGGCTGTATTAAATATATCATTAAGATTAAGAACGGAATCCTGATTTAAGTTTTAAATGCCCTTCGATGTAAGATCGGTGTTTATTAGATGTTAACTTTGTTCAAGTACCTGTTGGTTTAACAAAGGTCACTCGAACCACAAAAGACGTCCTTGAAAGTACCAAACAGATATTGGACATACAAAAACGAACCTGGTCTTACATAAATGTTTATTTTCACTGTTATGAAGTTGAATATTCAAAGAAATAATATCTTTTTAGACAAATTTAACGCGCTAAACAAGATTAAATAAAGCTAATGTGGTGAATCAAAATTATCATGTTTTGGTCGAGCACTCCTTTACATAATCAGGCCAAGGCGACAAATTGTGCAATAAGGGTCAAAAACCCCAACAAATTCTATAAATCAAATCATTCGACCATAGATATTAAAAGAAAAGTAAATAATAAAAAAAGGACACAATAGTTAATTTTGACCAATCTTTACTAAAACAAATTCGAACTGCCCGACACGAGACAAAAATGAGAACTGATTTGGTGAATTTAATATTATTTCCACAAGATATGCAGAGTGCAAACCTTTCAGTTTATGAACGAAATTTTGTATTTATTTAGGAGTTACGAAAAAAATATTATGTAAACTGCATATTTTGGAAATTAGTTATATAGGGTGTCCCATAAATAATGGTCCAAACTGTATATCATGAATTGTCAAGTCATGACCTACCAGAATTTGGTAACTTGTATATACCGCATCCCAACGGTTTTCGAGTAACGGTTTTTTTAATGAAATTTTCAAAAACACCTACTTTTAGTCGGTTTTTAAATCACCCTGTCCACAAATGATATTTGTTTTTACTATATGTTAATATTTTACAATTTTGAATAAACATTCAATATTTTTGCATTTAAAAAATTTCAATTTTCGGCACTATTTTGCAAAATATTAATAGTTAAAATCATATTCTTATCAAACCTAATTTTTTACATCGAACTTTAAAACAGTTTTATTAAAAAAAATCATATTACACAATACTGGTTATCGTTTTTCAGAACTTGCTTGATTTTTTAGTTTTTCAAAAAAGTATAAAACATCACAAAGCTAGCTTTGGTCCAGCATTTCAATTTAATAAGTCACGATTTAAAAAACAAATATAAAAAGAAAAAAATGTGTTTCTATTAGAATTTTGTATTACATCACCAGAGACATCTTGTTTCCAATTCATTGAATAAGGCTCATCATGTGAGTACCCCCAAACTAATTTTTTGTTTAGTTAAGTACAAGCAGCAATGGCGATCTTTTTCCTTATCAAGCAGCGCTTCTTAACGACTACTACTACGTATAGTACTTGTACTAACGCTTCTATTATTTTAACTGGAAATAATATGGCTGTTTGTATTATCGCCGTTTTTAAACAAATGAAGTTGTTAAGCTATAATAGTGCGGTACTTTATTTATTTCATAAAGAAGGAATAATTTAAGAAAATAACTAAAAATGTCTTACACGTCACGTGAATATGCTATGGTGCATTTTATTTATGGCGAATGTGGCGGAAATGCAAGAGCAGTATGCAGAAAGATATCCAAATGCTTCAAGTAGTGACCATCGGATATTTATAAGAGTTCATCATTCTTATATGGAAGGTATAATCCCTGGCAGTGGAAGGATTGGAAGGCCCCAACACCATCTCAATGACGAAGTTGTGTTGAGGGAAATTGAAAATAATCCAAGTACTTCTACTAGAGCCATTGAGAGAACAACTGGGATACCCAAAAATACTGTTCAGAGGATTCTGAAGCAGAACAACTTGCACCCTTTTCACCTGCAGCGTGTTCAGGCCTTATTACCAAGGGATTACCCTAAAAGAGTTGAGTTCTGCCAAATTATGATCGATAAAAGCCGAGAAGATTCTGATTTCGTTGACAAAATTTTATGGAGTGATGAATCATCCTTTAAGCAAGATGGATATTTGAATATGCACAATATTCACAATTGGCAGGAAGAAAATCCACATTTAATACGAGAAGGAAGATCTCAATACCAATTTCAAATTAATTTGTGGTGTGGAATTTTAAATGGGCAAATCATAGGACCCTTAGAATTGCCCGACACAATAAATAGTGAAAATTATTTAGAATTTTTGGAAAACAGAATCTGTGTATTATTAGATGATATTCCTCTCGCCCTGCTCCAGACCATGTGGTTTCAGCAAGATGGATGTCCAGCCCATTATAGAAGCAATGTCAGAAGTTTTTTGTACAGAACTTTCCCCGAGCGATGGATCGGTCGTGGTGGAACAATAACATGGCCCCTAGGTCACCGGACTTGAATCCACTAGATTTTTTTATTGGAGTTGCCTAAAAGAGAAAGTTTTTGCCCAGCCCATACGCAGTGTTACTGAACTTAGGCAGAAAATTGAAACTGCGGCTGAGGAAATAAGAAGCTCAGGACATGCCAGACGTTTGAAACGACAGTTTTAAAACGTTGTCGAGCATGTTTAAATGCAGGAGGAGGGCATTTCGAACAATTGCTATAAAAAAATATGCGTAGAGATATACCTTTTTTTAACTTCCGAACAAAATTAAACACCTTCCTACCTTTTATGATCATGCTATACCAAAATTCTGGCCTCTTACAAAATTCAAATCCCTGTTTTCAAAATGAAACAAATAGTTTCATAAATTGCATTTAACCATTTCTGTGTGCGAGTAATGTTGTCAGGGATGAAGGTAACCTTCAGTTTTAAGCCGAATTCGAACAACTAGTTTGAAAAGGCACTTTTCATGTCTAAAAATGCAAAAGGCAGTACCCATGAAAAATAAGAAAGAACTTGGTTAATGTCACATATATGTGTATGTACCTAGACTATAAGTATGTATAAGTATACCAATATGTTACTACACATTAGTATTAGTATTAATATTAGACACTGAAGTCATTTGCATAATAAATATGTTTTAGTTCTTGCTTAACTCTCGTCTTATTCATGACATGGTGTCAGAATCGGTTTGAACCCAAAATAAAATTTATACAATAAACTTTTATATACCTACATATAGGTACTCAAATAAATATGATAGAGGAGCAGAACACAGCCAATTCACTTTCAAGTGTAAATTTTGTAAAGCCACCAAAAGCCCTACAGGTATCAGGGAATAATAATATGTCGACAACTTGGAAATCCTGGATGCAACAGTACAAATGGTTCACCACAGCATCACAATTGGACAAAAAATCGGCAGTTATACAAGTTGCCACATTTATGTCCTGCATTGGAGAGGACGCTGCTACTATATTTAATTCGTTTGCCCTAACAGAGGCCCAGAGCATTGACCTAAGTGTTATCCAAAAGAAATTCGATGAGTATTTTTCACCAAAGGTAAGCACAACCTTTGAAAGATATACTTTCAATAGACTTCGTCAAAATGAAGGTGAGAGTTTTGATGACTTCTTAACCAAAATTAAAAATCAAGCCAAAAAATGTTCATTCGAAAAATTGGAGGAGTCGCTGCTAATTGACAAAATTATAGTCGGTATAAAAAATGATAGCATTCGCAAAAAATTGCTTTCAGTATATGAACTTGATTTAGCAAAGGCAGTTAAGTTATGCAGACCAAGTGAGATGGCATCGCAACAGTTAATAGAGCTTCATAAAACGGATGATTCTAAAGTTGACGTCATAAAAAAGTATACATCACATAGAAAAAACACATATAAAAACACGTATAAATGTAATCGCTGTGGAACGGAACACGAAAAATATAACTGTCCAGCATTCAAAAGTCGTTGTAAGTTTTGCAAACGAAAAGGTCACTTTGAAGAGTTCTGTTACAAACGAAAGAACAAACAAAACCTAAGAAGGAAAATTGATGTCATAGGAAAACAAAACCACACCTCCGAGAGTGAAAGCAACAGCATCAGTAGCGAATGTCCGAGTGAACTATTTGTGTTGTCAGTAGAAAAATCGGAGACAAACAAAGATGAAAAAAATAACTGGTACGAAGAAATAACAATCAGTGATAAAAAATTTAAAGTCAAATTGGATTCGGCAGCACAATGCAATATTTTGCCATTAAATTTATTACAAGAAAATAAAACACATAAAATACAACCGACAAACACTAAGTTGGTAGCCTTTGGTGGTACAAAAGTGGATGTGTGTGGAGAAATTACTCTTAAAACAACTTCTTCTGTTAAGGTTCAAAATAAGAGTGACTTAAACTCTAATCATTATTTCCTTCGTTACCTTTTCGCAACCTAGATCATCACTTCTTTCAACCACGCATTCTACACCATTTCGGTTGCCTCTTGACACAATTTGTTTATTTAAACAACGAATGCACCATATGTTGTAATTGACATACTTGCACTCCATGGGTCAGTATTGTTTATGTTTGCAATATGAGCCATGTCGTTGCTTTGTTGTTTGAATGACATAGTTCGATTGGTATTCCCTTTAAAGTGTAACGTATGACACATGAGGAACCTTTAGTAACAATTGAACTATGTCCCCCTAAAATAAGAAAGGCGTACGAGGTGACGAGTGAGATCTTTCGGCTTCAGGTGCGGAAGTAAATAAATCATAGGTCTTTATCACAATTGTATTTATTAATTTTGCAATCTTTTTTTTTTTTTTTTTTTTTTTAGGTAGGTACTTAGATACATACATACATACATACATTACAATTTTTCTTTTCGCTTTGTTTGTAAAAGTTTTTTTTTTGTTTTTATAATGATTAGGTAGCATTTTTGTTTTTGTTTTTGTTTTTGTTTTTGTTTTTGTTTTTGTTTTTGGTTTGTTTTGTTTTTATAATGATTAGGTAGCATTTTTGTTTTTTGGTTTGTTTTAGAAATTATTATACCTGCAATGTTTCTTCAAGGTCAGGTGTTACATTTATTTCGGGATTGTTTAAATTTTCTGTTGACTGTTTATTAAGTGTACATTTTATTTTAATAATTTTTTTAAAAATTACATATAAAGCTACAACTACACAAATTACAAAAATAACAGAAATAGAAATGTTAGCATGTTCATGTGTGACATTGAATAACAAATTGTTTTTCTTTAACAAATCTTTAATATTTATGCTATAATTATCTAAATCCAGTTTTTCTATATGGTTGGTATGAGGTGAAATTTGGGATAAATTAGTGGGAATTACTATGTTTTTAGGTATGGTTTGTTCTTCAAAAAGTAGGATATAGGAGTTTTGTTTTGTATGGTATTTGATGCCTGGAGGTAAACTTCTTTTGTTATTGCCTTACAAAATGGTTCTACACTTAGAATTCCACTGTCAGATATTGTGATCGTTTTTGGTACGTCTCCGCACAAAATCCTAACGTTCGTTGGCTTTGGCATGACATACAGCCATGAATTCTTACTCATTAGATTAAACCAAACTTCGTGTTCAAGCGCAAATATTTTTGTTTCGCAATTAGCATAGTTTTGCATCCCTGATATTAATTGTATAATGCAGTTGTTAGTATTGTGGTTATGAACTACGAAATTTTTCTCACATATGAAGTGATTGGAGTCAGTTTTGGTACATTTATTTAGGTCCTCGCTGTTCAAAAATATGTATCGTCTATAATTTTCGTTTATAGCTACAAATTCACTATATATTGAGACATAGCTATAGGTGTTCTCTTTGTATTTTGAAGGTAATGGTGTAAGTTTAACTAGGTTAAATTCTTCATCTACCAATGGGATAGTAACTTGTATCATGAGATTTTGATTTACGAAAATCGGACTCGTCGTAGTGATTCTGTCTATGAGTGGGAGATTCATTCTAGATATTTTTATCGGGAATCTTATATTGTTTGGTAGTTCCAATTGGATGTTTTTTAATGTAGAAATGAATACTTCTGAATTGAGGAATCTACTATCCAGCTTATTCACTTTTGCTCCTTGTAAGATGTCGAGTATTTGAGATTGTTTTGAGAGAATTTGTGTAGCAAATGAAAGTGCCAAATTGGATATTTGGTTAAAGTTATGTAGGGTTTTTTCGAAACTAGTAAGATTTTGGAGTTTTAGTGTGTTCTGTCTAATTTCTTCTGTAACAGAGTTGAAATTATTATTTATGCTTTCAGCTGTTTTGTTTAGTGCGTCTAACACGTCAGTGATTATTGTCATTTGGTTTTCTGTTATATGATGCAAGTTATTCTGGTTTTCTTGAACTAGTCTTAATGCATCATCTATTTTTTCCGCATCTTCGGAATCCATTGTTCCAAACAAAAACTTTTCTGCCATCCCTATTCCATTAAATAAACCACCGTTTACTATGCTTCTTTTTGAAAATTTGTTTTTGAATTATTATATTATATATATATATTATATATATTATATATTATATATATACTGTGCATCACAAAAGTCATGGGACAAGAGCAATTACATTATGTATCTAGCAATCTTATTAAAAATTAGTACTAAAGCAAAGACTATAGGCAATCGATTTACTGCTAAGTAGTAGCTAAGAAAGGCAAACAAAGAAAATTAGCAATTTATTAACTAACGGGAAAGTTTCAGCATATAATATAAACAGATACAAAATCTTATCTCACAAAAGTCATGGGACAAGACTAAAAATAGCGGCATTTTTTGTTTGTCTTAGATTTTTTATTATGATTAATGCTTTTATTTAATATTTCGTGGGGCTTCGATAACCTTTTGTAGTCTTCTTGGGACCGATTTTACTAAATTGGTTGTTTCTTCGGTGGTAATAAGGGACCATTCCTCCATTAAAATTCTCTTCAACTCGGCCTTAGAATTAATCGTGTTTCCTTACTTTTCGCTCAAGAATATCCCAGAGATGTTCAATGGGGTTAAGATCCGGGGATTGAGGTTGTGTTTCGATGACCTTAGGACAATTGTATAGAAGCCAGGACCGAACAGTAAACGATTTGTGTTTAGGATCGTTATCCTGGTAATAACTAAATGTGTTACGAAGTCCCATTTTTTCAGCGCTTTGGTGCAAATGGTTTTTCATTATGTTTAGATACACCCACTGAGTCATTGTCTCTTCAATAAAAACCAAATCGCCAACACCACCAGCCGACATACACCCCCAGACCATAACTCCACCTCCTCCATGTTTGACTGTTGGAACTAGGTTCTTCTTTTTAAATTCTTCATTTGGCTTTCTCCATACTGTAATGCGCCCATCACTGCCGAAAATATTAAATTTACTTTCGTCTGCGTATATGACATTCTGCCAATAGGTTAAATCGAAATTTTTATGCGTTTGAGCGAATTGCAATCTTTTTTTCCTATTTATTTCGCTGACATAAAATTTATTTCTTGCTGCTCTACCGTTGTTACCTGCCTTTCGTATAGTTCTCCTTATAGTTTCCGGATTCACTATTTTTCCCGTTGTTTCCTCTAAGTTCGCTGCCAGTTTCGGTGCACTTATTCTTGGGTTTTGTCTAATTTCTCTTAGAATCTTTCTTTCATCTCGAACATCTAACAGTTTTGGTCGGCCACTACGCGGTTTGTTTTCAAATCTATTTTCTTCCCTATATCTTTTTATTATATTGAAAATTGTCGAATGACTTTTTTTCACTAAACTTGCTATTTCTCTTACAGTTTTATGTTCCTCGTAATTTAAAACAATTATTTTTCGAATTTCTTCCGATGTTTCTTTTCGCGACATGTTGCTTATTAAAAACTGCACTATTAAACTGATTTTGAGCACCTGATTATTCTTTCACGACTAGCTGGCCAATATGGGTGTAGCAAAATGCAATAACCATAATGAACAATCTAAGACAAACAAAAAATACCGCTATTTCTAGTCTTGTCCCATGACTTTTGTGAGATAAGATTTTGTACTTGTTTATATTATATGCTGAAACTTTCCCGTTAGTTAATAAATTGCCATTTTTCTTTGTTTGCCTTTCTTAGCTACTACTTAGCAGTAAATCGATTGCCTATAGTCTTTGCTTTTGTATTAATTTTTAATTAGGTTGCTAAATACATTATGTAATTGCTCTTGTCCCATGACTTTTGTGATGCACTGTATATTATTATATTATATTATATTATATTTGATTTCTTTGAGGGAATTTTGTAAAAGTTTTAGGGTAATTTTGCAATGATCTAAAGGATACTCTTTTATGCTTAGGATACACAATTCGGAAAGGGTATTTAGGTTTTGCTCTAATGACTTTGTGTTAGTTTTAATATTAGTATTATTAATGTTGAAGAGAAATGTCCATCTTGTGAGGGACTTTTCTAGTGTTCCAATGGGTTCCAAATATACTCCGGTTCTATTTAGAGGTTGTACCATCACTTCTGCACCGCCTGTGCTTAAAAATGTTAATAACATGGTTATGATGGTTATGATTATTTTACTGGAAATGAGAACAACGCCGATATTATATAAGTATGGGTTTATTGTTGGTACTTATGTATGTATTATGGGCTTCTAAATCGGATGTAATTGTGTTAAAATTGTGTGTGTTGTCTTTTTGATTATATCGTTTTATGTTGTGTCTCTTTGATTATATCGTTTTATGAGGTTATTGTGAACAACCTTTTCTTTTCTGCCTACTTTTATTCTTGAGTTTTCTGGGGACAATACTTCAATTATTTAGTATGGTCCTTCGAAAATTGGGGATAGTTTTTTATTAGATCGATTTTTGATTTCCACTAATACTTTGTCACCGACTTTATAGCTTGTCTGACTAGAATTTTTATCGTAGTAGGCTTTAGATTTCTCTTTAGCCTTTATTTGATTGCTGCGAATTAACTCATAACCAATTTGCATTTTTGCCTTCATTTCTGAGACATAATCATCATAGTTGTACATTGGTTGTACGCCTCTATTCAGCGTGGAGGGGATTGGTGCTTCAAAGCCGAACAGAACTTCGTATGGACTGTAATTCGTGCTGGAATGTGGGGTTGTGTTATAGCAGAATATGGCATACTCCAGATAATTATCCCAATTCGACTGATCTTTGCTTGCATAATTTCTGAGGTAATCACCTAACGTTCTATGTGACCTTTCGAGCGCACCGTTCGATTGTGGATGGTACGGACTAGTTTGAGTTTTATTGATTTTTAAAATTTTACAAACATTTTTAAATAATTCGCTAGTGAAGTTTGTCTCTTGATCTGTGAGAATTGTTTGAGGAATTCCATAAGTACAAACTATTTTCTTAACGAGTGCTTCGGCAACAGTTCTTGCTTCTTGATTTGGTATAGCTATGGCTTGTGCAAATTTTGTTAGGTCGTCTTGGAAAATCAGTATGTACTTGTTTTCATTTTCTGTTATAGGAAGTGGTCCCACTATATCCAGAGCTATTCTTTCGAATGGAGTTTTTGCTGTTGTTGTTATGACCATTGGTAGTTTGTTTCGTGCATACAACTTATTCTTTTGGCAAAGTTCACATGACGCAATGTAATTCTTTATATCTTCATACATATTTTTCCATTTGTATGTCTTCTTGATGACCCCCTAAAGGCGTGTCATGAAATTCATGTAAAATTTTCTTAATCTCCTCTGGACTAGAGACTTCGACAGTATTCTGATTTACATCTTGTTGTGGATTTGGCGAGTTTTTGCTATGACTGTTCGGATTAATGTTTCCTTTAACTCTGGCCATGTTTCCACATGACCTTGAGCAAGGATCGTCTCTCGAGATTTTCCCATAATTTTATCTTGAATATGGTCTAACAAAATTTTTTTCAAGACCACACTAAGTGTGTTAATAATTGGTATAAGTGTTTCTATTCGGTTTATAAAATTAAACAGATCAGATTTATTCCCGTTAAAGGATGTAATATTCGATATATTTTTAAAAATGAAGTTATATTTTTGGATTTCGTCTAAATTTTCAATTTTTGTTAAGATGAGGAACTAGATATATTTAATTTGATACAAAAAAATATATACAAAAATAATACATACATTAATTCACTAGCTTTATTTGTTTCCACCTGACTTTCACGGGTCCAAATGCAATTTATAGATGTCTATAGTTACAGATGTTCAATTACAAATTACAGATGTCTAGTTACAGATGTTAAATTCCAGATTACAGATGTCTAGTTACAGATGTTCAATTATAGATTATAGATGTTCAATTACAGATTAGGTTTTTATTAATTTGCAAATAATTTATTTTAGCAAATTTCTTTTGTCTTTATTGTCAACTTTGTTGTTTTTTTTTTTTTTTTTCACAGCAGACAACACACAGAAATATGAAAATGCAGAGCTACCTTTTGATAAATCACAACAATTTGTTAATCGTTACAACAACAAAACGATAATGGTGTTAAACTTCAACAACAGAGAAACAGCACAAAAAATTATAGAAGCAGCCCCGAGATTAAAAAACTCCGGAATTGTGGTGCACCGAGAAAAATCTTTACTTTTCCGAAAGAAGAGGAGAACACTTTATCAAATCAAAAGCAAACTAATGGAGATGAAGAAGAATCCGAATATAAATATTCAAATCAAAGGCGCAAAACTTAAAATCGACGATTTTTCATTTTCACACGACTCGCTACGAGGATTGAAAATATCAACAAATGACGAGCTGTCATTTGTCAAGAGGAATTTTGGTGAAGATGCACTGTGCTTTTTTGACAACGTCATCGTAAACCAGAATAACCCTCATGTCACTGAAGCGCCATCTGTGAGTGCGTTCGCAAACAATCGTCATGGTTTGGGTACGAACTTTAAGCAACATCATTCAACATAGGATAGAGATGCCGTCTGCCATTTAACTAATTATAATTTAAAAATCTTCTGCTATAATATTACAGGTCTCAAAAATAAATTATTAATGCCAGATTTTTTTAAATTAATATCAAACTATGATATATTTATATTATTAGAAACTTTTGTAGAAGATGGTAAAGAGTTGCAATATTCTAAGTATTTTGAAAATTTTAATTTAAGATGGATATCGGCTGTTAGAAATAATAGGCTTGGTCGAGCTAGCGGTGGCATGTTGTGTGGAATCAAAAACAACATTTTTATAAAACATATTACATTTAAAGTTATCGATAGCAAGGTTGTAATAGATTTTATTATTAATTCAAAACACTTTTTAATAGTTCCTATTTACCTTAACTATAGTAATTGGAATTCTGACTTTGAAGAACTCCATAATTTCCTTTTAAGCCAAAATAATGAAAATATTCTATTAATTGGACTTAAACGGCAGGATATCGAATTATCAGAACTCTCCCTTTATGAACAATGGATATTTTTCTTTTGAAAGAAACTCTTTAGACGAAACCATAAATACAAACGGAAACCGTTTGATGGATTTGATTGAGGATTTTGGGTTTTTTATCTTAAATGGTATTTCTAGAGGGGATATTAATGGGAATTTTACGTTTATATCGTCACAGGGTTGCTCTGTCATTGACTACTGCCTTGTAAAAGGTGAATGGCTGAATATCGTTAAAGATTTTTTAGTATTGCCTGCCAACTACTCAATGCACCTGCCTATCTATGTCTCCTGTGAATTTAAACCTCAAGAAAGTTTTATTAGAACTCGCGAAGAAAATTTTAATACAAGGCTTCGTTGGAACGAAAAAAAATGTGAAGTTTACAAAAGTAACTTAAATCAGTATTCAGCTAATTTGCTAAATCAAATAACGTCCACAATAGATGTAGCTACAAATCTTGTTTTTCAAACTATAAAACTGTCTTCGGTCAGCTATTCAAATAATAATAGAACAATTTTTAAATCTAGCTGGTATGACAACGAATGCAGAAAAAGTAGAGAGAGATCGTTCAAGTTCTTAAAACTCTTTAGAGACTCAAATGATGTTTTTTATAAGACTTTATATCTACATTATAACAACGCTTATAAAGATTTATGTAAGCAAAAAAAAGAACTTTTTTTAAAAAAAACTGCATCAAATTTGGTTGGTAGTCATGACTCTAAAGCTTTCTGGGCCAATGTGCGCATTTTGAGTGACCGTAATAGGTCAGTTATAAATCCCATTGGAGTGGATATACTGGCATTGCACTTTGAACAACTTTTCATAGCTGATCCATGCCATAAGTCTATAAGCTTTGCACTGCCTTTTATATATATTGAAGAATTAGACGCTCCATTCTCAATGTTAGAACTGGTTGTTGCGCTAAAAAAAATGAAGAACAACAAGGCTGCAGGGCTGGACGGCATACCAGCTGAGTTCTACAAAAACGCCACCTTGCAGTTTTTAGAATTTATTTTAGTGCTCTTCAACAAAATGTTTGAGGAGGAGCAGTTTCCAGGAATTTTCCAGTCCTCATCTATCTCTGCAATTTTTAAAAAAGGTGACCCTATTTTACCTGAAAACTATAGAGGCATCTCTGTGCTTAGTTCTCTACGAAAATTATTCACCCAGACCCTCTATTCCAGGCTTGTAAGATGGGTAAGTTACTTTCAAGCGGGCTTTCGAGCTAATCTTTCGACAATCGACCAAATTTTCACTCTCACGAGTGTTGCTAGGCGTTACTTAGAGAAAAAAATAAATCTTTACTCCTTTTTCGTTGACTTTAAATCAGCATTTGACACCATTAACAGAAGATCTCTACTATTTAAATAAACTTGCAGCTATCGGGCTTTCGACAAAATTTATCCGAATCTATGAGCAGCTGCTCTCAAATATGACAGCTGTAGTTTCAAATGGTAGTAGCAAATCGAAACCGTTTAGTTGTAATACAGGTGTGCCTCAAGGCTGCATTTTAAGACCGCTTATCTTTTCACTATTTATAAATGATATTGAAGACTATATCCCTGGTGGAGTTACTTTTGGTGATTTATCTATTAAAGTTTTGCTCTACGCCGATGACTTGGTGATCTTAACTGATAATGCAGTCACACTTCAGCTTCAAATAAACAAATTAAAACAATTTTGTGATCTGTGGGATCTCCAAATAAACACCTCAAAGTCGAAGATTATGGTCTTTAGGTCCCAACATCGTAGCATTAGAACCGACCGCAACTGGACCCTCAATGGTTCCAACTTAGAAGTGGTGAAAGAATTTAAATATTTAGGCTACACATTAACTCATAACCTGAATTTTGGTGTTCACATAAAAGATAAGGTGAGAGTTGCAAAAACTGCAATAAATTGTATGTGGTCAAACTTTTTTAATAACAAACTTGTTGATCCTACGTCTAAGTTCAAAGTGTTTGAAGCAACTATCAAAAGTTGTTTGTGTTATGGCAACCAAGTCTATGGGTACAAGCAAATAGAAGATATCGAAGCTGTCCAAAGATATTTTTTCAAGCGTATCTTTAGACTCCCAACTAACACGCCCAATTATGCTATACATATTGAATCGGGACTTGCTCCAATATTTATTATGAATTTAAAAGCAAACGCTGATTATATATTGAGGGTAATGCAAAGGTCGGCCAACAATTTGCAAAAGAGGGTACTATCAGTGTGTTTAAGATGCCGGTATACACCATTTAAAGACTGGTATGATTTGGCCTCGGCACACAATTTTCCTCTGTCTCTATCTGTTGATAGTTTAGATACGTGGAGAAGCGCTCTCTACGACTGTATATCTACCATTGATGATCACTTATTCCAAAGCTATCTAGATAGGGCGAGGGAGTCTGTGTCGAGATCAATTTACAGTAAACTTAACCTCAGACTCGGGTCTTCTAATTACTTTAGAGATAAATTTACTGTAATGGAAATGAGCATCATATTTAAAGCACGCACGGAGATGTTAGAGCTTAATCACAGACCGTACAGAACTGGTAACAACCCAAACTGCACTTTGTGCAACCTTAATCAAGTTGAAAACATTTTCCACTTTGTTGCATTGTGCCCAATCTTGCAGGAAATTCGGCTTTATTTTAACAAGAGTTTTCTGTCACTTGAAGAATGTCTAGGCGTTCTGAATGGAGATAACGGTTGGCGTCTACTCATTCAGTTTTTGTTAGATGCAGTTTCATATAGAAACATGTACATCAATATATACTAGAGTAATAATTCTATTACAATTTTGTTTTAGCTAAACTAAAAGCCTAAATCGCATTTGAAAAATTGCTAATCATTAAATTCCTTGAGATATTTTTCTTTTTTTTTTCGTTTTCGCCAAACTAAAAGCCCAAACCGCATTTGAAATTGCAAATTCTTTAAGATCTATGTATCCTTTTTTTTGTTTTAGCCAAACTAAAAGCCCTTAGAACATTTGAATCAATTGTTTAACACATATTGCCAAAATTAAATGATTGCTGTTCTTATAAACTTAATAATTTTGTTTTAGCTAAACTAAAAGCCCGAATCAGATTTTGTTTATATTTTTTTTATAAATTTATTTATCTATTAAATTACATACACTATTAAAACGAATATTTTTTTTCCCTCTGGCATTATTTTTTTTTTCTTTTTTCAATTGCTATTTTCTTTATATAACCAAATTTTTGTACTTTCTCTCACAAAATGTTTAGTTTAGAAAAATATACCGGCAGACGGCCCATGAGCCATGCTTGTAATCTTTAGTTTTAAGTTTGTAAACTTTTGAAATGAAAAAATAAAGATGATAATAATAAATATTTTTTTTCTCTTATTTGCTCAGCACTGAATAAAAATGTTTTTTTTTTCTTCGAAATTCGTTTGCACTGAGTATTTCTTCATCCAAATAATTGTATGAGTTTATTATTTGCTTAGCACTGAATAAAAATGTTTTTTTTTCGATATTCGTTTGCACTGAGTATTTCTTCATTGAAATAATTGTATGAGTTTATTAGTTTACTTCTTCATCGAAATAATGTTCATGCGTTTACCGACTTTAAAATAGTTTACTTCTTCATCGAAATAATGTTTATGCGTTTACCGACTTTAAAACAGTTTACTTCTTTATCGAAATAATTTTTATGCGTTTACCGACTTTAAAATAGTTTACTTCTTCATCGAAATAATGTTTATGCGTTTACCGACTGCGCCAGAAATAAAAGGAAAGTCGACCTCTTAGTTTGAGTAAATGTTTATAACTGCCGAAGCTTTATTAAATGGAAAATAACAATTCTTTCTTAAAATGCTACGTTGACATGTTTTGATGTTTCATGTTGCAATGTGGGAATTGACTTTATTAAATGGAAAATAAAAATTCTTTCTTAAAACGCTACGTTGACATGTTTTGATGTTTCATGTTGCAATGTGGGAATTGAATTATCTTTTGTTTCTCACGATTGCAACTTTGAATTAGCTTAAAAATATAAGATTACAATGCTAAAGGGAAATGGAATTTGATTATTGTAACTATATAAAATAACAAACATTTTTGATTTGATAACTTTAACTTATCTTTTGTGTTTTTAAATTCAATAAAATCAAATTTAAGATACAATTTGAATGATTTATACTTGTATTTAAATACTGAACGATTTATTTCATTTTGAATTCGTGTGTCTTTACCGAGCAGCTGATTCTGAAACGCCAAAATCATTCTCCACTAACTTTGTAGCCGAATTTTTTACACTACGTCGGAGGGGAAATTTCAACTACTTTTGTAGTTAGATTTAGCCAATCAGAATCCCTTGACTACGTAGCCACTAGCTTTGTGAATGCGACCAATGAAACATCTTGTTAGTTTAGTGAATAAAAGTATGTGTTTTTCAGTGGAAATGAAAGTATTTACATCGATTTCAAGTAAAGTGTGTTTATTTGAAAAGGAATAAATATTATAATAAATAAGTTAAATTGCGAAACTAAATGATAACATTTGTGTGACAAAGGATATCAAATTAATTTAACTGATTGATTAAAAACAAAACGGGTAAAACAGTGATTCAATTGAGTTGTGTTGAACATAAGGCAAACCTGAACAAGCGAAACCTTCCTACTACTAGAACGAAAAACGAACTCATTATTCGTCTGCAAGAATAGTTAGGTTGGGCAGAACAGAACCCCGATACATTCCGATGGAATAGAGAAAGCTCTTTGAAGAAATTAGACATCGACATCCAACAATAGGAGACAAAATTATCAACCTGGTTGTGACAGAATCCCTTGTTCGTGCAGCACCTAATATGAACCAGCGAACTAAGAAATAAAATAGTTTAATTGCAAACTATGTAGATAGATAGATAGATAGATAGATAGATAGATAGATAGATAGATAGATAGATAGATAAATCTTTATTCATTAAAACGATACATATTAATTTACAATAAAAAAAAAAACTTACAAGCATGGCATTAGAGCCGTCTGCCGAATATTATCAAGACATTTACATTGAGAAAAAAGAGTATACAATTATGGAATATAAAATAAAGAACATATGTATATATCGGGTGATTTTTTTGAGGTTAGGATTTTCATGCATTAGTATTTGACAGATCACGCGGGATTTCAGACATGGTGTCAAAGAGAAAGATGCTCAGTATGCTTTGACATTTCATCATGAATAGACTTACTAACGAGCAACGCTTGCAAATCATTGAATTTTATTACCAAAATCAGTGTTCGGTTCGAAATGTGAAAATCCGCTTTTTTATCGACAAATTTTGTTCAGCGATGAGGCTCATTTCTGGTTGAATGGCTACGTAAATAAGCAAAATTGCCGCATTTGGAGTGAAGAGCAACCAGAAGCCGTTCAAGAACTGCCCATGCATCCCGAAAAATGCACTGTTTGGTGTGGTTTGTACGCTGGTGGAATCATTGGACCGTATTTTTTCAAAGATGCTGTTGGACGCAACGTTACGGTGAATGGCGATCGCTATCGTTCAATGCTAACAAACTTTTTGTTGCCAAAAATGGAATAACTGAACTTGGTTGACATGTGGTTTCAACAAGATGGCGCTACATGCCACACAGCTCGCGATTCTATGGCCATTTTGAGGGAAAACTTCGGAGAACAATTCATCTCAAGGAATGGACCGGTAAGTTGGCCACCAAGATCATGCGATTTGACGCCTTTAGACTATTTTTTGTGGGGCTACGCCAAGTCTAAAGTCTACACAAATAAGCCAGCAACTATTCCAGCTTTGGAAGACAACATTTCCGAAGAAATTCGGGCTATTCCGGCCGAAATGCTCGAAAAAGTTACCCAAAATTGGACTTTCCGAATGGACCACCTAAGACGCAGCCGCGGTCAACATTTAAATGAAATTATCTTCAAAAAGTAAATGTCATGGACCAATCTAACGTTTCAAATAAAGAATCGATGAGATTTTGCAAATTTTATGCGTTTTTTTTTTTTTAAAAGTTCTCAAGCTCTTAAAAAATAACCCATTAAATAATATTACAGAAATGTGATCAACTTGTTAAATGTTGTTTTGTTAAAGTGGCAAAATAATTTAAAGAAGAAAAAGAATAGTTAACAATAAATATGTGTTACAATGAAAAAAGAAAACAATTAACAATTAGGTACTTTAAATGATTGTTCAAAATATTTAAGTTTAATTTTTTTTTTAAAAACTAAAAAAACCGAAGATGGCGAAGAAGTGGAAACGTTTCGGAGAATATGGACTTTTAGTTTAGTTAAAACGGAAAAAGGCGAAATCTAAGAGATTCAAGTAATGGAATATTGGGACTTTTAGTTTAGCTAAAACAAAACTTTATTTTCTATTTTTACTTAAGTAGATACTTCAAAACAGACTCAAATAAGAATTTCTGTATTTATTTGCATGGGAGACATAGCGTACCAGCAATTTCCAACCATACTCCCCGTTCAAAACACGTAAATATTCTTCCGACGAAAAGAAGCTTTTATCGAAATGAAGTCTACGGATTTCTTGTAAAATAGGACAAGTTGCTAAAAAATGGTAAACATCTTCGTTTTGGTTTGAGTTGCAGAGTGAACAGATTGCATCTAAGTCAGTTCTATGTGGCATGTAGTTGAGTTCAAGAGTTTCAGTCCGTATTTTGAATATTAAACTTATATCAGAAGCAGAAAGGTCCTCACAGAAATAATTATAATCGCCCAAAGTCGAATTAAGACGGCTATAGGTTGCTCTAGAAAGTGATTCCCTAGCCCTTTCGAGATTAGTTTTGTACATTTCCTCATCAACCATCGAAATGCAGTTGTAAAAGGTATTTATCCATTCTTCTTTGTTGTTTGCATTTAGATTCATTGCTAAATTATGTGCTGTGGCAAGAGCATGCCAATTTCTAAAAGGGAAATATCCACAATGGAGTGATATAAGCACGATTTGCTTGTGCAGATTACTATCGGGTCTATGCATAACTTTAATAAGATAGTCTGCGTTGGCCTTTAAATTTCTAACATATATTTGCGGAATCCCGGACTCAACATATATGGCGTAATTAGGCGTGCTACGCGGTAGCCAGAAGATTCTTTTGAAAAAGTATCTTTGAATAACTTCCATATCCTCTAGAAATTGGTATCCATACACTTGATTCCCATAACAAAAGCAACTGTTCACGGTAGCCTCAAAAACCTTAAATTTCGATGTAGGGTCCACGAAGCTTCTTGAAAAAAAATGTGACCACATCGAGTTTATAGCTGATTTGGCTAGTACCAGTTTCTCTTTAATATGATTTTTGATGTTCAAATTATGAGTGATAGTAAAACCAATATATTTATACTCGCTGACAACTTCAATAGTGGTACCATCTAATGTCCAATTTCGTACATTATTATCTGAACGGTTTTGAGGTTTAAAAATCATAATTTTAGATTTAGAAATGTTGATTTTGAGATCCCACGAATCGCAATATTGTTTAAGTTTATTTATCTGAAGCTGCAATGTCACTGGGTTATCAGAGAATACCACCAGGTCATCAGCATAGAGCAACATCTTCAAAGATAAATCGCCATAGTGGACGCTCGGAAATTTCTCTTCTGTAAACATTTTATTTAATAACCCCAACACACACTCGAGAAATTCAGGAGTTGAATTCTTATAGAATTCGATAGGAATGCCATCCAAACCCGCTGCTTTGTTATTTTTCATTCTGCTTAGAGATGCCAACATCTCAACCATGGTAAAAGGATTGCTCATCGATTGAAACATTTTGCAGGTCAAAACTGATGGAATTCTGGTCAGGATCTGGCAGTAGTAAACCTTCAAAGTATGTGGCCAGGTCGTCAACACTAATACTTAAAGACGATGACTTGCTGCGACCTCCCAAAATCCGTACATTGTACCAGAATGACTTTGAGTCCTTACAGTCTAGAAGTTTCCCAGCCGCTTTGATTAAATATAATTGCTTTTTCCGTCTACACAAATCTTTATATATTTTATTCTGTTCAATGTAATTTCCTCTGTGAGTTTCGTTGTTAGATTGTCTAAACAATTTTAGGTAAGCGAAAGACTTTTCCCTACATTTCTTACATTTATCGTCATACCACTTCGATTTTTGTATCAGTGTTGAAGGACGAAATCTGTGCGTTGCTGATTGTCTTATAAGTTCAAAAATAGAAACTGTAACAGATTCTATACATTCTGATAACAGACCATCCGCATAACGTATAAGTTGACTTAGGTTTCATCTATAAACACCAGCCTTGTTTTCAACCCATCTTAATTTATTGCTAATTGGATAGTCTTCAACTTCTCTATTATTTTTTTCTGAAAGGAACTCACATGAGACTAATATTGGTAAATGATTTGAAAAGTTCGCTGGGTGTACTTCAAAACTTTTGACTAAATTGAGCCAATCTCCCTTCACTACGCACAAATCTATTACAGAGCATCCTTGGTTCGAAATAAATGTATAGTTACCACTAGAATCTTCGTTCGTAACCCCATTCAATACAAAAAAACCAAAATCTTCAAACATTTCTATCAGTAACTTTCCGTTACCGTTAAGACATTCATCTAGTGAGTTTCTCGTGGAGAAAAACCTCCCATCGTCCTGAAGCTGAGAGTGTTGAAAATTGCTAATACGACCATTGAGATCACCGATAATCATGAGGTTTTCTAAATTACTATTCACTAAAAAGTTTTGTAGCTCATCATATTCTGAGCTCCAATTATTATAATTTAAGTAAACAGGACAAATTTGAAAATGTTTTGAACCACAAACTATGTCAATCAAAATGTTGTTTCCATAATTTTTGAAACTTATATTATCTACGCATATATTATTTTTAAAACCGCACAATATTCCACCACAAGCTCTCCCAAGTCTATTATTTCTTACAGCTGGAAAGCACTTTACGCTAAAATTGTCAAAATATTTTAGATATTCCAGTTCTTTTCCATCCTCTAAGAAAGTTTCTAATAAAATAATAATATCATAACTTAAAACTAATTTTAAAAAATCTGGCATAAATAATTTACTTTTAAGACCTGTGATATTATAGCATACAATTTTAAATTTACAATTATTGATCATTTTTTGGCAGACGGCAACCCTATCCTATTTACTATGATTTGAAAAGCTGGGGCGCTCCCCATCATGGTCACGCGTAACTTGATTGACAGGTGGCTCTGCTCTTGATAAGAAGTTAGGATTGTCAAAAAGGCACATTGCATCTTCTCCAAATGTTGTTTTGATAAATGACTGTTTCTCGTTTGTTTTGATTTGTAATCCACGTAAAGAGTCATAGAAAAGCGAAAACTTGTCAATTTGCAATTTAGATCCCTTAATATAAATTTTAGTTCTCGAATTTATTTGCATGAGCTTACGTTTGATTTCGTTAAGTGATCGCCTTTTTTTGCGGTACAATAAAGACTGTTCTCTGTGCACAAATATATCAGTGTTCTTTATTTTAGGCGCGGCTTCAATAATTTTGTTTGCAGTGTCTGTGCTTTTGAAATTCAACACCATCGTTGTTTTATTATTGTGGCAATTATTAAATTCTTGTGTGTTATCCAAAGCTAAGTCAGCATTTTCGCTTAGATCAAGAAGGTTCAAACAAGTTTGTTTAGCAAATTCAACCTTGTTCAGTTTCAGTTTTCAGTTTTAAATTGTAAGTTTATTCATTATATATCTTTTGTTAACAATCATACAATTCTTTAGCAATGACTTAAGCATCATTCACATGAGCGCGACCAACGAACGACGAATGAATTAAAAAATGTGAGTTTATATAAGTTTGAAGACATATTTCCACACAAATTCTTAACAAAACGATAGCAATATAGTTTCTATTTGATTTATGATGCATACTTTTACTTTTCAATATCATTTATTAATAAATTTAAGAAAACAAATTTATTCGTCGCGAAAAAAATTATAGTTGATACGAACTGTCAAACTTTATTCGCGTTCCACATTATCCACACTCGCAACGAATAAAAAAATCGTTCTTGTTTTGGTTTCGGTGGTGAATGTCAAACTTCATTCGCGACGAATTAAAAACTCTCATGTGAAAGAAATGTCAAAATCGACGAATATTCGTTCATTCGTTGGTCGTTGGTCGTGCTCATGTGAATATTGCTTTAAAGCCGTCTGCCTGAGTGAACAATATTTTTTATTATAATTTTAATAAGAAAAAAAAAGTTTGAGTATTTAGAACTATTTGATTATTAAAAATTCGCAAAATTAAAGTTGATATGTACTTAAGTAATTAGAAAAGTTCGTTGATGATTCTTTTGCGATAATTAAGCAGCTCCTTACAGAACTCGAATAATTTCATCCAATCCTTCCCGTTTAAAATTTCCAGCACCTCGTACCTGTTGAGATAATTTACTCTCCAATATACCCTTCTTATTTCCCTCAAAATCGCACATTCGCCTAGAAAATGGATTGTATTTTCTCTCACTCCCGCATTAGAGAGATTACAAATCAGTGGCAAGTCTTCTCGATGTGGAACAAAGTTCAGACGCAGCAGCTCTCCCCTTGCTTGAAAAATAGTGGAGATGACCTCTGTATTGTACCGGTTACTAAAATAGGAGTTTTCTCCGAGCAAATAGTTAAGTGCTGAATAAATTTCTCGATGCACTGATTGTCTCGCCTTTTCTATACATCTTTGCATCATATCTTCATCAATAGCAGCAATAATATCATAGAAAATCCCTCTACATTCTTCTACGTTTGCAAAATTTAGTTCAAAAGTATTCCCACACTGAATCACCAACTCCTTCCAATCATTAAACCACAGTTTTCCTTTTGAAATTGCAATTTTTGTGATTCTTTTGGGCATTCGACCTTCGTCCATACCAATTGTTCTACATAAGTATATAGTCTGCATGCAGCTTCAAAGTTTGTATGTACAACGGTGATAGCCCAGTCTCCAAGTGAAGCATATATGAGGGAGTTGTCATCGGTAGTTTGAAAGTTCTTTTAAGGTAATATGATAAAAGTCTTTCAACAGTATCACTCTCTTTGTGTCCCCAGTACTGTGCTCCGTAGAATAAAATTGACTTTGAGGTTGCTTCGAAAATTCTGTGTTTGACTGCGTTTGGTACTGAATCGTTACTAAAGCAGTTAGTTAGTTTAGTTTTATTGACTTCGAAAGATACAAGAACAAAACATTATATTCTTAATTGTAAGATTACACAAGTCTTTAAATGGTTTGGCCAAAGGCCGTCTACCAGACTGACATTTTTTTTAAATTTATATATACGAAAAAAAGCTAATTAGATACAATTCAAATAAATAACTTTAAAACCTTAAAAATTTTCCTCAACTATTCTGGTTCTATAGCAAAGAGCGTTCAATGAATATTCATACAGAAGATCCCAACCTAGTTCTCTATTCAAGATGTTGATCGTTTCTTCTAAACCGAGTATATCTATCCCAAAATAGCGCTTTCGGAACTCTTTGAGTATTGGACAAACTCCCAGGAAATGAAATACATCTTCGCGTTCTTTGCGATTGCATAAATCGCACAATATTGGCAATTCTGGACGGTGAGGAATGTAGTTCAAATTGATAAGTTCACCTCTTACTTTAAGTAACAAGCTGATTTTTTGTGTGCTGTTTTTGGCCAAGAAGTAGGTGTTGTAGTTCAAGAAATGGTTAACTTTACTGTAGTAAGATCTGTAAATAGATGCTTCAGCTTCACTCATAAACTTATCGTACATCATGTTGCCGACTTTTTGCAGCAAATCATCAAAATTTGACTTAAGCACCTCGATACTTTCGTCTGCTGATATTGAAAAAGTAGTTGAGCATTCAACTGCCAGTTTCTTCCACTCTTTAACACAGGAAACTTCAGAATCGATAGCTTGTGTGAGTACTATTCGCGGAATTCTTTCGTCACCCATCGCCAAAACTCTTGACACGTAGTTGAAATGTAATTTAAGTGTGTCTAAAAAGAGGGGTCCTATTCCTGTTTCAAGGTGTAACATATAGTTGGGCGTCGTACTTGGCAACTTGAAAGTACTTTTAATAAAAAAACGGAGGAACTTTTCCACTGCTTCAAACGATCGATACCCCCATACTTGCGCTCCGTAAAACAGTGTTGCAATTGCGGTAGCTCGAAATACTTTGTGTTTAGCTATGTGCGAAACGCTATTTCTTAGAATGCAACTTCTCCACACAGAACACATAGCACGCTTTGCTTCCGATAATTTGGATTGTAAATGTTTTTCTAGATTCAAGTTAGATGCAATCAAAACTCCTAGATACTTGTATTCCTTTACTATTTCTATCGGTTCCTCGTCAAACGCCCACTTCTCCCTCCTGGAATATCTCCCACCACCGTTTCTGAATATCATGATTTTTGATTTAGAAAGATTTACTTCCAGATTCCATGTTTTGCAATAAATTTGAAGCCTATTTATCATTATCTGCATCCCGTCTATAGTTTCAGCTAGGAAAACTATATCGTCCGCGAACATCAGTCCTGGAATATTCTTTCCTCTTATATCTATACCACCTTTCACCGAATCAGTTATGTCATTTATGTACAAGATAAAGAGAAGAGTACTTACTTATTAAAGCAATTTTTCCATGTCATGTTTATAGCTACCTTGGACTTCATAAGTTTTTTTGCAAGATGTTTCTCCAAACTAAGTGAAGGTGTTAAGGTGAAACCCAGATAAACGTATTCTTTTACCACTTCCATTCTTTCTCCTCCATAATGCCAACACTCGTTCCTTGCACGCATTCCCCCTCCTTTTTTGAAGATCATGACCTTAGATTTGCCTAGGTTTACTGACAAGTTCCATAGCATACAGTAGTCACGAAGACGATTTATCATTAATTGTAGCGTTTCTGGAGACTATGCTAGTAGCACTAAATCATCTGCGTACATTAAAACTTTTAAGTTTCATTCATTCAAATGAACACCGCCAGGTAAAATGTTCGGCAGATCACCTATGTACAGTGAAAATAGAGTGGGGCTTAGCGCGCAACCCTGTTTTAATCCAAGTTCGGTTCCGAAGTAGGCTGAAAGCATTTCTCCATTCCATATCGCTGCACTTCTTTCCGTATACATGACTTCGATAAATTTGAGTAACTTGTACGAAAGTCCTTTGTTTGCCAACTTGTAGAGAAGAGATCTAATTTCAATTACATCAAACGCTGCTTTAAGATCAACAAAACACGCATACACCTTTTTACGTTTATCCATATACAGCTCAACAGCATTTGCCAGCACATAAATGTGATCCACCGTAGAAAAGCCCTTACGGAAACCGGCTTGGAATTCCGACAAAATTGAGTTCTCATTCAGCCATGAGTTCAGTCTCTGCTGTATAACGCTTGTGAGAATTTTTAAGCCTGAGTTCAGAAAAGAGATTGCTCTATAATTTCCAACTTCATTTGTATCCCCTTTTTTAAATATTGGAAAAATAATCGATTTCAAATATTCGTTCGGAAGTTTTCCAGTATTGAAGATATGGTTAAGTGCCTTTGTAAAGAGTTTGGAAATTCAGGTTACTGTATTTATAGAACTCCATAGAAATTTGGTTGGATCCGGGAGCTTTATTGTCTTTGCTTGTTTTCAGCGCTTCTAAGACTTCGAGCAATTCAATATCACGATCAATGTTGGGGATGTAGTTGTATGGTAATGCATAGCTATAACTTGACTGACTTATTTCCGGATTCATTAGATTTTTAAAGTAATAGAGAAGTTCATCCAAATTTGGTTCAACTCTGTTTGAACTTATATTTCCGTTATTAACGCGTACTTGTCTCCAAAAATCCTTACTATTTTGTATAACTCCCAAGCTTGCAGCTTGTTCATTAACATATTCCATTTTTTTCTTGCGGCATAGCTCTTTGTACTTCTTCTGCGCTTCACGATATTGTTGTCGAAAAAAATCGGTTCCAAGACGTTTAAATGTTTTCAGCATTTTTCTTGCTTTTAAACATTCAAAATCAAACCATTTTTGAACGAAACTTTTTTGGAATGTGCCGTGATGTTTTTTTGGAGCTGCCTGCCACACTATTTGGTCGAGCGCAGATGCATCTAAGTGATTGAAACCCATAGTTTCTTGTTGAGCAAGTAATTGGTCAAGTGCCTGAATATAATTGTGAGAGTTTTCTAAAGTCCACTTCAGTTTAGGCAGTGAGCTATTATTTATTGATCTATTTTCTCTAATCCGATCTAAACCAGCTGTTACTACAAGTGGTAGATGGTCAGAAAAAGGTGTATCCGCAACCATCATGTCATACAGTGAGGTGCACCGTCACCTTTGATGAGGTAGTAATCTATTGTTGAGCTCCCTTGTCCACTGATAAATGTCAACTCTCAATTGCAATCACCTTTGCTTTTACCATTAACCACACAAAAACCAAAAGAAATACATAGGTCGAGTAATGCTCTTCCATTAGTATTGATGACGTTATCCTTCGCCGATCGTATTCCTTCAGCAAATTTTTCAAATGTGTCTTCTTGGCCTATGCGTGCATTGAAGTCTCCGATCAACATAACATTTTCATGATTAATATTTAGTAAAAAATCGAGCAACTTAGTATGATCTTCTTTCCAATGAGAGTAATTCAAGTAAATAGGCACTATGAAATGTTTCTTACTGTCAATCACCATTTCTAGAACTTTTCTATCAAATATTTCTTTTATAATGCATTTTCCCATGTTAAGTTCGTTTTTAAACGCCAGCACCATTCCCCCGCTACCACGTCCTCTTGTACTCGTTTTTACTGCTGGCACCCAATCGGTTTTGAATCCATCGAATAAGTTTATATAATCGGGAATTTGCTTATCTAAAACATTCGTTTCTATAAATATTATAATATCGTAATATCTTAAAAATCTATTATTTATATCTAACTTATTTTTTAATCCACAAATATTATATGATAAGATTTTATAAATGTTTTTATTATTAACAATGGTTTTTTCAGGACAGACGGCAAGTACCTAATTCACAACATTCAATTTTTCCCTATTATATAGATTATATATAGTAATCCCGAGCTGGACGCACCCATTTCTGCTGCTGCTACTACTCCTTGTGCGCTGAATTCCACCATCCCATTTGACGTTTGAGTCGAATTGGCACTGACAGTTTGTTTTCGATTGTTTACTTTTGCTTTTTGTCATGCGTGTTCAAATTTCCTACCAATTCCTTCGATTCCGTAATTTTGTTTTAAAATTTGCAACAAATTTTCCTCGCCGCAGCTAAGGCCCGTTGTTTCATTCCAGGTTATATTCATGTCGTCAACTTGCATTTTATCCTCACGTAGCACTACTTTTGCTTTCGGTACTTTCATCTTAATTTCCCTACGGAGTCTCAAAAGTTGCTGGCGTTTCTCTCGGACCGACGGATGGTAGTCACGAGACACAAACACACCTGTGTTCCGTAGAAACCTGCAGGATTTTAACACTGCTGCTGTTCTACCTGCGTCTGCAAATTCTACCGCGAATGAACAAGTTTTCGCAGCTCCATTTGTACGAAGCTTGCGAATCACAGATCGCTCCATAATTCTGTCGTCTTTGGTTATGTTAGTGCAAAAGTTTTTTATTTTGTTCTCCTCATCGCCATTTCCATCGTTGACGCGGAATATAAGATTCTTTTCGGTACTCCGCCTGTACATGAGCTCAATCTCACTTTCAAGTCGGTCACACTTTGCAGAAAGATCCACCACTTTCGCGGAAAGCTCAACATTTTTCCCCTGAAGCTCTTCGAATTTGGAATGCAGTACAGACAAATCATCCTTAGTGGCAAGGTCTTTAAACATTATCTGCATTTGATCTTTCCATTCACGAACAGTCAGCTCTCCGAGTGGTTTGTCCATAACAATGTTGCAAAAGCCAAATCTCTTGCTCGGTTTAAACAATTCTGGAGAGATTTGGGACAGAGGGCGTTTGTCCATAAAATAATATTGTGTGTGGTTTTTATAATATAAATTTTTCTTTTTATTGTTTGTATGAATTTGTTTTACGGTGTTTTTTTTTTACCGCTGATCAGTGACAGTTATTAAGAAAAATTTTCGATTTTTTTTTTTTTTAGCCTATAATAACTTAGAAGAACTATAAGCCAAACCTGTGTTTTGTTATTTAAGTTTAGTTAGGTACCATACGGACACATACTTATTTATTCGCAATAGTTTTCAGTTTTTTCTTTAGATTTCGTATTTTTTTTTTTACGAGCCGATCTTACTCACAACCTTTCAATTTCAATGTTCAACCTTGTTTGCCTTATTATCTGAAGGAAAATGCATCACAAGCATCACAACAGATCTTTCGTTGCTTTTTCTCGACTGTATTTCAAGTTGCCTTTAGAGTGTTTCACAATAATTTTCAACAAAGGACAAGCGCTCTGAGAGTTGAGCGTTTTGAGACCGTAGTAGCTGCATATCGATTAATATGGCTGCGACATCATCTTTTGTTGAAATATTTTTCAGGTGAACATTGAGACAACCATCGATAATAGATTTTATTTCGCTGTGTTGTAATGTTGTTAAAGCCATTTTTGAAATGTTTCCGTACACAGATTTTTTTCTTGGGGTGTTATCCGGAGATACTTCTGGCAATTTTCTTTTGGGTAAAGGTGCCATAAAGCAATGGAAAACGCAGTTGCAGTTTCAGATGGCAGGTACAGCACTTTAATAAGTAAATTCTCCTACCTTGCATAGCAAAATTCTGGATTTTTCACTTTATTTGTGTTGCTACGATACTTAAGCACAACTTTAGATATATTTTATTAATTAATGTTAACTTTTTATTAATTAAATAAATAAAAAACTTTAGAACTGAGACACTTTTGAACTTTGTTGTACACTCTCTCTCTCCAAGAAAACACGCACAAACTATTTAGTTAGACGCTGATACTTTGAACAACCCAAGATATGAGACCGATCAAATTTTACAATAAAAGAATGATCAATAGAAATAAATAAATAAAGTTAGCTCCAGATCGGACTCACCTGGTAATTCTGTTGCCAATCTTAAATTTTCGTAGGTTATTCTATCACCAGGTCTTTGATTCCAAGCAAACAACACAGCCATTTGAAATGTCGTTACTTCCAAATCATATTTTCCGACTTTATTGATAAACGTAATAGTTCCATTACTCATATGATGATACCATTGTAATTTTCGTCCGGAATGTTTTTTTTTATAAAATTCTTCGACGTCAGGGATATAATCTTCGAGTTCCAAAGGAAGACTAACAGAAACTCGATCAGAGCATCTAGCCCAAGCTCCTGCATTCAAAATTTTTATGTTGATCGCATCATGTCGTGTTGTCGACATTCGGAAGAGAGCATTAAGGTCTTCGCTTACCTATAAGAAAAAGTAGATCGTTCGACATGAAAATAACACTTTTTACTTAACTATCTACATCTATTTCTTGTTGTATTTGTATTTTGAAAAAATAAATTAATTTTTTTTGATTCAAATAAAAACAAATTATCCGTTTGGATTTGACTTAAAACTGTTGATCCCCTCCATCCTTCACAACATTACTCTAACACAGGAATGGTTGAGAGTTGTAAGTCACTAGGCCCTAGTTCTCAACGGACTGTTGTGCTACCTAATTTATTTATTTAAAATATTTCATATTTTCTGTTGTTGCATATCCTTTTCTCTCCGCACCTTACTTCAGATCAGATAGAAGATCGCATGGTCAGTTTGACTACGCCTAACAATAAGACAGGGAATAATAGAAAAATAAAAAATATAATTAAACCTAAATTTTTAGCTATCAAAATCGGCGAATTGTAATCGTGAATTTTCATGAATCTCTACAAAGCGTTCCAAGTAGAAAATCCCATACAATTTTGAGATGTAATTCGAACTGAAGTGAATAATTAGCATTGGGAGCAAGTCTCAGAAATTTAGTTAACAAAATATTTATAAGCATGGCATTTCCGTCTACCCCATTGACAACAAGGTTCTAAATTGTAGTTTTAAATTTTGAAAACACACCAGAAGATCATAATTTTTATAAAAGGCAAACAAAAAAATGTACTACAAAAAAACGTGTATTTTAAAAGTGTTTCTAAGAAGTTTCATTATGTATTTTGATTCTGTAAGCCATAGTTTTTCTATAAAAATGGTATAGATTCATTATATTTCGCTCGCAGTTAAGAAGCTATATTACGTCATCATTCCCGCCAAGAAAGTTCCTTCTTAATTTTTTTAATACTGGACATTTGCCTATGAAATGCTTTATATCTTCTTTTACCAAAATATTGCATATTCAGCAAATAATCGGAAGATCCCCACGATGCGGCTTGAAGTTCAATCGTATATTAGTTCCCTTTTCATTTCGAAAACCGCAGATATTATTTTTTGATTGAATTCGATCTTAACATAATTTCTTTCACAAAAATTTTGTTCGAGAATGCTATACGTGGCTCTATGAACTGAAGAAGCTGTTTGTGCGATACATTCGAGTCTACATTTTTCATCAGTTTAAAAAATAAGGCCAAATGACATCAGACCAACTTGGCCTTAATGCACTTTACAGTGAAATAAGGCCAATTTTCGGCAGTTGATCATATTGCACTATTTTAAGAAATTAGACCAACTTGCTCTAACGGTGAGGTATGTAAGGGGGGCTATGCTGCCCCCTGCAACCTCCCTGCTAGGCGAGGTTGAGTGTATGCAAAGTTACACCGTTAAAAGTTTGAGCGATGAGATAATACAGGAAACCTTTGACTTCCTTTCTATTGTAGGCTGGAACGTTCAAATAAAATCCATTCCTTCAACTTCTCGAAGCAAGGATCTTTTTCGTGAATAACATTCATCGCAATCACTTTAGGTAATCTGTCGTCACCCATATTAAAGCACTTAAAAGAAAGTCGATGTGCAGCCCAACTGTTTTGATAAAAAGTTATGATAACACGGTTTCAATAATTATCAAGTAGTTTGGTGTATTTTTTGGAAGTTGGCAACGTCTACGTAAGTAGAATCTTAATAGATATTCTATCGATTCATATTTTCTGTATCCCCAAAATTGTGCTGCATACATCATTATAGATTCTGCTACTGTTGTTAACACTTGTATTTAGGATGGCAAACATGGGTTGCAAGTGAATAAAAGTGTTGTTGAAGTGCTCTTTTTTTTAAATTAAAATCAGCTTAACACACTATTTTTTTTTTACATTTTTCATTGCTAACAAATAATCTCTACTTGAAAAATTGTCTATCACAATAAAAAACAATTAAAATATAACAGGTAACACAACTAAAATAAACTTTTTAAAAACCGTATGTCATCAAGTCACATGACCGAGACCAAAAGGAATCAAATTTCCACCGAGGACCTTTCCAATTCAGAACTTGATACTGACAGAGCAATCAAATTTTATTGGCCACACTCAATCATTTCACTGTCGACGGTCGACTTTCAGAAAATTAAGGCAATTATTGACGACTCAATCTAGACAGAGCTTGCGAAGGCGACCGCCAAGTTAACTACAAAAGATGACGTCAATATGCTTAATGCCGAAATAAGTTCTTTACGTAAACAAAGCGAAGAACTCTCGATAAAAGTCCAACGGTTTGAAGAACGTTTTATTGTTTTAGAGGATGAAGTTGAATCACAGAGTAGAGAACTTAAAGGAAAAAATCTTAGTCTCTATACCAAAGGATGATACTGATCCACAGGAAAGAGTACGCAGTGTAATTCAACTTCTTCTTGGCGGTTTGGGTACACACGATATGCCGGAAGCAAATAAACTTAGCGAAAATAACAATATTATTAAATTGAAAATTAACACCGGCTCAAATGAAATGGCAAACAAAATGTTAACGAATTGCTCAAAACTAAAAGGATCAGGTATTTACGTCAAACGAGATCAGACAAAACAGATGCAATTAAAACGTCGAATCTTACTAGGTTACGGTCGTGAAATCATATCACATAAACCAAACGAAAAAGGACAAATAAAAAACAACAATCTTGTGGTAAGAAATAAATTATTTTATTTAAATTATGATAATATTCTTAAAATAAATCAAAACGATGGAGAAAAAGAACTACAGCGATTGTTTGGCAAAATAAACTTTGAAGCTGTCAAAAAAACGATTATGTCAACAAGTACTTTTGGACGCAAAAGTGATCGTACTAGATTAAATAATTCTGCACTACCAGGGATGTCACCTAAACCAAACTGTACTGCTTTAGTACGAAACTGAGATTTAGAAGCCGTCAGCTCAAATAGTTTTAGTTCTAAAATTTTATCGTATAATATATCTTGTCTGGAACGCAGCAACTAAAACATCAACTAGAGGGTATGCAAGCGGAGGAAGCGTCTATGGAATCAAAACTACACTCCTAAATATTTATGATTTTGTAGTACTAGAAGGCACTACTATAGTAAAACTCTTACAAAGAAATAATATGTTTATTTTACCGGTTTACATTAATTGCGACAAGTGGAAAGAGGATTTTGAAAAATTTAACAACATTATGAATCACATGGCCAATAAAACTGTTATTTTAATCGGAGAATTCAATGCCAGAATAAGTAGCATGCAAATACACACCGCGCTACCTCTAAGCAATACTCTTATCTCAACAACCAACCGACTGTGTAAAGATGATATCTGCAATCAAAATGGTCTAGATCTTCCAAAAATGCTGCAAATGGTTGCACTTATGGTGATACGGAGGGCCACTACACTTTTGTTGAAGGACAAGGGAAATCTGCTATCGACTTTTGCACAGCGAATAACGATTGGATTAACTTGGTTTAAAAATTTGTAGTTGAGTATAAAACCTTTTCTGATCATATGCCCCTCGTATTAGAATGGAATAATGAAAATACATTTCAACAACAAAATCTAAAGTTACTACCATGACTTAAATGGAAGAATCAAAGCTTGAATACTTACCAAAGTAATCTGTATATGCATATCTAAGAGACTTCTTCAGTTAATGGATCTATCGAGTTGCTTTCAAAGGAAATTATATCGTCTATAAGAAATTCTTCATCAGCTCAACCTTCTGGTTGTATTACAAAATTAAAAAAAAAGTGGTTTGATAAAAAATCTATGAAAGTCCGAAAAAAATTACTTGCTCTTTTACAAGCACTACGCAACTGTTATACCGAGGAACTGAGAAATAGTTCGTTGAATCAAACTCCAAGTACATGAATTATGTCGCACAAAAAAAGCTCAATTTGAAAATATTCAAGCAAAATCTTTAAGTCTATCCTATAATTCGAAGGACTTTTGGAATTTAGTTAAAGAAATAAATGGATCCAACTATGTAATTGGTACAAATATGTCTGCAGATCATCTTTCATACCACTTCAAAAACCTGCTCTCAAATAATAATAATAATAATAATGATAATAACACCATTTTAACTGACTTCCAAACGGGTTTCAGGAAAAACCATTATACTGCGGATCAGATTTTTGTTTTAACGTAAATTGTCAAAGCATTCCAAACCAAAAATAAGAAGATCTACGCTTTTTTTGTTGATTTTAAGGCAGCTTTCGACCTTGTGAACAGAAATGCACTTTTTTTAAACTCTCTCAACTCGAAATCTCCTCAAAACTTCTAAATGTATTAAGGAATATGTATACTGACTGGTACAGAAGCATCGGTTTGGGATGGATCTACGTTCTCACAATTGTTTGATACTAACGCTGGTGTTAAACAAGAATGCCCTCTGAGTGCTTTGCTGTTTGCGTTGTTCATTAACGATATTGGCAAATATCTTCCTGGTGGGATTCGGATAGCTGGCACTACAATTAATGTTCTACTGTACAACATACTGCAACACGTCATGTTGACTTGCAATAAATACTGAAAAATCCAAAATCATGGTATTCACAAGATCTTCTCACAGTTTGGTTACAGAAAGTTGGTTCTTTAATGGCCATCGTCTTGAAATCTCTAAAGATTAAAATTATTTAGACGTGAAGTTGAAAAAAACGATGGATTTCAAAAATCATCTAATTGAAAAGGAGAAGTCTTCCCAAAGCTTGCTGAATATGACATGGAGGAATATTTTCTGAAACCAAAATGTATTGCTGTCAGCTAAATACGAGTACAAAATATTCGAATGTCTTGTTAAAACATCTCTTTGTTACGCGGTACAAGTTTGGGGAACAGATGAATTTGAAGCAGTAGAAAAGCTCCAAAGAAATTTCATAAAAAAAAACTTTTGAATCTGCCAAATGGAACACCTAACTACGCAATTTATTTAGAAACGGGAGTTGCAAAACTGTTAACTAGCACCCTTAAGGTGCAGGCAGACTACATCTATAAATTTGCTTCACATTCAGATGCTCGCTTGACAAAGAAAATTTTCCTTTATGAAATGCCGAATAAGGACTGGTTGTTTGCGAAATGGCAACATTTTGGCGATAGGTGGGGAGAAGTTATCCAATTTGATTTGAAGAACTTGGCCCAACTAAAGGAGCAACTTTACAATATAATTCAAAAACACGAAGACTTTGTTCGAGAAATATTAGTAGCAGAGGCTGAGCAGTCTGAGAGCAGAATAATTTACTCACAACTAAATCATAACCTTTTAAATAATAATTATATTGAAAACACATTCAATTCAATTTGTAAGTATAGAAATCTTATAATGACTGAATTTATTTAAATCGATTAATTATTACTTCCTTACTCACTTTGTATTTTACGCTATGTGAAATAGAGTCGTTAGCAAAACAGTTTTTCTATTAGGAACTAATGACACATTTCGCTTTGACCAATTTATCTTTGAAATGGCTTATAAGAAACACACCCAGATATTTATTTGTTCACGGTTAAGCCGAATCCATACGGCCAATTTGAGAAAGCACTTTTCATGACAAGAATTACTCTTGGAGGATTTGTCAATTCCTCGCAAGAGGCAGTACCCGTGAAAACTTTTTTTTTTATTTAGGTGGCACAGGCAGGGATTGAACCCAAGACCTCTGGGGTAACAGCCCGACACACTAACCATCACGCCAAGGGTACTACAAAAATTGAAATTAAAAGTATCTATTAATAATTCAAAATAATACATATTATAGTTAGAAGATTTTAAACTATCCTCCCTACGTAACTCATTTATAAGATTAACTGTCAGATGTTATTTAGTAAAAACTTTGTGACAAACTCAGTTGTTACAAACTTTAATAAAAATAATGTTTGTATTGATTTTTGCGTTTCATCAATTGTACGAAAATTTTGATCAATTGTGTTAAAAGTTCTTCCCCTTTGAATCCCACCAGAAAATTTGTATACCAGTGGTCTATTTCACCAAATTACAACTACAATCACAAATTTGTCATTGTAAACTACAGTTACCAATTTGTAAACTGATTTTCTGTTTCACAAACTACAAAATTCAATAAAACAAATTTGTAAGAAAAGAGACACAAAATAGGGGAAATTGTAATTTCCAATTACAAAAAAAAAAACCGTTTCACCGTTTGATTTCCAGACTTGTAAACTACATTTTTTTTCACAAATTTGTAAGTCGGCGGACAGAGAACAGAGTTAGCTATGAATAAACAACATAAAATTTTTCTTGCAAGCTTAATACGTGAGAAAAAAGATGTGTTATTCGGTAAATTTTCAAACGTTATAACACACAATGCCAAGGTTATGGAGTGGCAAAAAAATTTTGAAAATATAAGATCCCATGGAATTTTACACGTTTCAAGCGAAACTTTTCATTGAATGTAAGAGTATCAGAAATTTCATAATTTATACGCGGTCGATAAATTTTTCTTCGTCTGCGTATATGTTGCACGAAATGGTCACTTAAATCACTATCGGTGCTACTATGCCTGCGACGACGTAACGACATTCTTAAACTTGAGACAATATTCTTATTGCAAATAACAAATTGTAATGAAATCTACACATCATCTTTCTATTGTAAGAAATTTTCACAAACTGAACAAAATTGTAAATATATTTATTTGGTGGAACACAAACTTACAAAAAAAAATTTATTTTACAAATTTGTATTTGTAAACTACAAACAAAAAAACGTTTTGGTGAAACGCAAATAATGAAATTTCTACAAATTTCCCTTTGTAATCTACAACTACAATTTTGTAAAACAGTTATCTCGTGAAACAGAAAAAATCAATTTTTCTACAAATTTTTTAAAAAAGCTCTTGTAATTTACAATTTGTAAGTTGGTGAAACAGACCGCTGATGTTGGCGCTTTAATTAATGATGCACAAACACTTTTCACCAATTAATCATTAGATTATTTTCAGATTTCTTTTCTTAATTTTATCCATTCTACATTCCAGCAGCTCATATTTTTAATCAAGGGTCGCGACTTTGTTCTTTAGTTGGATGTCTTGTTCCAATAATTGTTTATTTGCTATGACAATCTCATCGAGGTCGGTCTCTTTGGCCGTTGTGTCGAGCAATTACGAAATCATAGTGTACAAATCCAATTTGGACATATTTCCAACACTTCCTTGTACGGCTTTTGGCAATTTACAATAAATTTGCACTTACATATGTGCGGAATACTCGAGTTTTTATTTCTTAATATATTTCATTTTTCCCTGGAGAAAATTCTGTCAAGTAACATTTGTTCTTCTTCTTCATTAAAATCTGTGTTTAAACATGGTGCCACCAATCACAAGACGATTAGCGTTGCAGAATTAGTAGTAGTACTTTACTATTTCCGAGAGTCAACTGCTACTCTACTACCCACGGACGAAAACTTGTTGGGGACCCATACACTTAACTTAAAAAAAAAAACACACACACCAGCCCATAATAATTCTTTTATTTTCACTGCCAGCGAAAATGATGAGTTTATGAACTCTACCCATGGTATAAAGAATATAAGGTATGCTGGATATGAGATGATAGGTCGCCATCTTGTATTGAAATCACTGAGAGAGTGAGAGAAGTAAAGTCGTATTCTTGCAGTGCTCAAGTTATTTATTCATATTTTTGTAATTTTAAAGTTAAATATATAAAAAAAACTGGTTAAGCAGAACACCATAACATCAAAGAGGAATATCTTGAAAGTGCCCACAAGGTATGATAATTAAGGACCTTTTAAATATATCGCATAGGGTAGCCATTTCTTCTTTGTTCTGCGAATAACCGATATATGAAGTCAAAGAGAAAATTGGGGGAAACTTCTCCAAGCAATTTGCCAAATAGTAAAAAATCCACACTTCAACTTCATAAAGTATCTTTGTTGACCGAAAACAACATCGCAATGGCATCTCAAGCAAACGAATTGAAGTCCATTATCGACGGCTGTTTTGTCGAGCACTTAAAAAATATCGCGACAAAAGACGACGTCTTAGCTGTCACCGCTGAAATTCAGCTCTTACGGGCTCAAAACGAGCGCCTTACGGAGCGGTTAGCTGTCGTTGAGAACTACTGCGAAACACTTGAGAAGCAAATCGAACTTTTACACCAAAAATCACATGAAAACACGGTTGTAATGCATTTACCGTCAGACGAGAAGACAGACATGAATAGTCTAGCGAAACAAACCTGTCTTGGCCTTCTCAATCTAAATGAAAATGCAGAGCTACCTTTTGATAAATCACAACAATTTGTTAATCGTTACAACAACAAAACGATAATGGTGTTAAACTTCAACAACAGAGAAACAGCACAAAAAATTATAGAAGCAGCCCCGAGATTAAAAAACTTCGGAATTGTGGTGCACCGAGAAAAATCTTTACTTTTCCGAAAGAAGAGGAGAACACTTTATCAAATCAAAAGCAAACTAATGGAGATGAAGAAGAATCCGAATATAAATATTCAAATCAAAGGCGCAAAACTTAAAATCGACGATTTTTCATTTTCACACGACTCGCTACGAGGATTGAAAATATCAACAAATGACGAGCTGTCATTTGTCAAGAGGAATTTTGGTGAAGATGCACTGTGCTTTTTTGACAACGTCATCGTAAACCAGAATAACCCTCATGTCACTGAAGCGCCATCTGTGAGTGCGTTCGCAAACAATCGTCATGGTTTGGGTACGAACTTTAAGCAACATCATTCAACATAGGATAGAGATGCCGTCTGCCATTTAACTAATTATAATTTAAAAATCTTCTGCTATAATATTACAGGTCTCAAAAATAAATTATTAATGCCAGATTTTTTTAAATTAATATCAAACTATGATATATTTATATTATTAGAAACTTTTGTAGAAGATGGTAAAGAGTTGCAATATTCTAAGTATTTTGAAAATTTTAATTTAAGATGGATATCGGCTGTTAGAAATAATAGGCTTGGTCGAGCTAGCGGTGGCATGTTGTGTGGAATCAAAAACAACATTTTTATAAAACATATTACATTTAAAGTTATCGATAGCAAGGTTGTAATAGATTTTATTATTAATTCAAAACACTTTTTAATAGTTCCTATTTACCTTAACTATAGTAATTGGAATTCTGACTTTGAAGAACTCCATAATTTCCTTTTAAGCCAAAATAATGAAAATATTCTATTAATTGGACTTAAACGGCAGGATATCGAATTATCAGAACTCTCCCTTTATGAACAATGGATATTTTTCTTTTGAAAGAAACTCTTTAGACGAAACCATAAATACAAACGGAAACCGTTTGATGGATTTGATTGAGGATTTTGGGTTTTTTATCTTAAATGGTATTTCTAGAGGGGATATTAATGGGAATTTTACGTTTATATCGTCACAGGGTTGCTCTGTCATTGACTACTGCCTTGTAAAAGGTGAATGGCTGAATATCGTTAAAGATTTTTTAGTATTGCCTGCCAACTACTCAATGCACCTGCCTATCTATGTCTCCTGTGAATTTAAACTTCAAGAAAGTTTTATTAGAACTCGCGAAGAAAATTTTAATACTAGGCTTCGTTGGAACGAAAAAAAATTTGAAGTTTACAAAAGTAACTTAAATCAGTATTCAGCTAATTTGCTAAATCAAATAACGTCCACAATAGATGTAGCTACAAATCTTGTTTTTCAAACTATAAGACTGTCTTCGGTCAGCTATTCAAATAATAATAGAACAATTTTTAAATCTAGCTGGTATGACAACGAATGCAGAAAAAGTAGAGAGAGATCGTTCAAGTTCTTAAAACTCTTTAGAGACTCAAATGATGTTTTTTATAAGACTTTATATCTACATTATAACAACGCTTATAAAGATTTATGTAAGCAAAAAAAAGAACTTTTTTTAAAAAAAACTGCATCAAATTTGGTTGGTAGTCATGACTCTAAAGCTTTCTGGGCCAATGTGCGCATTTTGAGTGACCGTAATAGGTCAGTTATAAATCCCATTGGAGTGGATATACTGGCATTGCACTTTGAACAACTTTTCATAGCTGATCCATGCCATAAGTCTATAAGCTTTGCACTGCCTTTTATATATATTGAAGAATTAGACGCTCCATTCTCAATGTTAGAACTGGTTGTTGCGCTAAAAAAAAATGAAGAACAACAAGGCTGCAGGGCTGGACGGCATACCAGCTGAGTTCTACAAAAACGCCACCTTGCAGTTTTTAGAATTTATTTTAGTGCTCTTCAACAAAATGTTTGAGGAGGAGCAGTTTCCAGGAATTTTCCAGTCCTCATCTATCTCTGCAATTTTTAAAAAAGGTGACCCTATTTTACCTGAAAACTATAGAGGCATCTCTGTGCTTAGTTCTCTACGAAAATTATTCACCCAGATCCTCTATTCCAGGCTTGTAAGATGGGTCGAACAAAACAACAAAATAAGTTGCTTTCAAGCGGGCTTTCGAGCTAATCTTTCGACAATCGACCAAATTTTCACTCTCACGAGTGTTGCTAGGCGTTACTTAGAGAAAAAAATAAATCTTTACTCCTTTTTCGTTGACTTTAAATCAGCATTTGACACCATTAACAGAAGATCTCTACTATTTAAACTTGCAGCTATCGGGCTTTCGACAAAATTTATCCGAATCTATGAGCAGCTGCTCTCAAATAAGACAGCTGTAGTTTCAAATGGTAGTAGCAAATCGAAACCGTTTAGTTGTAATACAGGTGTGCCTCAAGGCTGCATTTTAAGCCCGCTTATCTTTTCACTATTTATAAATGATATTGAAGACTATATCCCTGGTGGAGTTACTTTTGGTGATTTATCTATTAAAGTTTTGCTCTACGCCGATGACTTGGTGATCTTAACTGATAATGCAGTCACACTTCAGTTTCAAATAAACAAATTAAAACAATTTTGTGATCTGTGGGATCTCCAAATAAACACCTCAAAGTCGAAGATTATGGTCTTTAGGTCCCAACATCGTAGCATTAGAACCGACCGCAACTGGACCCTCAATGGTTCCAACTTAGAAGTGGTGAAAGAATTTAAATATTTAGGCTACACATTAACTCATAACCTGAATTTTGGTGTTCACATAAAAGATAAGGTGAGAGTTGCAAAAACTGCAATAAATTGTATGTGGTCAAACTTTTTTAATAACAAACTTGTTGATCCTACGTCTAAGTTCAAAGTGTTTGAAGCAACTATCAAAAGTTGTTTGTGTTATGGCAACCAAGTCTATGGGTACAAGCAAATAGAAGATATCGAAGCTGTCCAAAGATATTTTTTCAAGCGTATCTTTAGACTCTCAACTAACACGCCCAATTATGCTATACATATTGAATCGGGACTTGCTCCAATATTCATTATGAATTTAAAAGCAAACGCTGATTATATATTGAGGGTAATGCAAAGGTCGGCCAACAATTTGCAAAAGAGGGTCCTATCAGTGTGTTTAAGATGCCGGTATACACCAATTAAAGACTGGTATGATTTGGCCTCGGCACACAATTTTCCTCTGTCTCTATCTGTTGATAGTTTAGATACGTGGAGAAGCGCTCTCTACGACTGTATATCTACCATTGATGATCACTTATTCCAAAGCTATCTAGATAGGGCTAGGGAGTCTGTGTCGAGATCAATTTACAGTAAACTTAACCTCAGACTCGGGTCTTCTAATTACTTTAGAGATAAATTTACTGTAATGGAAATGAGCATCATATTTAAAGCACGCACGGAGATGTTAGAGCTTAATCACAGACCGCACAGAACTGGTAACAACCCAAACTGCACTTTGTGCAACCTTAATCAAGTTGAAAACATTTTCCACTTTGTTGCATTGTGCCCAATCTTGCAGGAAATTCGTCGGCTTTATTTTAACAAGAGTTTTCTGTCACTTGAAGAATGTCTAGGCGTTCTGAATGGAGATAACGGTTGGCGTCTACTCATTCAGTTTTTGTTAGATGCAGTTTCATATAGAAACATGTACATCAATATATACTAGAGTAATAATTCTATTACAATTTTGTTTTAGCTAAACTAAAAGCCTAAATCGCATTTGAAAAATTGCTAATCATTAAATTCCTTGAGATATTTTTCTTTTTTTTTTCGTTTTCGCCAAACTAAAAGCCCAAACCACATTTGAAATTGCAAATTCTTTAAGATCTATGTATCCTTTTTTTTGTTTTAGCCAAACTAAAAGCCCTTAGAACATTTGAATCAATTGTTTAACACATGTTGCCATAATTAAATGATTGCTGTTCTTATAAACTTAATAATTTTGTTTTAGCTAAACTAAAAGCCCGAATCAGATTTTGTTTATATTTTTTTTATAAATTTATTTATCTATTAAATTACATACACTATTAAAACGAATATTTTTTTTCCCTCTGGCATTATTTTTTTTTCTTTTTTCAATTGCTATTTTCTTTATATAACCAAATTTTTGTACTTTCTCTCACAAAATGTTTAGTTTAGAAAAATATACCGGCAGACGGCCCATGAGCCATGCTTGTAATCTTTAGTTTTAAGTTTGTAAACTTTTGAAATGAAAAAATAAAGATGATAATAATAATAATAATAATAATAATATTCGTGTGACATCATTGCGAGTGACAGCCAGTTTTGTGCGGTTTTTATTTCTTAATGTTTTGGTAGATTTCATTTGCGAAAGTAAATAGACATTGTGCTCTTGAAAAATATAAATAATTTTAACTTCTTTTTAAATAAAAAAACTATTTACATAAATGTTAATATGCCAAATTACTGTTCTGTGAAAAATTGCAAAAGTTATTCAAACAACAAAAACTGTGAAAACCTGAGATTTTTTTGCTTCCCAAAAGATCCAAACCTGAGTTTGGCTTGGGTTAAAGCTTGTGGAAAAAAATGTGAATACCAGCTTTGCACGAATATGCTCGTTGCATTTTAAAGAAGACGATTATTGTCTTAAAGATAAACTAATGAATGTGCCATTGCCTAAATCAAAACTTGATCCGAAAGCCGTACCAACCAGACACATACCTGAAAGTTGCGGTGACAATGCGCTTGCTTTATCAAGGGCTCTAAGGGCGGACAAAAGGAACAACCGAAGAACTGTGGCAAGTTGCCTCCAACATTATGAAGAGAAAGAAAATATTTCACCCAATATGCAAGAACAAATGCAGCATGTTGTCGAGATGGAAAATTCAATTTCAACTCAGAGTAGGTTCATTTTTATATTAAAATATTAAAAAGCATTGTGTTAAATCAAAATTTTGTTATATACAGAGTTGATATGGAGTGTAGCAGACAGCTTCAAATAATCGAGTTGGAGAAACAGTTGCAGCTTTGCCAAAAAGAAAAAAAAACAATTGGAAGAAGATAACTGCAAGCTTGAGCCTTGAAAGCTCTGTTGCATCTATTTTTACTGATGGCCAGATCAAACGACTAAAGAATCCCAAGAAGAAATTGAACTGGACACTGGATGATATATCGTCAGCGATTTGTCTACATTCTGCTGGTCCACGTGCGAACCGATATCTTTATAAAAAAATCATCCTTTGCCCGGACCGTCGACTCTACGGCAGTGGGCTTCAAGAATAAAAATCCAACCAGGGATCTTAGTAGATGTTCTTCGGTATATGAAGGAGGACCCACTCAGCCGAATGGAGAGGATCTGCGTTGTCTCTTTCGATGAGATAAAGATAAAGTCTGCTTATGAGTTTGATAAATCAACCGACACAGTTCTGAAACCATCGGAATATGTTCAAGTGGTTATGGTTAGAGGTCTGAGTGGAAGTTGGAAGCAACCAGTCTTCTATGATTATGACTGTAGAATGACGGCAAGTATCCTACAAAACATAATTATTACTCTACACCAAGTGGACTTCACTGTCGTTGCAATTGTTTCTGATATGGGTTCAACAAATCAAGGACTATGGAGAGAGCTAGAAGTTACAACGGACAATACTTATTTTAAGAATCCCGTAGACGAAAACTTAAAAATATTCGTATTTGCCGATGTTCCCCACCTTATTAAACTGTTCAGAAACCATTTTCTTGACACGGATTCAACTATAAAAACCAAATTCTAAACTCTGAACCTCTTAAAGAACTACTTCAACTCATTTCATGCTCAGAAGTCAGCATTTTCCACAAAATTACTGATGAGCACTTAATTGTTAAACAAGCTGGGCGACAAAAAGTTAAATTAGCCACACAACTTTTTTCGCACACTGGATCTTGTGCCATCGAGATGGCATTTTCGTTTGGACTTTTAAAATCGGAAAATTCTTTGATTTGTGTCTACTGCATGAAAGTTGTAAACGACTGGTTTGATGTATTTAATTCTAAAGTGCCAAAAATTTACACCAGGGATCGAATGATGGCGTATGGGCTTTCACTGGATATTCAAAATCAATTTTGGAAAAAATGACTGATTTAATATCGAATATACTAGCTCCGAAACGAAAAGCTCTACTTCCATTTCAAAGGGGTATATTAATATCGAACTCCTCATTGCCTCAGCTTTACAATTATTTAAAAGGACATAATATGGAGTTCATCTTGACGTATCGACTAAATCAAGATGTCCTGGAGCATTTTGTTTGCGTAATACGTGCAAAAGGTGGCTTGCATGACCAAGGCCAAGCCGCACGTGAAAACAAACAAAATACAAAACCATTTCAATTTTTTAGTTGAAAACAGAACGAAATTTTTGTCTATTTTCTTCTTTTCTTTCTTTTATTCATACCTAGAAACGTTTTTTTGCAACCGAAAAATATAGTTTGCGGTAAAAAAAAAAACAAATTTGTGTTTTTAATGTTCTCATACATTTATAGGTATGCGTGTGTAAATATCCATAGACACATTTTTTTATTCATCTGCTCATGTTCAGTGCAGTGCAACTGACTTAACCTACCTACATTTGTGTGCTCTTTTTATCGACGTTATTGTAAGTACCTTCTTTGAGTTATTTGTAAAGAAAATTTTAACTTAATTTCAGTTTTATTGTTCGAGGAAGTGATACAAAATTGGTAATTCAAGCTATTATAATAGAACTTAAATTGGAAGAATTATAATCTATTCACTTCCTCGAACGAGAAAAATAAAAAAGATCTAATTTTTCTTTAGATAAATCGGCATTTCATGTGCACGGCACTGTTTATTTATTTGTTTTAAATGTCCATAGTAACTTAAAAAAAGAGCCCACACTGCTCAGCGATGTGACGATAGAATTAGAGAAACAAACAAATAATGTGTGTGTGTAGGTTAGTTGATGAACTATACAATGAAAAATTGAATATGTAGGTAGGTAGGTAAGAGAAAAAACGTAACTATTAAATGGAACACATATTAAGAGAGAAAGAGCATGGGGAGAAAAGAAAATTAAAAATGTTGGAATGATAATGAAATGAAACAAAGCAGCGACCTCGCGATTGTGATGGAATCTAATTTCCTGGATAAAAAAAATTCAAAAAGTTTATAATTTTATAATTTGTTTTTATTTATTTCTCAGGTTGTATGTTTAACTTAGAAGTGATTTTAGGCTTAAAATTTGTGCAACAATATTGACTTTATGAAGCAGTGCTAATCTTTGTCGATTATTGTATAGGTTTTAAGATATGAGTGGTTGTATAAGTCAACTAATGAAAAAAATGGACAAAAAATGTAAAATTAATAATATTTAAGTTTGACAAATAATTAATGAAAAAAAATTAAAGCCATAAACACTCTCATAACAATATAGAAAATAATAAAATATATTTCAAATAAATCGGTTGACTACTTTCTGAGATCGTGCGTTACAAACTTTAAAATGGTTTCGCTTTTATATAATAGTATAGATAAATGCATTTGTATTATTATTTTTATATCAAATAGTACCTATATTTTATTTTGTTATCGTCATTTCACTTATTGCATGTTTTTCATAGGAAGAAATGAAACATTGCTCCATACAAGTCAGAGTAGCAACGTAGAAGAAAACGATGAAACAAATATTTTAAGACTGAACTTCAATGAAAAAGAAAACATTGTGATAACGGAGAATTTGTTCAAGACTCTTAGAACGAACGATGATGAGACTGAAGAGAAAGCTGAACCAACTGTGATCTGGAGTGAATTTGAAGAACTGGAGTTTGAAGAATTGAAATATGATGCATTAGAAAACTTAGCTGGGTATATACTTAAACGTATTGACCTCGAAAATGCTGGTGACATAACGTCTAAGCAAGAAAAGCAAACCTCATTTACATGGGTTGATGCAATATCTGAAGGTGGTCTGCACAAACCACCTCCAGAATTTATGGAAAAAATTGTTGCTCTTGAAAACATATTTATTAAAATCAATAGCAATAAGATACATGTGATAAGTGATTACTTAAAGTTTCACTTAACAAACTGTTCTTTAGATGTAGACTTTATTTTAGAATAAAGTCTTTAAATAATATTAATAACGAAAAAATGAAACAAACGTACAAAAAAAATAAAAACTATTACTTAAAAGAGAAATACCTAGTTTATCTTTTTAGTTCAAAGTTTTACATCTATAGAAATTGAAAACCGAACTCAATTCACCCACTAAATATTTATAAGAAAATGGGATTTCTATACTTTCGATTTCCTCTTTTCCTTTCCTATATCCACATATTCTACAAGTTTCCGGTGTGGCTACAATTCCAATATATGTTGACTTGGTAACCTTGTTCAAGGGCGTTCTTGGTTGTAAATTCTACAAAACAAACAAAATTGGTTTAAATAGAATTTCATTATTTAATTTAATTATTAATTATACCTTGAGAAGATCAAATTTATCAAATAACCACAAGATAATTTCCATTGAAGCAATTGGAATCCTGAGAATTTGTGTTCAATAATCGTTCGAACTTTGGCTTCATGAAATGTTTGGCCATCTAAAACTATAGATAATTGAACATTAATCAAATTTAACAATATGTTTAACCATATTATGAACCACCTACCAGAATAACTCTTCTTCAACCAAAAAATATACAATAGGCCAGGGATTAACTAAGCACTTAAGAATCACTAAGGACCTTTTTAACACTATCAATTTGAGGTGATGCTGGTGTTTGCAGAACATACAATAATATATTGGATTGACATTTCTGTCAAATTACAGAAAAGTTCGTTTACAAATTGCTCCTGTGAAAAACTTCCAAATTGCTAAATTTCCAACTTAAAATAAATCTTAAAAGTGTGTTAAAGTGTTGACCGAAGCAAGATAAAACCACCTTTATAAATTCATGTGAGTCTTAGAACTATAAGAATTATTATAAGCTGTGAAAAAGTGACACAACTACCCGCCGATCATATCTCTACTCAACAAATACATATATATCTATGTCAGTGAAGAACAAAAGGAATTTATCTGAAACTTCTCCTGAAGCTTATGATTCGGAAAAAAGACCACATCACTTTAATGCAATGTCTGAAGAATTAGTTGGATCTATGAGCAAGTCTGAGCTTACAAAATTACTTTGTTTTCTCCTCGAATCAAAATTGAAAAATATGGCCTCGAAGAGTGACATTGAAGCAATCACAAACGCAAACCAAAAAATTATGGAACTTAACCTTGAAATGTCCAACAAAATAATAGCCTTGGAAAAAAGAAACGAGATTCTTGAAAGTCAGATGGATGAAATACAAAAAAAGAATACAGAAAACAATTTGATGTTAAGAATAACTCCGCAGGAAGGTATAAACGAAAAAGAACTCATCAAAAATTCATTGGTAAAGCTCATCCAACCAACCCCGGCCATTGAAAATCAACACATTCGCGAAATAAAATCAAACAACAACAATGTCAAGAATTTTATTGTAAAGCTGGAATCAAAACAACACGTTATCACAGCACTTAAAGCATCCAAAACATTGCAAGGAACAGGTATCACTATCGCCAAAGATCTTCCATTATCAATTCGCCAGAAAAGAAACAAACTCTTGAACATAAGAAGAAGGCTGAACGAATTTAACCCACAGATAAAAGTTTTGGTACGCGATGACAGAATGTACGTAGAAAAAAAAAAGATTTTCGTTGGAGTTCTTCGAGGGGTCTCTTACAAAACAACAACAATTCTGTGCTAAATAAAATCTATCAAGTCGATTTAAGCAATCAGCTGTGTTTCAACGTGGAGGCCCAGATGACAGATGATAACAACAGAGCTGAGCAAATAGCGTCACCTACATTTTCATCTGGAAACTTCCTAGCAAGGACATCAACCAATTCAACTTGTATTTTATAGGGTGTAACCATTGAATAATTACAAATAGAAGTGGACACCAAACATTGCTCAAACGACCATGCGACTTATGAGCATCCAGTGAGTACTATTAGTAGCTTGAATATCATTTTCATGATAATGGTTTCTGTATATGCTAATTTATATCCTCAAAAGGGATTAAAAAAATCCTTTTGGGATCTTTTTTGAAAGCGAACTATATGAATATTTATAGATGAAGACAATAATATGCACGCGTTAAATGGGATAATGTGTTTGTGTCGCCACAAAAAAAGGAATAGGTATACCTACAATTGAGTATGTTAAGTAGGTATTTGAAAAGATACTATTCATTTTTCGTGTGTAAAAAATTGCCATTTTCTTACTATTTTTATTTTGTTTTGGAGATTTGGTTAAATTGATTTACCAAATCGTTTACTTGGAGGTTTGTTGTTCCAAATAAAAAAAATTGCAATTATTTTTTCATGAATTTTTTTATGTAGATTAACTTTCATAGATACCTTTGTAAATTTTATTTAATTAAAACAAATAAATATACCTAATTATGTCTTGTTCAAGTTTGGCGCAACACATTATTATAAAAAGAGGCTACGATGCGACCCACACTGATAACTTCCCATCCCGTCTGCCGATTTGTCTTGATAAAAATGTTTGTAGGTTTTCGTGTTTTGGTAAAAAAGTTGTCAGTTGAATTATTTCTAAAAATTTAAAAATTTCCAACAATATTTTGCATAGGTATAATGAAAAAGTTTGATTTCAAAGTCGAAAATCAATTTTTCTGAACATTTAATAATTTTTTTTAGTCAAAAACGGGCACGAGTACGATAACTTTGGCGCCAAGATATAATAACGGTTTTTGGTAGAGGGTCTTAATACAAGCATTTTTTACTATGGGAGGGGGGTTCTATCTCCCCCCGTTTAGACGGGAGGGGCAATTTAAAAAAGTTATTATTTAAATTGGAAAAAAATAATTAAAAAATAACGGTGATACTTACAATTAAGTTGTATACATTTTTTTAAAGCCAACATTCTTTTCTATTAGCCAGTTTTTAAATCAAGTCAAAACTATGCGTAGTTTTTGAAAAATTTAATTTTAAACTCAAAATTTGAGTAAAAAAAGTTAAAAAAAAAAAGGTTTAAAGTGTAATTTTTCGATACTTCGAGATCATCTACCATTAATTTTATTTCAGAATTTATTGCTCTTATTTGTTTTTGATCAAAAACTGAAAACTAGATGATTTTATGTCTTTTAGTTTTTGAGAAAATTGAAAATAACCACAACTACTATTTTAATTTAATTCTTTTTTTTTGCTTGAGTGGTCTTATTTTGATAGTAATAATGGTATTTGCGTATGCGTAATGCGTGTTTGGGTGTATGCAACAGTAAGGTGTGCGCGAGTTTGGGTGTATGCAACAGTGGGATCTGCAACCCCCCTGCTTGGGCACACTATAGGATTTGGGGTGGGAGCAAGTTGGAGTGTGTGCAAGGTGGGGAGGGTGCAAGGTGCGGTGGGTGCAAGATGGGGTGAATGCAAAGTTTCTTTTGCATTTAAATAAGCTGGATTTAAGAAAAATTAATTTACCCTAGGTATATCTTAATCCATATTCGATTATTATTATCAAAATAAGACTACGTTAATACTTAAGCAAGGAAAAAGTAATTTAATTAAAATATTTTGTTTTGGTAATTTTCAATTTTCTCAAGAACTAGAAGACATCAAGTCATCTAGTTTTCAGTTTTTGATCAAAAACAAATAAGAGCAATGAATTATAAAAAAAAATAATAGATAATCTGAAAGTTTTGAAAAATTACACTTTAAACCTTTTTTTTAACTTTTTTGCACAAATTTTGACTTTAAAACAATTTTTTTCAAAAACTATGCATAGTTTTGACTTGATTTAAAAACAAGCTAATAGACAAAAGTGTTGGCTTTAAAAAAGGGTATAATACTTAATTATAAGTATTACCGTTATTTTTTAATTATTTTTTTTCCATTTAATGTACATATTTTTTTAAACTGCCCCTACCGCCTAAACGGGGGGAGATAGACCCCCCCTCCCATAGTAAAAAATGCTTGTTTTTAACTGTTCTATACAAATCCGTCATTAAACTTTGTCGCCAAAGTTATCGTACTCTCCCCCAAAAACGTTATTCTTCGTTGCACAAAATAATTTTGGAGATAAAATCATTTTTTGTTCGTAAAATATTCGAGGAGACAAGTATTTTTTTTTTTTTCAGTTTTTTTGATTTATAAAAAAACCTTTAACTGGATTTTTTTTAAAAATACATATATTTGTTTGGTATCACGTTACAATATAAAATTCATTTAAAGTATCTAGCGTTATTGGTTCGTGAGATATTTTGGGTAAACCAACATTTTCATCTTTTTTTTAAATTGCTTAAATTGGTAAAAAGAAACCACCCACACAATTTTTTTGAGAGCCCTTCTGCATCATTCTGCATTTTTGTCTGTATAACAAAATTTATTTGAAGTCGAAATCTCTACTGGTTCTTGAGGTATGGACGACGAAACTTCGTGAACGTACGGACGTCCGAACGTACGTACATACAAACGCACGCACAGACATCTCTCTAAAAATCTTTTATTTCGACTCTAGGGACCTTGAAACGTCGAGAAATGTCAAAATTTTTAATTCGACAAATCGGACAATAACTTCCTACGGAAAGTTAAAAATAAAGCGAAAAAAGGGATGTAGGTATAAAAGGAAGAACATTTCTTTACCACTGATATGCGACTACAAAAACTGCAAAAAGTGAAAACTACTTCCATGCAACCGGCAACCTAAAGCAAAACAATATCTCAAAAAAATACGTAAAAGCAAAAACAAAGTATAAAAATAATTCTTAAAGCCATATACTACCTACCTACTACAAAATGTATACCTATACAAAAATTCAACAATGCGAGAAAAAATTGTACCTATGTTATTTGTGTACGCACAGTGCACTGGTGAATGTTAACATGATCCAAAAAGGCTAAGAATCCTTTTTTACTCCACTTTGATTAGGTATATCTTTTTTTCTTCACTCGACAGTATTTTTTAAAGCAAAGAAATCTGCCTAAAATACCTACTACTAAAATAATTGAAAAATGTAATAGGTACGCCCCCAACTTATGTTATACATACATATATGTATTATGTATGTAGATATATATATGTACCTCCATACATATGTTCCTACTAACCTCCATTTGTGCATATGAATACCTACCTACATAGGTATATGTAATTACTAATTACTAATTACCTACGTACCTAACATTAGCCTAAACAATATACCTACCTACCTATGCTTATGTATGTACATTTGCAATGTATACTTTGTAGTAAAGTATGATTCGTCCACTATCCCTATTTTCGGAAAAAAAAGAAATTTAAAAATAAACCTATCCCAACCCATATCAAACTAATAACGAAATTGAAGAAAAATTCACCGAAACTCACAAATCATCATCATGTCGAATGAACCGAAAAGCACCAAAATCATTTTCGTTTTATGAATGAGAACGAAATTCAAAAAAGAAAAACAAACCTTCAAAATACATTTTCTGCAGCGAACGTGATTTGGCCTTGAATGCAACACTTTAACAGACATATGTATGTACCTACACAGTTGTTATTGTTGTTTTTTATTCTAAATAACAATATTCCGTTATCTTTCTCGACCATAAATTGTGAGTAAATTTCCCATAAGGACCAACATTTGTAAAATTGGGTGTTGTATTTGATAGACTGATACAATAACTCGCCGTGCGATACTAGCGACTTATGGGCATTTGAAAAATAAGTGTCGCCATCTAGATCAGGATTTGCCCGGTGTCCCTTCTATTTGTAATTATTCAATGGTGTAACTGCCGTCTGCCAAAATAAAATTAAATCTTTAAAAAAATAAATAATATAAAAATTTTAAGTTATAACATTGCAGGTCTCACTAATAAGTCAATATACGCAGGATTTTATGATTTTTTAAATAATTATGATATAGTTTTACTTTATGAAACATTTCTGTCAGAAGATGATTATAAATTATACCTAAGTCGTTTTAAAAGCTTTGAATTTAGTTGGATACCAGCCTTGAAACAAAATACAAGAGGAAGAGCAAGTGGAGGATGCTTCTTTGGTTATAAGAAACAAAATTATAAATATATTCAGTGTCAATTTGAATCGTGTGATGATCTGAAACTTTTGAAAATAACCTTAGGTTTAACAAAGTTAGTTATACTGCCAAGTTACGTTAATTGTAATCACTGGGAGAGAGATTTTGATTCGTTATACAAACTAATCGAACTCAGTCAATACGACAATATTATGATTATCGGAGATCTCAACGCCAGAATTGGAAACGAAGAGGGAAGAGAAAATCGATTCTTAGGTAAAATAAGACATTCAGAAGATGCAATTACTAATGCTAAGGGAGTTAAACTATTGGAGTTGTGTGATTCATTTGGATTTCATATTCTGAACGGCACCAGTAAATCAGATACGAGTGGAAAATATACGTTCGTCGGCCAGCAAGGCTGCTCGGTCATAGATTATTGTTTACTACGAGGTGAATGGTTATCCCTTATTAGTGATTTTGAGGTATTGTCGGAACAGTATTCTGACCATATGCCCATTGTTGCGTCTTTTGGAAATGATCTGATTGAAAGAGAAGATGCAAGAACCATAAAACTACCCCCAAAATTGCAGTGGAAAGAAGCTTTCGCAACGGAGTACAGACTCAATCTTGAAAACAACTTGCAGACAGATATAGAGTACAACATAATGGATATGGAAAATCTTATAAATATGTCTTACCCGGTCAGCAGAGTGCAACACAAAAAAAGATGTTTCTATAAAGAAAAATGGTTTGACTCTGAATGTGAAAATGAAAGGCGAAAATCGTTTGGATGGCTAAAGGTTTTTCGACGATTTGGTGGTCAATATTTCAAAAAATTGTACATTCAAACAAACACAACCTTTAAAAAAATCTGCAACAAAAAAAAGAAACGACATTTTGAAAATGAAGCACTAAAACTCACATGCTGCAAAGATGTTAAGCAATTCTGGACTGCAGTGAATAATTTTAACGGCAAATCACCCCAAATTAGCATTCAATTAGACGCTGGAACACTTAAGATCCATTTTCAAACGCTATTGAATTCAAACACTAATATACCATTTATTCATTATGCTACACCCTTTTATGCAAATGAAATATTGGATGCACCTATTACTCATGATGAAGTATGTGAAGCTTTAAAAAATCTCAAAGATGGAAAGGCACCTGGAGCGGATAGGATCCCCATAGAATGTCTCAAATATGCGACGGACAACTTTATCAATAAGCTAGCTGCGATTTTTAACAAAATGTTTGAAACAGGAGAAATATCTACTCAGTTCAAACGAGCAATCATATTTCCGATTCATAAAAAGGGCAATTTAGCAGACCCAACAAACTATAGAGGAATATCCTTTTTAAATTCTGCATATAAGGTATTCACAAAATTGTTAAACTACCGATTGTCAAACTGGATTGAAAACAATAATCTTATTAAGGAATGTCAAGCTGGGTTCCGGAACGGCTACTCAACAGTAGATAACATATTTGTACTGCAAAACATCGCGGGTATATTTGTAGACCAAGGAAAAAAATTATACACTCTCTTTGTAGATTTCAAGGCAGCCTTTGACAATATCGACCGAAAAGCTTTAATATATAAGCTATACAATGCTGGAATGAGTTAAAAATTTGGAAGGGTTCTCGAAAGCTTATACGAAGACAATCAATCGGCTGTGTGGAACGGAATGGAGATTTCGGAATGGTTTGAGACAACAATGGGAGTAAGACAAGGATGTACACTTAGCCCGTATCTCTTTGCCATGTACATCAACGACCTTACCGACTCTCTACCAGGAGGCATAGAGATAGATGGAATTTTGATAAAAGCTCTTCTATTTGCAGATGATGTGGTTTTATTTGCATACTCACCAGAATCCTTGCAACTTATGATTAACCGTCTTGATTCGTACTGCCAATTATGGAATCTTACAGTTAATCTTACCAAGTCAAAAGTCATGATTTTTAAGAAAAGAGCAGGTAGAAATTGCAGCAATGAAAAATGGTATCTCAATGGACAGGCCATTGAAATCGTGAAAGCATACAGATATCTTGGAGTAACGGTAACTAGTAATCTGAGTATGGAATCCCACTTAAAAGAAAAACTAATAAAAGCTAGAAGTGCCATATCTGCTACCTGGAAGAGGTGTTTTTCAAATCATTTAGTTGACCATAATGTCAAATATAAAGTTTTTCAATGTGTATCTGAGTCGGTGATGTTGTACGCAGCACAATCTTGGGGATACTGCCAGTATGAAACAGTGGAGAAACTGCTGAGGTACTACATCAAAAGATGTTTCAATCTGCCAAGCACAACGCCCAACTATATGATAAACATTGAAACAGGATTATCACCACTTTTTATTAAAACTTTAAAGCTACACGCAGAATATGTAATTAAAGTCCTGCAATTACCGGAGGAGAGACTTCCAAAAATTATTGCAAGAAAGGTAATAGAGAGAAGAACACTATGGTACAAAAAGTTAGAAGAGCTTGCAACCTACTGCGGAATGGAGTTCAATCACATAAATGGAAATGAAAGATACTGTAAGGATATAATCAACAACCTGATTTCAAAAGTAGATGAGCAATACAGAGCTGACTGCTTAAATTTAGCTACTTCGTCATTACACAGAGCTACATATAGCGTTTTGAGGCATAATTTAAATGAAAAGAACTATTTTCGTAACGAAAACAGTAATAAAATCATATCTGCTATCTTTAAAATGAGAGGAGAACTTATTCGACTTAATTATATCCCTCACCGCACTGATTTACCAATCTACTGTAGCCTTTGCAACCTATCGGAGAGAGAAGATATCATCCACTTCATTGGCAGGTGCCCAATTCTAAAAGAAATCCGAAGATATTTCCTTGGAAGCAATTTAATACCGGAAGAAGAAGTTTTAGCACATCTCAACTGCGATAATGATATAAACTTATTGTTTAATTTTTATCAAACAGCTATAAAATATAGAAGCCAAATTATTAATGAAGATTTTTAACTTTTCAAAGAGAAAACAGAGAATTGTATTTTTTATTATATTCATCATATTTTTATTTATTGTGAAAACAAAAAAAAACTTATTATAAAATGTTTAATTTCATGTCAATCAGGCAGACGGCAAAGCCATGCTTATCGATTTTTGTAAATATTATTTATGTACATAAACAAGAAAAGAAACAATAATAAACAATAATATAAATGAAATAAATTATGAATGTTTCAATTCTCAATAACAAATAAATTATTGTTTAGTTTTTTTCGATCTGCCGATTGAGAACCAAAGAATATCAAAGAACATCATAAATAAGAAAATTCACTCGCAATGACGTCACGATTCAGTTGACCAGAACTGTCAAGCATACCTTGTATTCTTTATACCATGAACTCTAGCCATAAGGAATTCTGTGTGTTTCCAATAAATGACCGACATATTTCGAAGTACAAAATTACCACGATAAGTGTATCCATTTCCCTCAATGCGGAAAACATGGAATTGAAACTAGTTGAAAGGTGTAATTATTTTCTCCTTCAACTTGATCTTTCTTTTTATTCCTGATATCAGCCGGTGGGGGAACTCATAAACAAAGTCATAATCCTAAACCTAAAATTAAATTAAAGTGATTTTTAAGTAAAATTAAGTACCTAACAACGTACAACTTAATAAAAATTGAGTTAAAGTGATAGTTTATTAACCAAAAATATTAAAAGCATCCTTTATCTTCTCAAAAAAAAAACAATTGCGCCAAAACTAAATTAATATCATTCTCTTTTATCGAGTTTTTTTATAACAAAAAAAGAGAAAAAAAAAGAAATTTTACAATAGCAGGTAAAATAATTTATATCTCTTTTGAAATTTGCTTTTTCTTATATATAATCTTCATTTATAGTGTGTGTCATCGTGCATTACCTTTTTATATAAAAAAAGGGGAGAGAAAACATCAAAAATTGATCTATTGAAGCTATAATTGAAAATTGCAAAAAAAAATAGCATCGCTATCACCGGCAAAACGAGTGCACAACTATACCAAAACTTTTCTGCAAAGCGCTGTCTCTCTAGCCAGTGCCTTGCCTGTCCAAACGACTCCCGTGGACAGGGACACCGAACAGCACTTCGAAGATCGCAGTGAATCATACTCTGCGTGCACAGGGTCATTCGAGTCTTTCTTCACACCGGCCTAGCTTTGATTAACCTATTTGGTTCTCGCCACTACGCTGTGCACGTCACATGCTTGCTAAACCTTCATCGTAAGGCCTAGTGGAAAACTAACCTGTGACTCAGCCTCCGTACCAACGACCAACATCACATCACCACTCTACGAAATTTTGTCAAAAAAAATAATCGACACCTCGTGCCCTAAACCATGCAGCAAAGACTATTTCGTGACCTACACAGAATTTCCCCTAAATAAATCCACATCATCATCTTACAATAGACCAGCATAGACCTATTCATATCCACCAAAACTACCTACAATCCACCATCCAACACCCTAAAATAGCAATTTTATATGTCAGCATCATCTTTATCATCAGCATCATTCCCAGCATCAACAACATCATCATCTCACAGCCAAGCAAAAAAAAATAACAACAACGATCTACATATATAATCAAGAGTTATTTGATTTAAATTTTTGTTTGTTTATTATTTATATTGGTTCCTTCAACCCTTTAAAGGGTAATATAGTAATATAAAAAAAAAAAAGGAAATACAAAAGTTCTTTTCTGAATCCATCGATAAATATTTTTTATCGTGAATTTTAATTATTCGGAGTAAAGTAAAATTTAATAATCTCTCGATAAGATTCGGATACGAATTCAATATTCAATTTTTAAATTTTAATATTTAGTTTATGTACCCATTATTCAGATAATGAACTAATTCTTAGAATGTTTGATAAAAACATTTTTTTTCTTGTATTGAATAAAATTGAAGTTGATTGTAGATCTTAAAAATGAATCAAATTAAGCTTTTTTATTTGAAATGATATTACCTTTTTGAGATGAGATTCTGATTTCGTTGTGTTAGTGTGTGTAAGTGAATTTAATAAGTGATGTGAGTGAAGATCAAGTGAGCCTGTGTGGTTCACTTTTTTCTATAGGGCCTATTGCTAAAATCGAGTGGAGCATAAGCCAAGGTTTTATCTATAATCTTTGGTTATAGATAGTGGGAGGGCAACACTCTAGGAAACCAATACCACCTTAAGGTTTCCCATGATTTAAAGGTTTGGGATTAACATTCTGTTGTTTAATTTTGTTGTTTGAGTTTTTTTTTGGAAAACTGTTTAAATTTATCTAGGCATGTAAAAAATGTACGGAAGTTCAGTAGCGTGCGCAAGATCCCACCCCCCCGATGAGCTGGTTTTTCGTGCATAACGCAAGCATGCCTACCGCGCATCGCTGGCTGAACAACCTTTCATACTACCCATAGATTCCTGCAAGGATTCCTGTGTCCTTGGGTTTCTTTGGGATGGCTTAAGATCGCCTATTTGGTGTGATAGGACCAACTACCGTTACACAGGTGGCGCCCAACGTGGGGCGAGAATATGCCAACACAATTTATATACAATTATTAGCAAGATAATTAGTAGTAGTAACTAGAGGGTTCTGGGCCACCGGCATCACCGGCATCACCGGCATCACCGGGGTTCTGATCTATGCTAAATACCGGCATCACCGGGGTTCTGATCTATGCTAAATACTTTTAAATAGTTGTGGTTAACGTTTGCGGTTATAGTTTGAATATATATATGTGTTTGTTGTTGTTGTGGCGCGTGGATGGATGATAAGAAATGTTTAAATGTACCGCATGATGTATAATTTATGATTCATTGTAATTTGTGGTTTGTATTTAGTTTAATGGGTTTATATGTCTACATACATATGTGAGAAAAGAGGTCGGCAACCTTTTGAATGTTGTGTATGGCTTATCAGTAAAAAAAAGAAAAAAATCTAATGCCCGCTGGAAACATATTTTTTCGGACGCGCAGATGTTCTATATTTTGTCTGTGGCGCGTGGATAGATGATAAGAAATGTTTAAATGTACCGCATGATGTATAATTTATGATTCATTGTAATTTGTGGTTCGTATTTTGTTTAATGGGTTTATATGCCTACATACATATGTGAGAAACAAATTTATATTCTAGCAATGATTGCGGTAATCATTAAAAAAAGCTAGAACGTTTGGCTTAAGTGTTTATTTTTAGAACAGCTCTGATATAGAGAACATTAATTGAGGGATGGTGTTATCACAATATGTTTTTTATGATTCATTGTAATTTGTGGTTTGTATTTTGTTTAATGGGACGGCATGCAATACAAAATTGTGTGTGCATTGGATAAACATATTCTTAATAGGATGTTCATATGCTTAAGATCAAATAAGAACTAGCATTCCAAAATACTTACCTCTGTTGGTTGTGCTGGTTAGAATTATGTACAATGCAAGAGAATTTCAGAAGAGTTTGATTAAAAGACACATTTTTTTTTTTTTTTACTATATTTATTTATATTAAAACATATTTGCTTTCCTTATATCGGGTTTACAATTATTTTCTTATCGTTATGTATGTATACAAATATTTTATTTTATTCTCAAACTATTCCAAGTTCTATTCGATAATGACCCCAAGCTAGTGTATTTATATTATTGCTACATATAAATCTTTTGTCATCAGAACAACTCAAACTTAATTTGTTTATACATTCGGTGTATATAGTATGGTGTTTAGATCTAAAGTTCAACATTTTACTATAGAAGTTTTGTTTGTGTAGCAAACAGTCTCTGTAATTTTGTAAAGACATTTTTTTACAGCTGCTGATTTAACACCCTTAGCCTTTTTTATTAGTGCTGCATCTTCTATGTCTATACTATACATTTTAGCTCTTAATCCTATAAATACCTTCATTATTCTACCATTATTTTCATCCTTCATAAATCCTAACTTTTTCACATTGAGCTGGGCAATACCGTAGCGGTTTTGGGGTGGATAGTCTGAAGTATCAAATTTATCTATTATATCAGTTCTTATATCATTGTAAAAATCATCTGTTCTTATTTTATAAATAAATGAATCGGTATCCATGTAGGCCAAATGTAGGTTGTCAGTAAATTTAGGTTTCATGTATGCATAATGAAAGTCGTACATTTTATACTTTGAAATCTCCAAAACACAAAAACCTAAGTATATAGGCTTATTATATACACTGTGAATTCGTTTTAACTGAATAGCAGCCATGGTTTCCGAAAATTCTAATATGCTATGAAAATTAGGTTTAGCTATAAGAGCGCGACTACCGAGATGAGTGCCTTTGCTTTCTATTGAATCGACAATTCGAACATCTTTTCGTTTGTCTACATTTTCCATAGTTTTTCCGAATACAGCATTATTGCAAAGTTTACGCTGATCCTTTTCAAACTTTGTGGTGGCTTTTTTTCTTAGTTCATTGTTTAAATCAATATATTTTTTCAGCCATTGAGATTGTTTGAATTGCATCACTCTATGAATTTTCTTAAGCACCAAACCATTATCAAGGCATTGAATTAATGTTTTGTAATGAATTATATAATTAACTTTATTATTCAAATCAGCAATTAATTTCTTATTGGATTTACCAGACAATGAAATGTTTGAAGGACAGAATGGAAGATCATTGTGATTATCATGTATTTCTAGGGGATACTCGAGATCCACTTCTAAAACATAACCAATGTTTATATTTGAAATTAACCAACCTTTAATCTCATCTAAATTAGTTGGAGGTTCAACCCATTTAAAGTCTGAATGTGGGAGGTAATCAGACATGGCCCAACCGTATAGGTTATTAGCATCCAAGTACATTAAATAATCAGATGGTTTACTTGAATCATAATCAACCATATATTTATTATTTGCTTTACAATGTCGCAAGCTACATTGTGTTAAACCTCCTCTTATACCCTTAGCGACAAAGTTATACATGTTAATGTCTGTCAAAAGTTCAAGCTTAACACCTGTTTCTTTCAACATAGCATCCCAAGAAAAACCTGGCAATGTATAATAGTGACAGGGGTCTAGACCATAAATTGTTCTAGAATCAATTCTAAATTTTTCAAAAATGTCTGATAAAATTAAGACGTCTGTAATTAAATAATGTTTAAGATATTCTCTTAAATTACGACATTTAAAATGTGACCAAACTTTCTCAGCATGATTATAATCATCTTGGTTACAATCCTCTTCAACCAAAGAATTTCTAAATGATTCTATTGGAGGAAGCTTCGTCTCACTTAATTTTTCTATAGAATCTAAATAATCATAGCATAAAACACCCTTACGAGTCATAAGTTGAATAGATTCATCATCTTTGAAAAATGTTGATAAAATTTTAAAATCTTTTTTTTCATCAAGAGTTTTTGCTATCTTATCTATACTTGAAGGTAAAAATCTAAATGAGTCTAAGAACCGTAATTCTAGAAACTCGCTCTGCTCACTATTTATTAATAGTTTTGTTGATATGGATATATATTTCTCTTTGTTGAGAGGAATAATATTGATAAACCCTTTGATATTACCCAGCTCTTTTATAAATAAATGAGAATCATAACCGGTCAAATTATGGAAAAAAATTGGAATGAATTTAGGTATCTTATAGTTTAAGTTACAATTTGAATGCGCTGCTCCTCTGAATTTACCAGTCAAGTGATCATGATCTCGTACCTTTACGTCGCCCCATACTGCCTTCTTACAAATATGACATCTTGTTGCCTGCTGAAATTTGATTTCATCCTGGGGTGTCATGTTAATTGGGATCTTCCTACTCAAATGATGTTGATGAATATGTTTGGAGTCTTCAATCAAGTTCGTAACAAAAACTCGTGCACAGTCTTCACCTAGAGTAAACAAAAAAAATTTATATTACAGCGCTCATAATTTTCATATAGCATAAGAGATAAATCCTTTAAAACATACTTACCGGTGTATTTGAACAATTTATTTAGAGATGGATCAAATGAGCATTTGATAAAGTATGAAACAGCAATCGGGATATGTTTTTTAATCGATGTAGTCGATGATTTTGAGGGATCAGGTTGGCAGTTATCAATATTCACCAGCATGCATTCAAAATCTGCATAGATGGCAAATGGCACTTCGAGTGACCTAGATTGATGCTCAAACTGTAGTATATTATTTGTCTCATTTGGTAGGGTTGTCACAATTTTGTTGCACTCAGTTTCATGCTTCTCAAATCCTTTATCCGTGTTGAATGTCAGCAGACATGAATTACATATTCTAATTGATCGTTTACCATGATTTATTTGAGCTCCTATTAATCTGGACATATTTTTTATCCACACATAGTGATTGTTTTCGCCTTCTTGTATAAGTAATAAGTTTATGTGTAGATCTCTCTTATGGTTAGAATTATAATATGGACCTACAACTCTATAGTTTTCTCCAGTTCCATTTTTTTCTACTCCGAACACATTTACACTTATTGCAGGGTTTAGAGTTTCAAAAATCGAAATATCTTTAAGTTTCAAAGGGAAAACTAAATTTGTAAAGTTAACTAGAGTTCCATTCATTAAACTTATCACTCCGTTTTGAATGTTTTCAATCAGATATTTACTAGCTCTATGCGAATGCTCATCTATGGGGGAAAGAGCTGATATAACTGCCCATTTGAAACAGAATTTATCATTATTTTGCACATTAACACAGGCTTTTTTCAATTCAATACTTCTCGGTAGTTTTAAGTAACTTGAACCTCTTAAGGGCTTATATTCATTAATATTGACTTCAATATGTTTTATACAAAATAGTGTCCATCCAGAATCTTTATCCTCAAACTCTATACTTTTAGTCTCAATGATCTTACTCATATTTTCAAGTATATCTTCCAAGTTATCATTTTGAAAAGCTATCTGCATTGGACATTTGAAAGATTTTATACTTATCTCAGTTTTTTCTGATTCTTCATGCACTGTTATATATTTTATAAACTCTACAAACAGCTCAATGCTGAATTTTACACTTCCTTTTGTTTCAAACGATTTTCCAATTAGTTGTATAATATCAGTCTTACAACTTTTCAAAAATACATTAATGTCTATAACCCCCTCATCGGTATTTTCTAATGAGTACGTTTCCACTTTACCTTCAAAACAATGCCTTATTCTGTTAAACCGTGTATTAATAACTGGAACTCTACTTTTTCTCTTATGATCATTGGTTCTACTGTGATGTGTCCATTCAGAAGTACTCACGTCTATTTCACAAGTAGCGCATCTACGTTTTTTCGATGCGTTTGGCGAAGATGGAGGGTCATCATTATCAAGAAGTTTTCTTTTATTATTGGACTTTTCGATTTCATTATTAATTGCCAGATTATCGGAGGGGTTGTTCATATGCTTCTTACGGAAGTGTTCCTTCATTGAACCCGCTCGCGTATACGTTTTTTCACATTGAGGACATTTTATCTTATACCCATGTACAGCTTTTATATGCCTGTTAAGAGTACCCATTTGTATAAATTTGCTACTGCATACGTTACAAACAAAATTCGCCATTGTATTATATATTAACTTTACAGTTTATACCGATTGCAAAACACACAATTTTTGGATAACTTTTCTTAGATATGAATATTCTACAAATATCTTTAATGAAATTGAAAAACTGATATGGGAAGCAATGTTCTCTACTTACGGTATGGAATAAGACTGTTAATTAGTTAGCATAACATTTCTACTTTTGAAGGTAGTGGGTGAGGCGCGGTGGTTGTGTATGGCTTATCAGTATTGATGTTTTGTGGTTAGGAGCGCGTGCCAGTGTGAGTTATAGAAATGTGTAATGGTGTTATCACAATATGTTTTTTATGATTCATTGTAGTTTGTGGTTCGTATTTTGTTTAATGGGTTTATATGCGTACATATGTACATATGTGAGAAAAAAATTTATATTCTAGCAATGATTGCGGTAATCATTAAAAAAAAGCTAGAACGTTTGGCTTAAGTGTTTATTTTTAGAACAGCTCTGATATAGAGAACATTAATTGGGGAAGTAGAAAAAACACTATGTTTTTTATGATTCATTGGCTGTTCTATATTTTGTCATAAATAGAAACTGTGGTTTCATAAAAATATGTATGGGAATTTCACAGATTAAAGAAAATAATTCTGCGGATTAAAATACTTAAAGAATGGTTGTGTATGGCTTATCAGTATTGATGTTTTGCGGTTAGGAGCGCGTGGTAAAGAGGTCAGCAACCTTTGAATGTTGTGTATGGCGGTCGGCAGCCTTTGAATGTTGTGTATGACGGTTGGCAGCCTTTGAATGTTGTGGATTAAAGAAAATAATTCTTTTTCTACTGAAAAAATATAGATTATGACACCAATTTAAATAAGTTTGTTAACTTCTCCAGTCAATGGATTGTACTCGATTATGTGATCATGAAGTATTAAACAATACATAGTTGTTGAAGCAGGAATCGAAGTTAATGTTTTAAGTTCAATTTTTACATCTACAGGTCCACTTTTGATCGATTCATTTTGTCTAGAACAATCAAATACTATAATTCGTGCTGTTTCTTTAAAATCTTGTCGCGATAGAAGTGGCTGTGACTGCTTTTGATAGTAAGATTCTTGGAATTTACTATACATTTCATAAAGAACAGCATATCTATTTATATTAAATTTAAGATCTAAGTCCTCACGAGGATAATATTCGGAATTTAAATGCAATTTTGCATTACTTATATCACAATGGTCAAACTTGCTACTGTCCTTATTTCTTTGATTTTTTCTGTCCGTTTGTAGAGCAATAATAACATATCTAGGCTTCTCAAGCTGAGTTCAAGTTTTGATAGTCCATACGTGATCCGTTGTGATTGGTAGTGTTGGATATTTATACAATTCCCAATCCCGAAAATGCATTTGTATTGGTTTTATTTGTATTAGCCTTAGCAATGTTCGCTTAACTGGTTTATACCGCTCGTATAACTGGATTTAACCGTTTTTTTATATCGTTAAAAACTGGTTTAACCGCTTTTTTTACCGTTATAAACTGGTTTATACCGCTCGTATAACTGGATTAAACCGTTTTTTTTTTACCGTTATAAACCGGTAACCATATACTTCAAGAAACCAATGAAAGAGGGAAAAGCTTTGAAACCTGTGTCACGACCAGGAAATTATGGCCCAAATTTTAATACAGGGTGGCGCACCAATTGTGCTACAATAAGAAATTCAAATAACTTTTTTTTTAATCGATGTATTTCATTTATCGCAGAATTATTTTCTTTAATCTGTGAAATTCCCATACATATTTTTATGAAACCACAATTTCTATTTACGACAAAATATAGAACATTTGCACATCTAATCTGTGAAATTCCCATACATATTTTTATGAAACCACAGTTTCTATTTATGACAAAATATAGAACAACTGCGCGTCCGAAAAAATATGTTTCCAACGGACATTAGATTTTTTCTTTTTTTTTTACTGATAAGCCATACACAACATTCAAAGGTTTGCCGACCTATTTAAATCTTATACATAATGCGGTACATTAAAACATTTCTTATCATCTACTTTTTAAATTCTCCCGCAAAACATCAATACTGATAAGCCATACACAACCATTCTTTAAGTATTTTAATCCGCAGAATTATTTTCTTTAATCTGTGAAATTCCCATACATATTTTTATGAAACCACAGTTTCTATTTATGACAAAATATAGAACAGCCAATGAATCATAAAAAACATAGTGTTTTTTCTACTTCCCCAATTAATGTTCTCTATATCAGAGCTGTTCTAAAAATAAACACTTAAGCCAAACGTTCTAGCTTTTTTTTAATGATTACCGCAATCATTGCTAGAATATAAATTTTTTTCTCACATATGTACATATGTACGCATATAAACCCATTAAACAAAATACGAACCACAAACTACAATGAATCATAAAAAACATATTGTGATAACACCATTACACATTTCTATAACTCACACTGGCACGCGCTCCTAACCACAAAACATCAATACTGATAAGCCATACACAACCACCGCGCCTCACCCACTACCTTCAAAAGTAGAAATGTTATGCTAACTAATTAACAGTCTTATTCCATACCGTGAGTAGAGAACATTGCTTCCCATATCAGTTTTTCAATTTCATTAAAGATATTTGTAGAATATTCATATCTAAGAAAAGTTATCCAAAAATTGTGTGTTTTGCAATCGGTATAAACTGTAAAGTTAATATATAATACAATGGCGAATTTTGTTTGTAACGTATGCAGTAGCAAATTTATACAAATGGGTACTCTTAACAGGCATATAAAAGCTGTACATGGTTATAAGATAAAATGTCCTCAATGTGAAAAAACGTATACGCGAGCGGATTCAATGAAGGAACACTTCCGTAAGAAGCATATGAACAACCCCTCCGATAATCTGGCAATTAATAATGAAATCGAAAAGTCCAATAATAAAAGAAAACTTCTTGATAATGATGATCCTCCATCTTCGCCAAACGCATCGAAAAAACGTAGATGCGCTACTTGTGAAATAGACGTGAGTACTTCTGAATGGACACATCACAGTAGAACCAATGATCATAAGAGAAAAAGTAGAGTTCCAGTTATTAATACACGGTTTAACAGAATAAGGCATTGTTTTGAAGGTAAAGTGGAAACGTACTCATTAGAAAATACCGATGAGGGGGTTATAGACATTAATGTATTTTTGAAAAGTTGTAAGACTGATATTATACAACTAATTGGAAAATCGTTTGAAACAAAAGGAAGTGTAAAATTCAGCATTGAGCTGTTTGTAGAGTTTATAAAATATATAACAGTGCATGAAGAATCAGAAAAAACTGAGATAAGTATAAAATCTTTCAAATGTCCAATGCAGATAGCTCTTCAAAATGATAACTTGGAAGATATACTTGAAAATATGAGTAAGATCATTGAGACTAAAAGTATAGAGTTTGAGGATAAAGATTCTGGATGGACACTATTTTGTATAAAACATATTGAAGTCAATATTAATGAATATAAGCCCTTAAGAGGTTCAAGTTACTTAAAACTACCGAGAAGTATTGAATTGAAAAAAGCCTGTGTTAATGTGCAAAATAATGATAAATTCTGTTTCAAATGGGCAGTTATATCCGCTCTTTCCCCCATAGATGAGCATTCGCATAGAGCTAGTAAATATCTGATTGAAAACATTCAAAACGGAGTGATAAGTTTAATGAATGGAACTCTAGTTAACTTTACAAATTTAGTTTTCCCTTTGAAACTTAAAGATATTTCGATTTTTGAAACTCTAAACCCTGCAATAAGTGTAAATGTGTTCGGAGTAGAAAAAAATGGAACTGGAGAAAACTATAGAGTTGTAGGTCCATATTATAATTCTAACCATAAGAGAGATCTACACATAAACTTATTACTTATACAAGAAGGCGAAAACAATCACTATGTGTGGATAAAAAATATGTCCAGATTAATAGGAGCTCAAATAAATCATGGTAAACGATCAATTAGAATATGTAATTCATGTCTGCTGACATTCAACACGGATAAAGGATTTGAGAAGCATGAAACTGAGTGCAACAAAATTGTTTGACTACAGTTTGAGCATCAATCTAGGTCACTCGAAGTGCCATTTGCCATCTATGCAGATTTTGAATGCATGCTGGTGAATATTGATAACTGCCAACCTGATCCCTCAAAATCATCGACTACATCGATTAAAAAACATATCCCGATTGCTGTTTCATACTTTATCAAATGCTCATTTGATCCATCTCTAAATAAATTGTTCAAATACACCGGTAAGTATGTTTTAAAGGATTTATCTCTTATGCTATATGAAAATTATGAGCGCTGTAATATAAATTTTTTTTGTTTACTCTAGGTGAAGACTGTGCACGAGTTTTTGTTACGAACTTGATTGAAGACTCCAAACATATTCATCAACATCATTTGAGTAGGAAGATCCCAATTAACATGACACCCCAGGATGAAATCAAATTTCAGCAGGCAACAAGATGTCATATTTGTAAGAAGGCAGTATGGGGCGACGTAAAGGTACGAGATCATGATCACTTGACTGGTAAATTCAGAGGAGCAGCGCATTCAAATTGTAACTTAAACTATAAGATACCTAAATTCATTCCAATTTTTTTCCATAATTTGACCGGTTATGATTCTCATTTATTTATAAAAGAGCTGGGTAATATCAAAGGGTTTATCAATATTATTCCTCTCAACAAAGAGAAATATATATCCATATCAACAAAACTATTAATAAATAGTGAGCAGAGCGAGTTTCTAGAAATACGGTTCTTAGACTCATTTAGATTTTTACCTTCAAGTATAGATAAGATAGCAAAAACTCTTGATGAAAAAAAAGATTTTAAAATTTTATCAACATTTTTCAAAGATGATGAATCTATTCAACTTATGACTCGTAAGGGTGTTTTATGCTATGATTATTTAGATTCTATAGAAAAATTAAGTGAGACGAAGCTTCCTCCAATAGAATCATTTAGAAATTCTTTGGTTGAAGAGGATTGTAACCAAGATGATTATAATCATGCTGAGAAAGTTTGGTCACATTTTAAATGTCGTAATTTAAGAGAATATCTTGAACATTATTTAATTACAGACGTCTTAATTTTATCAGACATTTTTGAAAAATTTAGAATTGATTCTAGAACAATTTATGGTCTAGACCCCTGTCACTATTATACATTGCCAGGTTTTTCTTGGGATGCTATGTTGAAAGAAACAGGTGTTAAGCTTGAACTTTTGACAGACATTAACATGTATAACTTTGTCGCTAAGGGTATAAGAGGAGGTTTAACACAATGTAGCTTGCGACATTGTAAAGCAAATAATAAATATATGGTTGATTATGATTCAAGTAAACCATCTGATTATTTAATGTACTTGGATGCTAATAACCTATACGGTTGGGCCATGTCTGATTACCTCCCACATTCAGACTTTAAATGGGTTGAACCTCCAACTAATTTAGATGAGATTAAAGGTTGGTTAATTTCAAATATAAACATTGGTTATGTTTTAGAAGTGGATCTCGAGTATCCCCTAGAAATATATGATAATCACAATGATCTTCCATTCTGTCCTTCAAACATTTCATTGTCTGGTAAATCCAATAAGAAATTAATTGCTGATTTGAATAATAAAGTTAATTATATAATTCATTACAAAACATTAATTCAATGCCTTGATAATGGTTTGGTGCTTAAGAAAATTCATAGAGTGATGCAATTCAAACAATCTCAATGGCTGAAAAAATATATTGATTTAAACAATGAACTAAGAAAAAAAGCCACCACAAAGTTTGAAAAGGATCAGCGTAAACTTTGCAATAATGCTGTATTCGGAAAAACTATGGAAAATGTAGACAAACGAAAAGATGTTCGAATTGTCGATTCAATAGAAAGCAAAGGCACTCATCTCGGTACTCGCGCTCTTATAGCTAAACCTAATTTTCATAGCATATTAGAATTTTCGGAAACCATGGCTGCTATTCAGTTAAAACGAATTCACAGTGTATATAATAAGCCTATATACTTAGGTTTTTGTGTTTTGGAGATTTCAAAGTATAAAATGTACGACTTTCATTATGCATACATGAAACCTAAATTTACTGACAACCTACATTTGGCCTACATGGATACCGATTCATTTATTTATAAAATAAGAACAGATGATTTTTACAATGATATAAGAACTGATATAATAGATAAATTTGATACTTCAGACTATCCACCCCAAAACCGCTACGGTATTGCCCAGCTCAATGTGAAAAAGTTAGGATTTATGAAGGATGAAAATAATGGTAGAATAATGAAGGAATTTATAGGATTAAGAGCTAAAATGTATAGTATAGACATAGAAGATGCAGCACTAATAAAAAAGGCTAAGGGTGTTAAATCAGCAGCTGTAAAAAAAATGTCTTTACAAAATTACAGAGACTGTTTGCTACACAAACAAAACTTCTATAGTAAAATGTTGAACTTTAGATCTAAACACCATACTATATACACCGAATGTATAAACAAATTAAGTTTGAGTTGTTCTGATGACAAAAGATTTATATGTAGCAATAATATAAATACACTAGCTTGGGGTCATTATCGAATAGAACTTGGAATAGTTTGAGAATAAAATAAAATATTTGTATACATACATAACGATAAGAAAATAATTGTAAACCCGATATAAGGAAAGCAAATATGTTTTAATATAAATAAATATAGTAAAAAAAAAAAAAATGTGTCTTTTAATCAAACTCTTCTGAAATTCTCTTGCATTGTACATAATTCTAACCAGCACAACCAACAGAGGTAAGTATTTTGGAATGCTAGTTCTTATTTGATCTTAAGCATATGAACATCCTATTAAGAATATGTTTATCCAATGCACACACAATTTTGTATTGCATGCCGTCCCATTAAACAAAATACAAACCACAAATTACAATGAATCATAAAAAACATATTGTGATAACACCATCCCTCAATTAATGTTCTCTATATCAGAGCTGTTCTAAAAATAAACACTTAAGCCAAACGTTCTAGCTTTTTTTAATGATTACCGCAATCATTGCTAGAATATAAATTTGTTTCTCACATATGTATGTAGGCATATAAACCCATTAAACAAAATACGAACCACAAATTACAATGAATCATAAATTATACATCATGCGGTACATTTAAACATTTCTTATCATCTATCCACGCGCCACAGACAAAATATAGAACATCTGCGCGTCCGAAAAAATATGTTTCCAGCGGGCATTAGATTTTTTTCTTTTTTTTACTGATAAGCCATACACAACATTCAAAAGGTTGCCGACCTCTTTTCTCACATATGTATGTAGACATATAAACCCATTAAACTAAATACAAACCACAAATTACAATGAATCATAAATTATACATCATGCGGTACATTTAAACATTTCTTATCATCCATCCACGCGCCACAACAACAACAAACACATATATATATTCAAACTATAACCGCAAACGTTAACCACAACTATTTAAAAGTATTTAGCATAGATCAGAACCCCGGTGATGCCGGTATTTAGCATAGATCAGAACCCCGGTGATGCCGGTGATGCCGGTGATGCCGGTGGCCCAGAACCCTCTAGTTACTACTACTATAATTTACCAGATTTCTGATGTCCGGAAGATATCTTCTTGTATGTTACATTGATTTTTGGTATAAAACCATCTATTTCGAGCTACAACTTGATTTTTTTTAGAATTCTTTCTTTTAAAGATCTTGTCAGACGGCCGAAAGATTCAATTCCATGAGATCATATCTTTGAAAGTTGCGTCGGAGCTTTCTTTTTTTGAAAGTTTTCAAAATTACTTAAATTTTTGTTGTATATCAAAAAATCACATTTTGATAACACCTTTAAAATGAAATCTCAGTGATAATTTTCCAGACTTGACAGACGACCAAAAGATGCGGTCAGTGAAATCAAACATTTTTTGAAGCGTCGAAGTTTGTTTACATCACAGAATTTCACATTGAGTCAATGAGAGTGATTAAAGATTTTATACGACTAAGAGAATCTATGTAATACAACTTTTTCTCTTGGCTGCGTTAAGATCATATTTAAATCTTTCTCTAGAGCCAAGCCAACAATATTTTTTTTTGCAGATTTTTTTTATAAAACCTTTACACACTACACATCAAAAATTATATTTCATGCACAAACACACATATTTATGATTTATATAACAAAAATATTAGATTTTTTTCATACATACACAAATAAACATATTTGTTTTCAAAATTTATAATATGACTTCTAAACAAAGAGGAGGGGGCCAAAGTGGTCGTCCTATAAAAGGTGGGGGAGTTATACCTCCAGTAGACACACGAGATGTTGACCCTGAATTACCGGGTTTACAGCTAAACAATAGCGAAATTCCTCCAGTAAATAATGGTTTAAATAATGTAAATGGTACAGATACTACAAATGATAATGTAACAAATAATGTAAGGAGCTAGTGGTTCAAATGTCAATAAACAATTTCCTCACAATAGAACTTTAACAGAACATATTCAGAAAGTCGTAACTGCTTCTATAGGTATAACCAGAGCTGCCGATCTAATAAGTTTTCGACAAGAAATCGAAAGAGAACGGCAAATAACCTTAGAAAGAGCAGCAGAGACTATTCGACAATCTCTTGGAGCTCCTGCACCTCAAGTAAATTCAGACGAATATGACGTAAACAGACGTCCACAATCTCAGAGTACTGCAAATAGACTTCTTTCTCAGCCTTTAGCAACAAATGTGCCAAACGCCGTTGGTAACACACCAGAACCACCCGATCATATGAGTGAAAGTACTCATAATTTTATAGCTCAAACTAATACTTTAAATCTTAATCAAGATATTTCCAATGAACGCCCAGCTTACTCTTCTTTTTCACGAAGTAACCCATTTAAAAGGTTTGAATTCCATAAGTGGGGTTTAAAATTTGACAACCAAAATATGACGGTTGATGACTTTGTCTTTCGACTCGAGAGGTTGAAAGAGAGTTATGGAGCTTCATGTTGTTTGTGACAGGTAGCGTAGAATCCTGGTACTGTATGCATATTAAATCTCATAGAGCAGCAAATTGGCAGTCTTCAGCTCGCAATAATCGAACAATATCGAAGCCTAGAAACAGATTCTGAGCTTTCAAGAAAAATGCTCGACAGGCGACAAGGGCACAATGAAAGTTTCGATGACTTTCATAATGCCATACTTTTGATGAATACTCGTCTTCGAGTACCTAAAACAGCTAAAGAGATTATCGATTTAGTTAAACAAAATGTAAAACGCCGCATCGGGGAACTAATGATTACATACAAAACAAACAGCTTACCCGAAATGCTCTACGTATGCAGAACCATTGAAAGATATGTCCTTCAATTTGAGAGTATCCGCAATAAACAATTTCTCAGTCTAATTTTAAGAAACAGGTCAATGAACAACGAACAAGACTTTGACATTAATACACTTAAGACAAATTCAGTTCCCAAACGCGATCAGTCATCTTATGTTTGTAGGAACTGCAAAACTAAAGGCCATTCATTCGTCCAATGTCCCAGCTCACAGAGGAATCTGTTTTGCTTTCGATGTGGACTAGAGAACACTACGACACCCCACTGTGTCAAGTGTTCGGGAAACCGAACACAGGGCGAATCGAAAACCGCGTAGTTTTCTAATCAATGTTCACCTGTTTTTACATATACAACTGACTTTCCAAAAATTTCTGATTCTACGATTATTTTACCGGCTATTCCAAAAAACAATGAATTTGAAAACTCAACTAAATAACACAGATATTCAAAAAATTACCGAAAAGAAAATAAAAAACTAAAACTAAAATTTTAAAGAATTCTGAAATAAAAATTTCTTCAGGACAAATACAACCTAACTCTCTTCACGAGATATTACTGAATCATCACGAAGTTCGATGCCGGATATTCAATTGTAAATCACCTAATCATATAATTAAACTTCGAGAACGTTTTCAAAAAAAGAAAGAAGTTCAAAATCAGATAAAAATTTCAAGTCTTTGTAATGTAGATGATCCCAGACCGTATGCGACCTTTACTGTCTTTGGAAAACGAATACCTGGACTCCTTGACAGTGGTGCAAGCGTCAGCTGTTTAGGAAGTGGCTGTTTAAAACTTTTTTTTGAAAAAATGCCAATGTTGAATTTAAACCATTTAAATCGAAAATTAGAACAGCAAGTGGTCAATCTCAACCGATGGTTGGAGAGGTGAAAACCAATATAACTTACAGGGGAGTCTCGAAAGAGATGACATTGTTTTTAGTTCCCTCATTAGACCAACAGCTATACCTTGGTGTTAATTTTTGGATATTATTCGAGATTGCACCTCAAATTATCTCTGAAATATCTTCCGGATATGCTCCGAAAATCGAGGATCCAAATGTCCACGAATTATCACAGGATCAGTCTAAGCAATTAGAAGATGCCTTCAACTTATTTCCGTCATCTGCTAAACTGGGGCTAGGCAGAACGACATTAGGTTAGGTTAGGTTAGGTTAAAGTGGCTGTTGGTTGGGACGTCCAACACACTTAGACCAAAGTATGGTCCGTTGTGATACCACATGGATCAGTTAATCAGCTTAACTCGTTGAACCAATTGGAGCTTCGAATGAAGCGTAGGAGATAAGTAATGTCTGAATTTTTTAGATCGCTGGTATCGTTAAAGTAGTAGTCTCCAAGGTGGATTCTACGTCTTTGTAATAAGGCAGGGCATGTGCACAGAAGATGAGAGATTGTCTCCTCTTCTTCTTCGTCCTACTCCTACAAAAATCATTTGCAGGGGCTCCAAGTCGAATAGCATGCCTTCCTATTAAGCAGTGCCCAGTCAGGACACCTATAACGTAGCTAATGTGCAATCTACTCAGAGAGATTAATTGTTTTGAGCGCCTGGCGCTAAGATTAGGCCAAATTAGTTTAGTCGCTACACAGGTGGTGGTGTTATTCCACCTGAAGTTTGTTTTCTCTATGGTATCTTGCTTTAGCATGAGTTTACATGTAGCTAAGGGGATACCTATGCTAGCATTTTGAGCAATATAATGAGCATATAGACCATCTTTTATTTCATCAATAGGGGAGCAAAAAATATTGTGTTTACAATGTTCAGACCAAGTTTGTGCCAGCAGAGGTAAAGTTGTTCCGCTTTTTGCAAGTTCGTCAGCTTTGCAATTTCCTGGAATATCTCTATGGCCCGGCACCCAGAAAAGGTGAATGTTGAACTGTGTAGCCATCTCCGTAAGAGATGATCGACAATTTAGGGCTGTTAGTGAATTTGTGGAGACAGAGTCCAGGGACTTTAACGCAGTTTGGCTATCCGAGAAGATGCGTATATCATAAGTTGATATAACGTTTTCTCTAAGCCAGGATAGGACTTCTTTTATAGCCCGGATTTCAGCTTGGAACACGCTACAATGATCGGGTAGACGAAAGGAGAGACTTAAGTTTAGTCTATCTGAGTTTACGCCTCCACCAACCCCTCCGTTTTTGATCCGTCTGTGTAAAAGTTTATAGGAACATCGTTCAAAAATGATGTATTCTCCCAAGAAGACCTGTGAGGTATAGTCACTTTGAAGCTATAGTTATTAAACTGAGGATGGGGTATGGTGTAGTCAATATTACTGTTTATAGTTCTGAACGAGTTCAAAATAGTGGTGTGGCCAATTCAATTATTGATCCACAGAGAGGAGGCTTGAAGCTGTATGGCAGTATTAGCGGCCGTTTGCTTGCTGAAAATGTCCAGCGGTATTGCGAAGTGCTCCTCCCATACACAGGCAGGCTGTTCGTTGGACTTTGCTGAGTTTATCGCGATTTGTTGCTGTATCTAGCGCCGTCCACCATACCGCTACTCCATAAGTAAGGATCGGCCTTATGACCGAGATATATAGCCAGTGTGTAATGCGGGGCTGTAGGCCCCATTTATTACCAATGGCCTTTTTACAGGAGAACGGGGCTACTGTGGCCTTGTTTATTCTCTCTTGAATATTAGGTTTCCAGCTTAATTTCTTATATAAAATGAGACTCAAGTATTTTGCTTGTTCAGAGAATTTAAGTGGTACACCGTTTATGAGGGGAGGGTCAATGTGTGGGACTTTGTATTTCCTTGTGAAGAGGACAAGGTCGGTTTTTTGTGGGTTAACGCCTAGTCCACACCGATTTGCCCATCTGGTGAGCTTATTTAAAGCGTTTTGTAAGAGTTCTTTTAGTATATTGGGATGTTTACCCGTTACTGCAATAGCACAATCGTCCGCATAGGCAAACACTCTGTATCCCTCTCTTTCTAGAGTAATTAGTAATTCATTTATTACCAAGTTCCAGAGGAGAGGGGATAGGACACCACCTTGTGGCGTACCTCTGCTGACACCCCTTTGTGTAGTAAAATCGCCCAGTTTTGAATTGATAATCCTGCTTATCAGCATCTGATTAATCAATTCACTGATCGACTTATCTACCTTCAGAGATGTCAATACACGTGCAATTGCAGATGTGTCGACATTGTTAAATGCACCTTCTATATCTAAGAAGGCAACTAAGGTGTACTCTTTATGATGGAAGGAATATTCGATTGTACTTACTATACTATGTAGAGCCGTTTCAACTGATTTCCCTTTGTTGTAAGCGTGTTGAGCCCTTAAAAGGAGGGACTTATCAATACTTGCCCTTAAGTGGATATCGATCAAACGTTCAAAAGTTTTGAGAAGGAATGATGATAAGCTGATAGGTCTTAGGTCTTCAGGGTTAACGTGGCTGGATTTTCCAGCTTTTGGAATAAAAACAACTTTAACTTGTCCCCAAGACATCGGGATGTATGCCAATTCAAGGCATCCGTTGAAGATGTTTTCTAGGATGGGTATTAGAAAACTTGAATTTTCTTGCAGTTCGGCTGGAATTACACCATCGGGACCTGCAGATTTATATGGCTTAAAGCTGTTAATAGCCCATTTGAGTTTTTCCCTAGTGACTAGACCTTGTGGGGGATGTAATGCATTGTCACAATTATTAGGTGCAATGTTATTAATAATATTAGAGCTACCAGGAAAGTGAACGTCTAGTAGCAAGTTGAGCGATTCTTCGCTTGAATTGGTCCAGAGGCCAGAGGCGTTTTTCAAGCAGCTTGGCATGATTGGATTTTTGGAGAGGATTTTGCGCAGCCTGGATGCTTCGGAGCAATCTTCCACGTTGCTACAAAAGTTTCTCCAGGACGATCGTTTGGTTTTCCTCAGTTCTTTTTTATATATCTTCAGTGATTCTTTATATGAATCCCAGTCAGACATGTCTCTAGAAGCTTTCGCTCTGTTAAAGAGTTTTCTGCATTCTTTTCGAAGTGGATCCAGACCTGAGTTCCACCAGTGTGGTTTCTTTTTACCACTTACTTGTATAAGAGGACATGCAGTATCTAGAGCTTTGTTTAGGGCTAATGTTAGATTATTGACTTTGTCGTCAAGATCTTCAGTGTTGGAGGCGGTATTAAAGAGTTTAGGTTTTACTAAACTATTTAACGTTCTCTTGTATTTTGGCCAGTTTGTTCTTTTTAGATTTCGAAAGATCGGTTGGCAAGGTGGTTCATTTATAAAGATAAATTGGATGTATCTGTGATTAGAAAAGGAGTGATCTTTAGATACCTTCCAGTTCAAAATATTATTATTAATGAAGTCGGAGACAAGAGTTATATCTAAAACTTCTTGTCGATTTTTAGTAGTAAAGGTTGGCTCTTTACCAACGTTACTTATGAGTAGGTTTGTGTTTAGAATATAGTCGAAAAGAGACTCACCCCTGTCGTTTATATCTGTGCTACGCCATACTGTATGGTGGGCGTTAGCGTCACTTCCGATGATGAGGCCAATGTTCAGCCTTTGCGCTTCAGCTATTAATCTCTCCAGTGTCACCCAGGAGAGGACCAAGATTGTCGTGGCCGAGATACGCCGACGCCAGCCAGAATGTTCCTCTGGCTATTTCCAGACTTGCGGCGGTGATATCTCGATCGCTGAAATTAGGGAGTAAATATACATTTAGGCTACGTTTTACTAATATGCAAGATCTGGGTTCATCCTCACCTGATGCATATAGCACGCAGTGTTTGGGAGTCCTGATTCCTCGAACAATGTATTTAACAATTCAGGGTTCTTGAATCAGGACAATATCTTCATCGCTGCTGGATAAGCGAAGAAGAAGGGAGGCCGAAGCCTTTCTGGAGTGTTGGAGGTTAATCTGGAGTAACCGCAGCATTTTCGCTACCATACTCCCGATCAGGCTCCAACACAGTGATATCGGAGTCATCCATATCAGAGGACGATTCTAAGAGAATGTCTCGGCCCCATCATTTTTGTAGACCCTCAGCGGTATTTCATCGAACCCGAACCTAATCACACCTTTTGATTGCGCCAGAGGAGAAAGGGACTCTGCATTGATGATTACAATTGTACCCTTGTAGGGTCCCTTTGGATCCTCCAATTTCGCAACCTTCCAGTTGTGAGTAGGAAGGGTTGGATTGGAGAGCTGGATTACCTTCAGAACGTGGTCAGCTTCCTTGAATATGGCCGGAACCGTGATGCGAGCTCTTGGTCTGCAAGGAATGTCCTCCTTTGCGACAACCTCCAGCTTAGCACCAGGACAGACCTCCCCAAGTCGGCTAACCGCCAGCGTCAGTAGATCGCACGACCTCCGATCATCACAGACCATCAACTTGATGTGTCCCTGATGCCAACCGCCATCTTTTGTGATGGGCGGTGGTCCCGGATTGTCAGACATGATCTCGACAAAACTGAAGGCCAGCTGTCCTTTGGCCAATGTCCAGTTCTCGGCAGAGATCGTGCCATCTACGTCACTTCTGTCGATAATCGCGACTACCATTTTGTCCTTCAGAACGTCACTGAAGGACATTTTTGCCTTGCGAGGGTCAAGAGAAGTGCTGGTGTTTAGCACTTTGGGGCGTTTAGGTAGTGAAACACTACCCTCCAAAGACCTTTGTCGCTTCGACGTTGAGTCTTGGCTGGTCTTTAAATTCGTTTTGGCCAGGAAGCTCTTGGCCCATTTTATCTTGGCGTCGTGCTGAGAGTTTCCTCCAGCGCCTAGTTGTTCACCAATTGTTCACCTATATTCCACTGGCGACAACAGGGCTGTGAGTGTCCACAGCCATGTCGGCACCAGTGGAAGAGGGATGAGCAGCAGACAACTTTGCCGTCGTACTGCTGGCCGGTTCGGTCTTTTGATTTTGTTTTGTTTGTTTTGTTTTTTTTGTTTTTATAAAGTTCATTTTGAATCCCACGAGTAGCGGATAAGGGGTGGTCCATCTGTGCAGAGATCCGTATATGCAGATAAGGCTGGTTAATCCGGAGGTCGCCAGGTATCTGGATACTCTGTTAGCGACTGAGCTAGTTTTTTAATTGGGCCCTCAGCCAGGCTGATCGTCGGCACGGGTCGTGTAACACCTTAGATCCAGCCCAATTGGGAGGTAGAATGAGGGAAGGAGAGAGAGGGTAGGGAATCAGGTAGTTTAGCGCTGATGGAAGGACTGATTATAAGGATGGTTAAGAAAGGAATCAAAGGAGGGTTTCGTTGGATGGTTTTTTCACCAGCAACGAGGGGTGGGTAGGAGATGAGAAGGAAACAATAGTCGGCTATTTCGCTTCCTATGTGAGAGAGAAAGTGATCGAGGGAGGGGTAAAGGTATGTGAGCGACCTTTGGTTTCAGGACTCATCTGGAGATAAATCTCGAGAATCATTGACCCTACTCAGCCTTTACAACTCGACAAGTTCGACGCTCAGGTAAAGGCAGAACGACATTAGAAGAGCATGTTATTGATAGAGGGGATACCGAACCTATCAAACAAAGGCACTACCCGGTTTCTCCAGCGGTGCAAAACCTTATGTATAAGGAACTGGATAGGATGCTCAGTCTTGGTGTCATAGAGGAAAGCAACAGCGCATGGTACTCTCCGGTTGTCCTGGTAAGGAAACCGGGAAAAAATCGTCTTTGCCTTGACTCCAGAAAGGTAAACCAAGTATCCAAGAACGACGCCTATCTATTTGCTCATATGGAGGGTTTGCTAAGCCGTCTTCAAGGTAAACTCTTTATATCGAGTGTAGATATGAAAGACGCCTTTTGGCAAATCCCGCTGGAGAAATCCTACCGTGAAAAGACTGCTTTTGCTGTACCTGGTAGGCCTCTGTATCAATACACAGTGATGCCTTTTGGTCTCTGCGGTGCTGCTCAACGTTTGTGCAGATTGATGGACAAGGTGGTTCCGCACAGGTTAAGACAGAATGTCTTCGTCTATTTGGACGATCTTTTGGTAATTACGGGGACATTTGAAGAACACACCACGATTCTCACTGAACTGGCTTCACTTTTAAGTTCAGCAGGTCTAACTATAGATCTTGCTAAATCAAAATTTTGTTTTAAACAATTGAAATATTTAGGATTCATTGTAGGAGATGGGGGTCTGAAAACGGATCCTGACAAAGTCTCAGCCATCAAGGAATTTCCCATTCCAAAAACACCTAGACAAGTGCGAAGATTTTTAGGACTATCGGGATGATATAGGCACTTCGTCAAAGATTATTCTTCAATCTCCACCCCCATTACTGATACTTTGAAAAAGGGAAAATTTTTCGTATTTGGTCCAGAGGCAATTTCAGCATTCGAAAAGCTCAAAACTGCGTTAACCACTGCTCCAATACTGATAAATCCGAATTTCGTTTGTGATTTTGTGTGATGCTTCGACAACGGGGATAGATTCAGTCTTATGCCAAAAAGATAAAGAGGCCATAGAAAGGCCTATCTATTACTTTTCACACAAACTCAACTCTGCTCAACGAAATTACAGTGTGACTGAGTTGGAATGGCTAGCGGTAGTCATGGGTGTTAAAAAGTTTCGGTGTTATGTAGAAGGGCAAGAATTTAAAATAGTGACTGACCATGCAAGCCTGAAGTGGCTCATCAATCAGAAAGACCTTAGCTCGTTGGAGTCTTCGACTTCAACGATACTCTTTTGAGATAGAGCATCGGAAGGGCTCGCAAAATGTTGTTTCAGACGCTCTGTCTAGAGTGCATGCGGTTGATGCAATCGTATCTGAAACATTATTGACCGTGAACCCTTCAGATGTTCTGTCAATCGATTTGACAGATCCAGCCTTTAAGTCGGATGAATATTCCGAATTGATTAAAACAATAGAGGAAAACAAAGAACAGTTATCTGACCTTTGTGTCTCAGAAAATTTTGTGTACAAAAAGGTTAAATGTTGCACAGGGGATCCTACAGCTGACGACCTCGTCTGGAAGCTCAGGATTCCATCCATGCTAACCAACCAATTGGTACTTCTGGCACATGATCCGCCAAAAGCCTCGCATGGTCTGATCGCCAAGACACTATACCGTTTGCGTGAGCGTTTTTACTGGCCTAATATGGCGGCTCAAGTAAAGGCTTTCATTTCAAGCTGTATGGTGTGTAAATCTTCAAAAGCTCCGAATTCAACTCTCAGACCGCCAATGGGTAAAGCATTTGTGGTAGAACGGCCTTTTCAACATCTTTTTCTAGATTTTCTTGGACCTTGCCCAAGATCAAAATCTTGAAATACCTTCATAATTATAGGTCTCGATCAATTAACTAAATTTGTATCTATTTCACCCTTAAGAAAAGCAACTAGCGAAATGGCCATTAACTTCCTCGAAGAACAAGTTTTTGCAACTTTTGGAGTACCAGAGTCAGTGTTATCCGACAATGGAAAACAGTTTACGGGGAAAGAGTTCGCAAAATGTCTGTCCAGATATGGAGTAAAACACATAAAAACCGCTGCCTACTCACCACAGGCCAACGCAAGTGAGCGCGTAAATAGGTCCATTCATTTAGCTATTAGGTCATATATAGGTCCAAATCATACAAATTGGGATAAACACTTAATCTCTATAACATCGTCTCTTGGTTCTGCAGTCCATTCGGCCATCGGCATGTCGCCACACGAAGCTTTGTTCGGGCATTCAAAAATCGAACATGGCTCAGACTATGCGATGCTAAATGGTTTGAAAAACCCAGAGTATGAAGTTTTACCTAAAGCCTCAAAAATGAATTTCATTTAAAAACATCTTAAAGATTCTTTATCTAAAGCGCATGATCAACATGAACACACGTATAACACAAGAAGTAAAAATATCACCTTCAAAGTAGGGCAATTAGTTTTGAAACGAAATTTCGTCCTAAGAGACGCTGCTAAAAAGTTTAACACAAAACTTAGCCCAACATTTGTACAAGCTAGAGTAAAAAGTGTAACTGGCAACAGCCTGTATGAACTTTAAGATATGCAAGGAACATCACTGGGAATATTTCATGCTAAAGATATCAGAAAATAAAATAATAATAAAAAAGCGAAAGCAATCCTTAATACTTATTTTAAGACAAACAAATTTTAAGATTTCATACCTTCAGGTCCTTTTTCATTCAACAGACTTTTCCTGTTGTCAAAGCTATTGAGATGCTTTGTTGTGGGACCCATACACTTAACTTAAAAAAAAAAAAAAAACACACACCAGCCCATAATAATTCTTTTATTTTCACTGCCAGCGGAAATGATGAGTTTATGAACTCTACCCATAAGGAATTCTGTGTGTTTCCAATAAATGACCGACACATTTCGAAGTACAAAATTACCACGATAAGTGTATCCATCTCCCTCAATGCGGAAAACATGGAATTGAAACAAGTTGAAAGGTGTAATTATTTTCTCCTTCAACTTGATCTTTCTTTTTATTCTTGATATCAGCCGGTGGCGGAACTCATAACAAAAGTCATAATCATAAACCTAAAATTAAATTAAAGTGATTTTTAAGTAAAATTAAGTACCTAACAACGTACAACTTAATAAAAATTGAGTTAAAGTGATAGTTTATTAACCAAAAATATTAAAAGCATTCTTTATCTTCTCAAAAAAAAAAAAAAAACAATTGCGCCAAAACTAAATTAATATCATTCTCTTTTATCGAGTTTTTTATAACAAAAAAAAAGAAAGAGAAAAAAAAAAGAAATTTTACAAACGTTTGTACCAAAAACAGGTAAAATAATTTATTCCTGTTGTGAAATTTGCTTTTTCTTATATAAAAAAAATTAGGTGGCGCAACAGTCCGTAGAGAACCAGGGCCTAGTGACTTACAACTCTCAACCATTCCTGTGTGCGAGTAATTGCAGGGATGGAGGGGACCTACAGTTTATATGACGAATCCGAACGGCTAATTTGAGAAAGCACTTTTTCATGACAAGAATTACTCTTGGAGAATTTGTCAATTCCTCGTAAGAGGCAGTACCCGTGAAAAAACACTTTAGGTGGTACAGGCAGAGATCGAACCCAAGACCTTTCGCATGACAGTCCAACGCACTTTTTTTTTTTCAAATTCTTTTTTATTAATTCATTCTTAAAACTATCTTAAAGCTACACAAAAATTCATAAAACTAGCCTAATTAACCATACCTTACAACTAACTTACTGGTCCAATACTCTTAGTTAAACTATAACACTTAATACTAATGCCTTTCGGCCCTAAGAACTATGTTACTGTAATTCATTTTATTTATTTTTTCTTTATTAGAAAATTTCAAAAAAAACTAATTTCAACATCTTTTTTCATTTTTACTTAAAAACTACTTAAAATAATGTCCTTAAAATAAAACTTAAAACCAACTTTGGCTACCTATTCTACCTATAAACTACTTAAAACTAGAACAACCACAGCAGCAAATCTAACTATCTAACATTTTTTGTTTTCACATTTTGTTGTCCTTTTTCTTTATTTTATTTTTTATTTTTTTTATATTTTTTTTGTGTTTTTTTTTTGTTTTTTTGTTTTTTTTTTTTTTTTTTTTTTGTGTATTTTTGTTTGTGCCACCATGCCTATTCTACTTAAAACTAAACCCTAAACTATAAAACAAGTATGTAAGCCGGCCAAGGCTTAAAAACCCCATCCCGACTACCCACTATCAAGTGCCGATTGAAGCCACCAAAACTGGTTCTCCTGCTTCACCCTATCAGTTCGTTCCCGTTCGGACACAGCCCTACTGAACCGAAGGAGCTCTGCTCCGTCTTGTGCCATGACGTCCCGATTGTACAGGAGTCGCCTATCCACGGTACGTCATCTGACGTGGTAGATTAGCGGAACTGCCAATCTATCCTGTATCAGATCTCATTTATCTAAGAAAAGGAATGCTTCTGGTGGAATGAAGCCGCTCAAGCGTGCACTTTCAAAATACTCGTCGTTCGGATAGAACGCCCCGAAAATTAAATTGTTGGTCGAAGACATAGCTCTTGCAATGTGACCTCGAACGAGTTTTATCACGAAATTGTATAAGCCGGTACAGCGTCGTAAACACTGCCGCTCGAACACCCGAAACTTCTCCATCTGGGAAGGGGCAACGTTGAACCACACAGGACAACCATAAACGATCATCGGCCGTAATAGGGCCATGTAGCAAATTACCTTCACTCTGGGGTCAAGGCGACTGCTGTAAAACAGCCGTTTCATCAGAGCGAAGGCTATTCTGGCCCTCGTCAGAGCAGCATTTATATGTCTGTCGAAATATAAATACTGATCTAACCAGATATCGAGGTACTTCACTACACTTTTGCCCTGAAGATCAACGATGACCATCTTTCGCCAATTCTTGCACGTATCCCTAGTGGCCCTAGCCAACGGAGTCCGGAACAGAATTGTCTCCGACTTCTGGACGTTTATTTTCAGTTGCCAGTGGTCGCAATATCGCTGAATCTTGTCGAAATCACGCTGCAAGATAATTCTAATAACCTCAACCTTTCGGGCCGTTCTGTACGCAATTAGATCGTCGGCGTACGCAATTGCCTTTGTAAGACTACCTATCAGATCGCTGGTGTAAATGCTGAAGAGAATCGGCGAGTTCACCGCTCCCTGTTGAAGACCATTGTTAATTTAAAATGTTGTGGTTGAAGTTACATTGCCACTTTTGACAACAAACTTTCTACGGTTAAGCATATCATAAGGTATATACAACAATGGCTTGCCTATGCCAAAGGCCTTTTCCAAATCAACCAGAACAGCACCTGTGCATTGTTGTTTTGATTTATTCCATTGGATATCAGAAACTAGTTTAGACGCAGCATGAACTGTGTCATGACCCGCCTTGAACCCAAACTGTTTATCCGGAATTATTTTGTTGTCCGCAGCCCACTTAGTCAGAGCCCTATTGATGATCTTATCGAAAACTTTGCTGATGCTCGGAAGAAGACTTTTCGACCGAAGATTTGAAGGGTTGGAGTTGTCCTTTCCCTTTTTCGGGAGAGGATGAACCACAGCGGTCTTCCAATGCACTGGATAATATGCATTATTCAGTGCATTATTGAAGAGTGTGGTGTAAATATCAATTGCCTCCATCGGTAAATGTCTTAGTACAATGTTGGATATACCATCGACACCTGCTGACTTTTTTTTAAAATTGAGTTGAAGATGAGCTGAAGCTCAACCTTCATCACTAACAAGGGACTTGGTCCCTTTTGCTCGGCGATTATGGCATTTGCCAAGGAATCGTCATTGAACCGCATGAAACCGCGGTTCTCAGATCGCCATTTTGTCATATCATTTCGAAGGTAAAAGTGATTAAGTAGGGCTCTGTTTTCCAGGTCGTGGTTCTGGCGAATGCTAACATTCACCCTGTACACTTGCTGGAAAGCAGCTCCCACTGCCTCCACCTTTTCCTTCGTATCATCAATTATGTAGAAGTCATCGTCAAAGATGGCTTCATCCGAATCTATTTGCGCTGTCATAAGTTCGTCTCTGTTCTTTTTAGTTCTTTGGAATTTCAGACACGGAAGGTTATTATCGTTCTTTTTCCTGAATATATTGTTGATTTTAGGAAACATACTAGGGTCACTGGAATTAACTGACCGGATCTTGCGGTCCCAGTACTTGTTAATTGATAACCTGTAGTACTCCTTAATCAACAGATTAACATTTTTTGTTGACGACTTCAGTGTCCTAACCTCCAAGTCGTGTGGGTCTGTAAGTCGTCTGTATAAGTTTTTGAATCTTGTCAGTAAGCCACTCCTGTGCCTACGCAGTGCGTCAATAGTCGCGTTTCTGTAAGCGTCCATTTGGTCCCGTTCTTTGTACTTTGGTATTGTCCGTTCCATCGTTCGTTTTATTGTTTTGTTCATCTATTGTAAATGTTGGTCAATTTCTGTATTTGTCAGGTTTCTGTTGTTTGGTGGGGCTATGTCACTCGAACGAAGTTCTCTCGCTAAGGCGTTGGTGAAACGAGGCCAGCACATCTTACTGTAATTGCAAGAATGCGTTGCAACGTATTCCTCCAACTCCACGCGTTCGTTCGGAATCTGCATTACAGCAGCCAGTCCGCAGTGATCACTGTCGTACTCGACTGTCTGTAAGCAGTTTCGAGGGTGATTACCCACTTTGTCTGTAACTGTCAGTCTGGTGTCGTACAGCAAAAGATCCAGAAAGGAGCCGCTTCTTGGATACGATGGCTTTTCAATAGCCAGCAGTTCGACGCCATATTCAACGCTGTAAATATTCATCATATTAAAAAGATGGTTACCTCTGGCATTACTATGTTGATTTCCCCAATCTTCATGTTTTGCGTTCAAATCTCCGGCCAAGATGAAATAGTTTTCTTCCAAGCTCAGTTTAAGTTCCCTAAAACGAATCTCGAGTTCTGAAGCAAAGTAAGTAACCTGCGGAGCTCCAGCCGTATAAGCCGCAATCATATACATCCGCTTCCCTTGAGTGAAAGAGATGCATACAACGCAAACTTCTAGCGTCTTGAGCTTTTGCAATTCATTGTTGTATACGACTTTATAATTAATACCTTTTCGTATAAAGAGAGCGACACCGCCCCCTTGAGTGGAGTCGGGAAGGTCTTTTCTTACGATATTCTAATTTTTATGAGTCAATTTTTTTTGTAGTTTAGCTTGGTTTCGCTAGCCATAAACACATCGGGACTATAGTCTTTCAACAATTGGAACATGTTGGCTCTTCGTTCAATCCTAATCAGTGAATTTACATTCACAGCTAGGACTTTTAGGCGCGTCTCCGGCAGCGCGCCCATTATGCTCTAAATTGCGCCAGGCCAGGCAACAAAGAGTAGAGATGATCTACCCTTTTGCCTTGCTCCTTTATCTGACTTTGCAGCCCTGTTAGTTGACCTTAAATGCTCAACAACAAGGCTACAATGTCAGGCTGCACATTGGCGTTATCCAAGAACCGTGGATAAACGGCCTCAAGGTGCGAGGCCTCCAAGATAACCAATACGACCTCTTTTATGAAACCGCAGATCAAGACCAAGGTAATCCCAGAACTTGTTTTTTAGCTAAGAAACATTTAAAAGGTTTTTTATGTCCAAATTATAGCACTCCCGATCTGACAGTTGTCAGATTCGAAGATAGTAATACACAGGGTTTGCTGTTGGCCTCTTTCTACTCTGCCCACAATGCACCATCACCTCCGGAGGAGGTGTGCAAAATCATAACCGAAGCTAAGATCGTGAAGGCAAACCTTCTGATCGGAGGCGACGCGAATGCTCGGCATACCCTTTGGGGAAGCTCTGAAATCAACGAACGAGGTGAGTCACTTTTTGATTTTATTATTGCACATAATATGACCATTTGTAACAGAGGCAATACTCCCACTTACGTCTTTCCGAGCTCGGAAAATTATTATGGATGGGAGGATGTGCTTGATGTTACTTTAGTAAACAACCGTAATTTATTAGTGGAGAATTGGAGAGTTTCCCCTTTGAATTCGTTTTCGGATCACAAGTGGGTTCTTTTTCAAATTAGTTTCGAGTCGAAAAACCCTCCGCCTTATAGGAATCCCAAAAGAACTGACTGGAAGAAATTCAGTCAAATTGCTAATTCCAAACTGAGCAACTTACCGAATCTCACAGAATCGATAGTAGACCTTGAATCAAAGGTGAAAACCTTTGAAACTTCTATAAGTAAAGCTTTTAGAGTCTCTTGCCCAGTTAAATATAGCCGTAAAACCCTCCCTTCTTTGTGGAATGAAGAACTGTCCAGTCTTAGGAAAATGACGAGGACAATTTTCAATATCTGTCACAAACATAAGTTTTACCAACCGTATAAAGACTCTCTTAAAATTTACAAGCAAGCCCTGTCATCAGCCAAAAGACAAGGCATATGCGCAACAAAGTGCTCCGTGTGAAATTTCTCACGCAAAAAGTGCTCCGCGACTAAAAAAGATTGGGAACCGCTGGGGTAAAGTAATCATGGTTTTCTTAACCATGTGAGTCGAAATTTGACCATTTTCGTTTTGTAAATATTTAGTCAATGGTTTACTATATTTGCATAATTTTGGATAAATTTCCTATAATATCCTATCATTCCTAAAAATGACCTAAATTTCTTAACGTCTTTGGTTCAGGGTATTCTCTAATCGTTTTTACTTTTTCTTTGTTCGTTTTTATTAATTTTTGAAATATTACATATCCCAAAAAGTCTACTTCTTATTTAAAAAATATCAATTTCTTTAATGAAATCTTCATGTTAGCTTGTTTAAGAGTTTCTACTTTCCTTAATATGTGTTCGGTATGTTCTTTTAAATAGTTTGAAAATATTATAATGTCATCTATATATACCTACGTGACAAAATTTACCTACAGATGGTCTCAATATATCATCCATTGCTCGTTGCAAGATAAATGGAACATTTTTTAATCCTAATGGCATTCTCGTTTATTCATACTTGCCATTATTAGTAGTTATACTATACTAGTTTTCTCAATGTCTTCTTCCTTGAATTTTATTTGATGAAAACCTGACTCTAAGTCGATTGTTGAAAAGCATTTAGATTTCCCAAGATTACTCAATATTACATTGGTATCAGGTATCGGGTATTTGTCTGAGATTGTATTCTCATTCAACTTTTTGTAATCGATAACTAGTCTGTCTTTCTGAGTTCCATCTTCATTTAGACCTTTTTTTGGTACACCCAAACTCGAGAGACTTCAACTTGGTATGATAAAACCTTTGTAGTAATTATTATTTAAGTAAAACATCTTTTTATGATAATAATTATAATTCACTTTATTTTCTTACTTAATAATACTACTTATTAATTAGGTTTATAAATTAAAACTATGCCGCGTGACCAACGCTGTCAACTAACTTTTCTTCTTTTTCTTGTTTTATAATATAAAATTAAACAGTTACTTCAAATTGTAAATTAAGATTGGAATTTGGAAAAACGAAATATTTTTGTGGAATGTGATGAAGGCGGGAAGTTTGAATTATGTGGATTTTAATTCTTGTGATATTGAGTATACGCTACACCTTCTTTTAACAGTTTGTCAATTTCTTTATTGACGAAATTATTTGCACTAAGTGGATACGGGTATTGTTTGCTCCAAACTGGTTTTTCGTTCGTTGTGCGGATTTCCGCCGATACGTCTGTCCTGAATGGTAGTGAGATATTTATGGAACTATGTCCCTTATTTATCTTATTTATTATCTGCTTAGTTAAATTTTCAATATTTACATTTGAAATTTTATTAATTTTGTCATATTCATCAAAGTGAATTTTGTCCACTCTATTGTGATATGATATTGTTTCATCTTCGAAACTTATTTTTGCGTTTATTTGTTTCAATAAAATAGAACCGATTAACACGTCCTATTCTAAACTCTCTATGACATAAACACTTACTTCTGTATAAAATACATATATATTATGGTATTTTTCGATTATTACTTCACTGTTGGCAGTGAACACTCTTTTTTTAATAATTAAGGTTTTTTCCTCTAAAAATAAATTTGGTCTGCAATAATTGCTTGCAGCTCCTGTATCTAATACAATTTTTATTTTTTTATTATTAATATTTCGCACTAGATGCGGTAATCCGATGGTTGTTCTAAAAAATTACCTTTCTCTTCGTTTAGGTTATTAACACCCTCTACTTTCAACGGAGGTGTGACACTTTGTATACTATTGTTTCTTTCCCTTTTAAATATTGCTCTTGGGAAATTGTTATACGTATTATAGTTCGGTCTTTGCCATTGTGGCTGGAAACTATTATTTCTATAATTATTTTGGTTTTGGTGGTTATTTCCTATGTTTTCTTGTCTGATAAATGGGTTATATATACGCTTATTGTTTTTAAATTGTTTTTGATCAAACTTGGTTATAGGTCTATGAGCAGAAGTTCCTAATTCCATAGGTCTTTGATTTCTATGATTTTAATTTTGGTTCCGTGTAGGAAAACGTAATTGATTATTCTGTGAATAATTATTCTGCGAGTTAGCATTCGTACCATGGGCGTGTGGAGGTTGCGTTTTATTAAATTGCAATGCGAAGTTTGCCCTTACATTATTTGATTCGAGTTCCTACGCTTTGGCTAAGGCAGATGGTAAATCTTCAGGGGGTAATGAAAATAAAATATTGGAAAGAGGTGGATTTAAACCTGTAATAAATATCCTCAAACCATTTCGTCTGTTAGCTTTGTTAAATTCTCTAGTAATTTTAGAATCTGGTCCGTGGGTCATAATTGTTTTGTTGATTAACAACGTTAACTTTTGGTTAACTAGGTTGTAGTAATCAATCAAAGTAGTATTACCTTGTCGTAAAACACTTAATTCTTGTTCGATGATATGAGCTGGTCGTCTGTCTGCGTATGCAAAATCAAGTCTTGATATGATTGCGTCTAAATTTAGTACAGTTCCATGGTTTGTTAGTATGTCGTTAGCATTGTTTATTATTTTGTTTCTAAGAATAGTTAAGGCTGCGAAATATTTTCGGCTTCCTTTTACGTAAAGGGATAAGGAATTATTTGCCGCTTCGCGCCAACTACCATCCGATATTGAATTACCTGAACATTCTGGTAATGACTTGATAACATCTAATGGTTCGTTACATTGAATATTTTCATCAATTCCTTGAAACTCGTACTCTGCTACTAGAGTATTATTCGTAATTACCTCGAGGGCATGTCTTATTGTTTGTATTTACTGCTTTAGAGACAATGTGCTAGTTACTGTCTCTTCTGTGATAGGCATTGTTACCTTGAGGTTTTTAAATTGCTCTAAAATATCCTCCATTCTTGATTGTTATTTTTGTTCACTCACAATTTTATTTATAACTCAAAGTTTATTATTTTTATTTATTCTTCAAACATTTTTAATATTTATTTTTAATTGTAATATTCTTAAATCTAATACAAATTCTTACGTTCATTTTAATGCTTGTCCTCCTTCGGGGGTTTGTTATAAATTTTTCTTCTGATGATTTGTTTTGCTTAATTTCCTTCCGGGTTTTCCTTTGACAATTGGTTTCTGCATTGAGGTTTTTTGTCTCTTAAATGTTTTTTGCGCTATTGCTTTTTTACTTTTAGTTTTTGTTTTTATTCTTGTACTCTTAATTTTGTTTTTTTTTTTTTTCTTAAATTTGTTCGCTTTTGTTTTTTTGGTTTTAATTTTTTTCAATTGTTGTATCGCGTTTCAAATGGTAGACATGTGCATTCAAGAGGACACAAGCTTCACATGTTTTTCTCAAAACCCACATCTGTCTATCAACTCCTACTCTCATCTCCCCGCGGTGAAGATTGGGTGCCTAGTACCTCAACTGAAGATTGGGTTCTAACCCCAGTGGAAAGTTGTTGGTGGCAGCAAACGAGAGAGGGGGGAGAGGCTTTTCCACTAAGGCAACTCTCCTTATCCAGACGGCAGCGGACGAATTCTAGAGATTGAATCAACGGTGGCGTCTACACTTCCACTAAGGTTGAACTACTTAGTGAACACCTTATAGGGCTTCTACGACATATTTGGAGCCCAGGCCTATAAGGAGCGGTTTATCCGGCTCCCCGTCCTTGGAGTTATACTAAAGATCTGGCCCTCCAAGTTGGGGGTGCCGTCGGGGTGACTTCCTGACCACCTACAAAATACCTTAATTGCGAAGCACCAGCAAACTTCGGATACGGACGGATTTACTGTTGAAAACTCAAGCAAACGAAATAAGGACAACGAACTTCGGATCTGTACGTGGAATGTTAGGTCCCTTAACAGACCACATGCAGCTTAACAATTAGCGGAAGCCCTAAACTGCTGCAAGCAGATATTACCGCCAAACAAGAAGTGCGATGGGATGGATTGGGCAAACGCAAACTAAAAGACTGCGATGAATACTACGGCGACTGCTACCGAGAACAAAGACAGCGTCTATTTGGGTGTGGATTTGTTGTTGGAACTAGACTCAGGCAAAAAGATAATCCGAATCAAGGCTAAATTCACCAACATAAGCCTAATATACGCGCATGCCCCAACAGAGGAGAAAGATGAAGACACCAAAGACATATTCTTCGAGCTCTCGGACAAGACATATGAGCAGTGCCCTGGCTATGACATTAAAATTGTCTTAGGAGATTTTAACGCCAAGCTAGGAAGAGAAGACATCTTTGGTGGCACAATCGGGAGATACAGCCTGCACGACACCACTTCCGACAACGGATTCAGGCTGATCGATTCCGCTGCGGGGCGAGACGTTCTTGTCTATCATGACAAGACTTTTGCAAACTAACGCTTCTCCATTCAAGGACTGGAATGAACTAGCTCATTCTCATGCAGCTCATCTATCATTATTGGAGTCAAATGTTGATGAATGGCAGGATATGTTTGCGGAGGTTACTGCGAAAATAGACGAAAAGATTTATAATCAACATCTATCCAGAGCGAATTCAACATTCTCTAGGAGCACTTATAAGAATCTCAATCACCAAATTTCTTCAGGAATGAACCATTTTTCGTAATGAATACTCGGCTGAAATTATAAGCTACATATTTAGAGCTCGTGTTGAAGTTCTTAACTTAAACTTTATGCCTCATCGAGCAGAATTACCCCAAATCTGTTGGCTTTGCAATAGAAGAGAAAATGAAGATGTAAACCATTTCATTGCCATTTGCCCAATACTGCAGGAAATCCGCCGACTCTATTTTGATGAGAGCTACATTTCTCCTAGCAGACTTTACGAAATATTGAACGGAGGACTAGGATAGTGTACTTTATATAATTATTGCAAACACGCATTAACCTTCCGCAACAGTTTCGATATTTAAATCCTTAAAAAATACAGTTACTACAGTTTAATGCATCCTATTTTTGTTTTTCAAATCATTTAAAAATTGAATTTTTTTGTGTTCCAAATCACTTTAAAATTGAAAAAATTGTGAAATTTTTGCTTATAAAATAATTCAAAATTGTTAATACTTTTGTGTTTCAAATCATTTCAAAATTGGTATATCTTTTGTGTTTCAAATCATTTCAAAATTGGCAAAATTTTGTGTTTCAAATCATATTAAAATTGAGTTAACGCTATCGAAATCTAGTGTAAAATTAATAGCAATAAACATACAAATGTATCTTTTTTTCACAACCTTATCTTTCAATTAAATAAGAATTATATTCCATTTTAGAATACTTATACATACTATATTATAAGCAACTTTCATTTTTTATTGTTCACTTCATATTAAAAATTGTAACAAAATATCACATCAGGCAGACGGCAGAAAAGCCATGCTCTTATTCTTAAGAAATGAAATTTGTAAACCATTTTTTGTATAATAAAGAATTAATCTAATCTAATCTAGTACGCAGTTCACATATCTTAATATCCACAAGGGGACATGGAAATCTCCTGATCAATCAACTGTCAACCAGAATGACCACATTGCGATCGACGCACGACACTTCTCCAGTACACAGGATGTCCGAACATTCCGAAGGGCCAACATTGACTCGGACCACTACCTCGTTGTAGCCAAGGTACGGCTACGGATATTCCGATCCAAGCCAAAACAAGGAAGTAGTGTGAGAAGTTTCGACGTTATACGGCTACAATCGCAAGAGACTGCCATGTCCTTTTCCGATCGAGTCTCTAATAACCTCTTAAGAAGTCCTATGCTGCTTGCACTAAGCATTGAAAACCAGTGGCAACATTGCCTTGCAGCCATCAGAGATGCCGCCTCTGAAGTGCTAGGTTTCACCCGGCCACCACAGCGAAAACCCTGGTTTGACGACGAATGCCGGCAAGCGCACGCAGCTAAGCAACAGACATACAAGACGGCGCTGCACAGAAAGACCAAAGCTGCTCGCGAGCTCTACGTGCAGAAGAGGAGAGAGAAACACCGTCTTCTTAGATGGAAAAAAAGAGAGCATGAGAAGCGCGGGATCGAGGAGATAGAGGGATGTCACAACAGGAATGAGGTTCGTAAATTTTACCAAAAGGAAAAAAAAACCTCCCAAGGGTACCAGCCACGAACCAAAGCCTGTAAAGACGATCAGGGGAACATCGTAGTAGAACCGCAGTCTATGTTGAGAATATGGAAAGACGACTTCTCCAAATTATATAATGGCAATGACGAACCGAATTCCGCTGTAAGGGAGATAGAACCACTCACCGCCTACCCGACCTCGACGAAGTGAAGATAGCTATATCTAAACTGAAGCAGGGGCGATTCCTCATAGTCAGCGGGTTAAGCGGCGCTAAACCAAGAATTTTAGAATTAATCTTATTTTGTAATATGAATATTATTTGGTAATTGAATTACTAACCAACTGAACAGTTGACCATTATGTTAAAAAATTCGGTGACTTTTCTTCAAATAATTTTCATTTCATGCAATACAACTCTCATACAATACCAAATATATCTTGAAACATTTGGCTTGGGCATCGCAAAAGTTTTCGCTATCAAATTTCATACATTCTACACATACAGATAAATACACACATTCAAATAAAAGCCTGTACAAATAAGTAGAAGGGTTAGCGCAAAAAAAAGCGATAACCAGGCGAAGTTTGCAGTTGCAGGTACACATTAAAGACACACAACAGAGAGGTAGACCAGGCGCGACCAAGAGTTTGATGTCTTCTCTCTTTATACTTCGTATGGACTATGGAAGAAAGAACAACAGTCAACACTGACGAATCGAACATGATCTTCGAACACGGCAACTGTTCGGTATCGGTATACTTTATACCATCATACCATATTCGTTTTTGAAAGCATAAAATTGTGCGATGTTATTTATTTATATGAAAATGTGTTTTGCTAGCGAACTTGCTTGACCCTGCTCTGCTCTACGAGAATATAGCGAGCAACGCATGTTCGACGGTTAGCGCAGCTTTTAGCGATTATACTGATTTTTAATGCCGATATGTGAGGACAAGGAAATAGTAAAGACGTTGGAGTTTAGGCGGATTATTTAAATGTTTTATAGGAAGTAGTTTTTGTTTAGAACCTTTTTTTAGGTGGAAAGGAAAGTGACTTAAGAAAGTGCATTTTAATATCTATTGTTTTGTTAGTTAAATATTAACAGTCTTATTTAAAAACGCTGTATAGAGCCTACACAAAGTTATGTAATCTCTATAATGCCTCTAAACGCAAAAAAGCTATTTATAAAACTTATGCAAGGTTGTATAGTCTCATAATAAGCTAAACGCGTTTTGAGGTTGAATAGAGCCTACATAAGGAAATTATTGTTATTATTATTTCGTAAATGTCATTTTGATTTCTCCCCATTTTTGAAATTAAAATAAAAACAATAATGCCTCTCCAGTTTAGCTAGTTTATTAATGATTGAAAGAATTTACATCGCGTTTTACCGACTCCAAGAAGGCGGAAAGTTTATAAAAAAAGGTTCAACCCAATGAGCCTATAAGAAACGAAGAATTTAAACAAAAATATAGATTTTCGAAAGAGAATATCATACAAATAATTGGAATTATTTTTGTATATTTTATTTGTTATGACAACAAGCTGATTTGATAGACAGATAAATGGTATAGATTGCTCCATTTTGATACTTTTTTTGATATAAGCATTGTATAACTAATATTATTTATAGCAGAATTTTTTATAAATAGGAATTTTCGAAACGTTACATAGAGCCTACATAAATCCTTATACACTGTACAACTATTCATCTGTTTAGCGAATTCTATTAAATAAGACTGTATATGTTTTGTGATCAATATGTTTTTTTATGTACATACATATGTACATATGTATATTTTATGGTAATTACTATTAATATAATTGCATACGAATTCAAACATGGTAGAGGTTAGTCGTAAGAAATTATTTTATTTGATTTCCTTAGAACAGATCAAATTAAAACAAGCATTTCTTTTAATGGAAAAGAAATTTTCAGAAAATAAAAATTAAGTTTATTCAAAAAACAAATATTTAGTCAAAAAATCAGTTTGAAGTGTGATTTTTCAAAATGTTTATAAAGTCCATATATTTTTTCATTCAGAATTCGTTATTCTTAGGTATCTATTAATTAAAAAAAATGAAAACTGTAAGACTTTAAATTTAAAACTACCAGAGCGAAAAAAAAAACTAAATAAGAGAACATTACGACTTATGCAGCTGCATTGGATCAATTTTAATTCTTTTGCAATCAAAAACAAAATACTAAAAATTGTATGAAGTTTAATTTTCAAATTGTATTCAATAAATAATTCTATTTGACTTCTAAGTCATGGAATTGTATAATTCTATGACCAGCTAAGAATAAGGTTTTAGGCTATGAGATAAGTCGTTGTAAATAGAGTCTTCTTTGTTTGTTTAAAAATAGATTTTTTTTTTCATGATCTTGGTCTAACAATAGGAACTTTTTTTTCGTAGGAATTAAAATGGAATCTCCAATACTTCTCAAGCAAAGACCATAATTGAAAAAAATATTAGAGTTAGAGAAACCATTTTCAACAATATCGTTTTCGGAGAAGCTAATAATGGGCGCCCTACTGATTTAAAATAAACACACAAGTATAGAAACAGAGATTATACTCGAACCTTTAGCGAAAATCAATATTCTATAATATTACCAAAAGGTATTTGGTAGCGAGAATAACAAGAAATTATTTTTTTGATCTTGTTTGCTTTTTTCCGGTATCTCTTTCGCATGGAGTTCCTCGGATGTGGACAATATGAACACTCTAACCACATTTCAGAGAAAACACAAGCTAAGTGCCTCTCATTCGCAATATGTAATTAAATTAGCTACCTTTGGTCAGACTAGGAAAGACGAAGCTTTAAGTGTCTAACATAACGTTCAAAAAAATCGTGCAGTGTTAAATCGTCAACATTTTTTAAATTTTTTCAATGGCTATCCAAAATGATTTAATCAAAACTGTTGCTGACGTTTTAGGCGATCACATTTCTGATAGAATCCGACAGCCAGAGTTTATAGTTTTGTCTGACATTCATTTAAAGTCCCAATTATCTATTGTTATTAGTACTTAAATAAAAAAAATCATGAAACATTTGCTGCATTTATCGACTCAGGGCGGACTGCAGAAAATTTGAATAAAATTAATTTTTATTCTTGAAAACTTATCTTCAACTTCTAGGAGAAAGTAGCTAACCCTGAGATCATGAGCAGGAATCGCCACTGAACTGAAGTTAAACAAAGCTGGTGGAACTGACGGCATTGCTGCCGAACTATTTAAAGCAGCAGGCGATGACTTGGTAGGGAGCATGCACCAACTCATCTGCAAAATATGGTAAGAAGAAAGCATGCCCGATGAGTGGAATCTCAGCATAGTTTGCCCGATACATAAAAAAGGAGACCCAACTACAGAGGCATCAGTCTCCTTAACATTGCATATAAGATCCTCTCTGCTCTATCAAGGTCGGAAAAGATCTCACAGATGCATTTGATGTCAAAAAAGGTATTAGAAAACACGATGCACTGTCATGCGACTTCTTCAATATCGTTCTGGAAATAATTGTGCAAAACTTAACCGTCAACACTAGAGGCACAATCTTCCAAAGGTCCATCCAATTAATCGGATACGCAGATGATATTGACATGATTAGAAGATCAAAGCGTGATGTCAGTGAAGCGTTTTAGAGCATTGCGACGGAAGCGAAGAAGATGGGTTTAGTGGTCAATGAGGGCAAGACCAAGTATATGCTGTCATCAAAAAATAACATTGAACAACGACGTCTTGGACAAAACGTCACCATAGACAGCTTTAACTTTGAGGTAGTTGAGGACTTTGTCTACTTAGGCACCGCTATAAACTGAGACAACGACACCAGCGCTGAAATCAAACGAAGAATAACTCTTGCAAATCGCTGCTTCTTTGGACTTAGAAGGCAATTGAGTAGTAAAGTCCTCTCTCGAGCATCTAAAATCACCATCTATAAGACACTCATCATCCCGGTTCTCATTTATGGCGCTGAGGCCTGGACCCTGTCAAAGAAAGATGAGAGCGTCTTAGGATGCTTCGAGAGAAAAATTCTTCGGGTGATTTTTGGTCCCGTATGCATAGATGGATAATGGAGGAGAAGATATAACAACGAACCGAACGGGCTGTACATGTACAGCGAAACTGACCTAGTTAACAGAATTAGAGTCCAACGACTAAGATGGCTAGGTAATGTAGAGCGAATGGACATCAACGCTCCAGCCCGGAAGGTCTTCGAATCCAATCCGGAGGGACGGCCGGCCGGCGCAGTAGAGGAAGATCGCGACTCAGGTGCGTTAAGACCTCAACCAACTTGGCGTGCGAAACTGGAGACAGCTAGCTAGGGACTGAGCTGGCTGGAGACGCATGTTGGTTGAGGCCCAGCTCCACCCCGGACTGTAGAGCCACCTTAAGTAAGTAAGTGTATCGCGTTTTATTCTTTCGTTGATTAAATTTTTTAAGTCCTTAGAGTAACTTTGTAATATATATAATCGAATTTCCGCACGTGTTATGGGGATATTTTTAGGCATTTTATTTATTATTTTTATATATAAAATTTATAATCTTCACTCGGAATATGACTTAATTAATTTATATATATTTTTTCGACTTTTTCTCCTTTTCGTTTAGAATACTTGTTTGAAATTATTTGTTCTCCTTTCTTAGAAGGATACGTATTTGTTTCAGTTCACTCCGCACTATTTAACACTTTAGAATTTTTTTTTTTAAATTTTTGTTAACTATAGCACTTTAAGTAAGGAAACACCAATTCAAATCATACTTTTTATTTTCTGAATTTACATGAATGGTGTCCTGTCATGGTAACCAATTAAATTATTCCGTTGGGATTTTGAGTTTTTAAAAAGATTTTATTTATTCATCTGATCATCTCAGATACCAACTTAAGACTAACTTGGAAATACATTTTTGCTTATAAGTAAACTGTCATTAAATATTGTTAAACAAAGAACTTATGGTTTATTATATATGAATCACTTATATGGAAAATAACAAGTCCATACGTGATTGCTTTCAATTGTAACATAATATTCCAAAATGATATTTTATGATCGAGACGATCGTGCTACGTTGCTAGTTATTATAATTTGGTCATGTACTCTTATTACTTTCAATGTAATGGATGTGCGTTGACTTGCATCATAATTGCCATAACATTTTCCAATAACTTGATAGAACCATACAATTTAGTGGCCACATTAATTGTAGTTTTAGCCTTTTGTAATGTTTCTGTAAGATGCTTTTTCTTGTTGTTATTTTTCGTGTTATAGATCGATAAATATTTGTTAGGATAAAGTGGCTCTCCGGGATGGAGTAGGACACAATTGAATCAAGGCTTTCTTCTGAGCTCAATTAAACCAATTTGAGCCCCTTACGAAATGTGATTGAGATCGTTTGGATCGTTATAGAAAAATTCTCCTAGGGATGTCTGGCGCTTTTGAAGTATAACAGGGATGTACAAAGAAGGCAAGGAGCTTTTTCCTCTGCTTCCTCAACTAAACAGCTTCTGCATACCTATAGTGTAATGCAGTTGTTAGTAGTATGGTTGTAAACTACGAAGTTTTTCTCACGTATGAAGCGATTGGTTGTCAGTTTTGGTACATTTCTCTAGATCTTCTCTATTCATAAATATGTATCGCCTACAATTTTCGTTTATATCTACAAACTGAATATGTATTGAGACATAGCTATACGTTTTCTCCTTGTATTCTGAAAGTAATGGTGTGTAGATATTTTTATTGAGAATCGTATATTGTTTGGTAGTTCTTATGTGACCCAAGCTAAAAATACCTTACTCCGTCAAACATTCTAGGATTTTAACAATTCAATATTTAAAAACAAATACTTAAGAAAAGAATTTTATATCACAACAGACGCCAGCGGTTTCGGTTGTGGCCAAATACTTAGTCTAAAATATGAAGACAAGCAATTACCAATAGCCTACGTTTCAAGAGCATTCACCAAAAGAGGAATTGATAAAAACTGCTTACAATTTTTATATTTATTTTAAATATAGGTTAATATTCTAGTTCCCACATTCCATAAATAGCATCCAGGCAACGCAAACCGATTGTAAAACCGAAAAACAGTTTTACGATATCCTAAACTAACAATAAGAAAAACAACGTCCGGCACATTAGGTTCGACCAATTCCAGGAAGGACTAATTATTATCATTATTCAATATTCACTATCTTCAACAAACCAACCCCTAAGAAAAACGAGAACGCACAACAGCGGAGTAGAGGAATGATTTCATCAGTTATAATTTGAACACCAAGCTGATCAGAGTGATCTGGTGAATTTTTGTATTAGTATTTTAAGTTTAAATAAAATTATTTTAATTAAATTGTAAAAACTCGTTAAATTAATTGGGGGCTAAACCGGGATCCTCACGTGCTAAACGATTTAAAAATAAAAAGTAAAATCAGTGTGTGATATCCTGTGCCAAAAAACTAACCAGCCAAAGTACCTTGCACAGACAAGGGAAAGTAGCAGTAACAAAAAGTAAAAGTCGTACTTCACCAAAGACCAGTATCCTGAGGAAAAAAACGAAGCTTTGAAATCAAGAAAGTATCCTGTCACAAAAGGAAAATAAAGTTTATTTATTAATTATATAAAATTATTTGATAAGAATAGTGATTGTAATAAGAAGTATATGTGGAAAAAACATAGACATAACCCAAAAAATCAGATAGCGGTGAAAACTACCACTTAGACTCCTTAGAAAATATTAAACTAGAAATGGCTTTTGCTCCTGCTTTAACTGAGCAAACAATTGACGAACTTATAGCAATAGCCATAAAGCGCAATAATGAAGCAATTCAAAGCGTTATGAAAGAAAAAGAAGATATACCTACACAAAAATGAGATACAAAAATTACAGAACCTCATCTCATCAATGGGGATTACTAGTTCCATTACGGATTATACAACACAAAAAATAGATCCAACGATTACATGTAATGAACCATTGGACGTTATAAAATCTTTGTCAATCTTTTCTGGAAGTCAGACCTCATACGTGAGTTGGCGAGAAGCTGCTCACAACTCCATATCATTATACGACGTGGGCAGCGCCGGCCTCAGCCAAACTTGCGCCCTGTGCAAGATTTGTAGAAAGCGCCCCTTTTTTATATTTTTTTTACACATAAACTGATACACAAGCATAAGCCTTTCCCAGATTACCCAGGAGGTAGACTTTCAATGCGTTTTTTTTATTGAGGTATCCCCAGGAGGCCTAAACCATTAAACTAAAACGCAGCGAAGAAATGAGCAGAGGGGAAACTTTTAAACTTGGAAACTTACTTTTCTGGCCTTACATTTTGCAAATTCAGTAATGAGATCATCAAAGTCTAAAGAATTTAATAATTTCTTTTCAATGGACATTATAGATAAACCTACCAATCTCTCTTGAGTCATGGTTGTCCTAAGATAATTTTTAATAAACCTTCAAGGTTTGAACTAAAAATAAAATTTAACACATCTAAACTTGAGCTTTGTGGTGTAACAAGCTGGGATATTACGGTTAACTCTTGAAACAATTCTTCTCCATCTAAATCTTTAAAATTACTTTATGTTAAAACATTCTGCAAATTAAGGCATCAAGCACGTAGGTACATTTTTATTTTTTAAACATTCGCTTATGTTACTAAAAAATGAAAAATTGATACTATAAGTATCAAACCTTTCAAGTATTTAAAAAAAAATTCAACTTTAAATCTTTGTTTCGGGTCTAATATAGTTTCAGGACATTCATCAGTATAAAGTATTTTTCTCCGTTGAGATCGCAATGATGAAGCTACAGGAAACATATTTGGTATTTCTAGGGAACTAGCAATACGCTCGGTTAATTGAAAATACCTACTCATTAAATTTTTCATCGGAACGCATGAAAATCAAACTGTTTTTTGTATTTTCTAAAACCGTTATGCCAATTGACAGATTAACGGACGGACTTTGCAAATATTTACTAGTTTAATTTATATTTTCTAAAATATCAAACCAAATTAGCAGGCAGCAAATAAATGTAAAATCAAAAGTTTTATTTCCTAACGATTCTGCAATGTTTTTTGCCTCTAGATTTCTTAATTCTAAAAGGGCTTCATATATTTCTTCTTCATTTGTTTTTAAAGGCTCAATGCATCTAACCTGCTCTCTCATCTTGTCTCAGAAGGGGGTTTCAAAGTATGACTTGGAATTTTTTTCTTATAAATATCCCACCTCGTTGTGGAACTTTAAAAAAAGTTATACAAACATTGAATTGTATCGAAAAATTTAACTGCATAAAATAAGCACCGAGCAGCATCATTAAACACTAAATTTAAGGAATGCGGGCAACATGAAACTAAAAATGCTCTTGGTTCCAGGGTTCGAATTCGATTCTGAACACTCGCTTCTTTTCCTTTTATATTCGAACCATTATGTATGTATGTATGGATGTACTTTATTGAGATTTTTTTTTTACACTTAGGTATGATTCTTAATTCTATGTACCTATACTATACATAGTTATTTCAATAGCTTGTTATTAATTTGCCGACTTAGAATTGGTCAGGCTACACAGTTTTTATTTTATATTAATTTAGTTTATTTTTGTAAAGCACATTAGTTGTTTCTTAGACACAGTCTCTTAGTTTTATAAAATTACGTCCACTCAACAAGACGAAGCCTATTCGAACCATTATCATAACTTTGGCTTTGACAGTTAGATACTTATTAAAATTTCATGTAATTCAAGCTTGTCTAAAATCAACTGAGTCAGTCACATTACGGTCTTGTCACAAAATACCTCACTTCTATTAAAAACTGATAGCTATGTATTTAATATTAATTAACAACAAAGCGAAAAAACAATTGCAACAATCTGCATTCTGCACCAGACTAGATATACATTAAAAGTAGGATTTTTAGTTCTGCGATATTTTGAGTTAAATTTTTATTGAATGCAACAATGAAAGTGATGTTAGTTAGTGCGCAAGAGATAACTTAGGACAGTTGTGATGGATGTTTTTTTGAGATTATTTTAAGAATGTTTGTGGTTAAAGAATGGCAAATAGTAGTACATATTTGTTTGCAAGATCAGATTACATTTTCTTGCTCCTGGTAATGCGCCCCCAGAATTCTGCGCCCTGTGCATTTGCACATCTTGCACATATGCTTTGTCCGGCCCTGGACGTGGGTAGTAAAAAATATTTCGCGGCACTAACAACCGAGTGCAAATCACTCTATTCAACCACCTCCACAAAAAAATGAGAGGATCAATAACCCCAACGAAGGTAGTGATTTTTTAGGCGAAGAGTGGGACTACTCCACTTACGACGAAGAGTAAATGTTAGAAATATAAAGATTTTAATAGATACTGGTGCCAGTAGTAACAATATTTAAACGCACTTGCACTGTAAATGGGGAAACAATAATAAAAATTTGCCATGAAGCATTTATTTTCGAAAGAAAAACACGTTTTTACGTTCTCCCAAACTTGGAGTACGAAATTTTAATAGGAGCGAAATTGCTCAGCTCAATAAATGCTGAGATTAATTTAGAAAATAATACCCTTAAATATGGGAACAAAATAGATAAAATCTATTTTGACGAAGAAATAAGTATGATGATTAATCATATTGAGGATCATGGTACATTAGTGGAACCAATGGTGAAGAAAATAAAAAGTATTCACTGAAACATTGACACTACACTTCCGTTCAGAACAGATGTCGTAGCGGAAATCCGCACAGTACACGATAAGCCTGTCTGGAGCAAACAATATCCATACCCTCTATCAGCTAATGAATTTGTGAATAAAGAAGTCATTCAAATGTTAAAAGAAGGTATAATAAGACCTTCCAAATCTCCATACAATAATCCTGTATGGGTTGTACCAAAAAAAGGTGCAAATGAAGATGGCTCGTCTAAAAACAGGTTAGTCATTGATTACAAGAAATTGAACGAAAATACTATATCAGACAAGTATCCAATACCAGATACCAACGTAATTTTATCCAACCTTGGTAAAGCTAAGTATTTTTCCACGCTGGATTTAGAATCAGGGTTCCATCAGATAATGATGAAGGAATCAGACATAGAAAAAACTAGTTTTTGTGTTAATAATGGCAAGTACGAATTCGTACGATTGCCTTTTGGATTGAAAAATGCTCCATCAATCTTTCAAAGAGCAATGGATAATATCTTAAGACCATATATTGGCAAAATATGCGACGTCTATATAGACGATATCATTGTGTATTCACACAGTATCCAAGAGCATACAGAAAATTTGGATACCATAATCCATGTTCTTAAAACAGCGAATATGAAAATTTCTATTGAAAAGTCAATGCTATACCAAGAAAAGGTAGACTTCTTGGGTTATGTCGTCGGGCATAACGTTATAAAAACCAACCCGTACAAGGTAGCAACAATCAAAGAATAACCTGAGCCAACGACTCTTCGTCAACTCAGAAGTTTCTTAGGTATGATTGATTACAACCGTAAGTTTATTAAGAACTATGCAAGCATAGCTAAACCATTGACCAATTACCTTCAAAGCGATAGTGGGCAAGTGTCTACCCACATGGCAAAGAAGGCGAACATTAAATTAGATGCGGAAGCTTCACAAGCATTTAATGTACTTAAAGACCACCTTATAACTGAAACCGAACTTAACCAGCCCGATTTTTCAAAAAAATTTGTCCTCACTACCGATGCTTCAGACGATGCCATCGGAGCGGTCTTATCGCAAGATGGAAAACCCATAACTTTTATATCGAAAACATTAGAAAAAAATGAGAAAATCTTTGCGGCAAACGAGAAAAGAACTCTATTCCATAGTTTTTGCTCTAAAAAACTTACGTAATTATTTGTATGGAGTTACTAATTTAGAGATCCATACGGATCACCAGCCTTTGACATTTGCAGTTTCACCTAGAAACCCTAATGCTAAGATGAAACGCTGGCACGCTCTTTTTAAAGAACATGCACCGAAAACGGTCTATAAACCTGGAACTACAAACGTAGTGGCTGACGCCCTATCTAGACAAAATATAAACCAGATTTCAGACAGTTCTTCTGAAGCCACTCAACACTCAGCGGAAAGTAGTGATGAGTATCAAATTGAATTGATTGATAGACCTCTGAATCAATTTAACCTACAGATAAAAATAGAGAAAGGAACAGAAACTATTCACGAACATACTAAACCTTTCTCCAGGAAAGATAGACATATCATTACATATAAAGATCCTTCCGACCTAATACCTTTATTCAAGGAATTTATAAAAGAAGATTTAGTAGCCTTGTTTACTACACCCGAAACAATCTATGATATAAGAAACATTTTGAAAGAACATTTCACGAATAAATTAATACAGGCAAAATATTTTGCCCACGATATTTTTTAATAAAGATGGCCAGGTATCAATAGTGGCGCAAACGCATACCCGTACGCACAGAAACTTCAGGGAAAACCTTAAACAAGTTATTGATAAATATTATTGGCCTGGAATGTCAGACGAATTCCAACAATTTGCAAGGAACTGCGAGGTATGCAACGTAAATAAATACGACAGGCACCCTAATAAACAACCAATTAGTGAGGCACCAATTCCTGAAAAGAGGGGGAGTGCGTTCATATTGATGTAATGTTTGAAGAAAAAGTAAAGATTCTTACATGCATCAATGCTTATTCTAAATTCTTAGTTATTAAAATTCTAGAAAATCGCCAAGAAATGCAAAACAAAGTTCTTGATTTACTGCAAGCATTTCCTGATTGTAAAAACTTAGTATGCGACCAAGATCCCACATTTACCTCGGCTTCTTTCGTATCACTAATGCAAAGATCTGATATCACTGTATACTATACCCCAGCTAACCACAGTACGACTAATGGTCAAGTGGAACGAGTTCATAGTACCCTTCAGGAGATAGCCAGATGCGTTAAAGAGGAGTATAAATTATTAGATGTAGTTGAAGTACTGATGAATACTTCAACTACATCTAATAATAATATACATACATCTAATATAAATAATAATAGCAGGTAAAGAATATAATAAAACTATTTATTCGTCCACTGAAAAGAAACCCGCAGAAGTTTTGTTTAATAAAATTAATCACTCCGATGTTCCATTAAAATTAACAATGGTCCAAGATAAAATGCTTGAAGTCCATAATAAAAAAAGAAAATCTAAAGAAGTCAAACCCGATGATGCAGTGTATCAAAAGACTACAGGTGCCCACTGGGGCAAATTGCAACCAAAGTATAAACCCCGGAAAGGAGCCGAAGATTAAGGGAACAAAGTTAAACTTTAAAATGGTAAGATTGTCAACAAACATAATCTTAAATTTTAATTCCAGACAATGGTAATCTTCACCCTTAACATTCATGCTATCAACCAAAGCAGAAATCATCGATTTCACTCGACACAATTATGTGCTAGTCGAAACTAGTGACGCACTTCTATATGAAAATACTTCAAACATCTTCCACGTGACTAACTTGACTTATTTTCAAGATTTTTTTGACAGAACCAAAGAATCATTGGAACAACATTACGATAGTCAATCTATGCTGACTCACCGAAAGATAACACACATAAGACATAACAGCAATTTCAATATTATACAAACGCTTTTAGACCAACTTATGGTTTCTCGCTCTAAACGAGCAATTGAAACAATAGGAACTATCTGGAACTGGATAGCTGGTACCCCAGACCATGATGATGAGATTTAGGTAGAGAATAAAATTAACGATCTTATAGTAAACAACAATAAACAATTTGTAACTAATTTTAAACTGTTCGAAGCAATACAATCTGTAAAACATACAATTAAAAGTGAGCTTATTTCCGAAAAATGTAAATTACTTATCTTAGAGCTTCAAAATTTGATGAACACACTCACTCTAGCTAAGTTAAATATTTTGAATCCAGCTATCTTTAATATTGATGATATAAACAAAATTGTAAAAAATTAATTTATTAAAACTTTTACTATTAGTGACCTAATCGATGTTTCTTAATTTAATATCTTACAAAAAAATGGAATTATTATAATTTATATTAAATACCCCATCATTCACAAAAATTGTAAGTTATACGAAAGTAGGGCCATAAGCCAGAAAGATGGGAAACTTATTTTAAGTAAAGAAATTGCCAAATGTAACAAAACATTCACAAATGTACAAAATTGCAAACATGAGTTAAAGTATACGTTCTGCGAAACAAATAAAAATAAAACATGTCTATCAGAACTTCAAACAACCAAAAAACAGTATGTAATGAAATTAAGGAAAAGAATATGGACTTAGAATTAATTAAAGATGGAACCATTCTGCTATCCGGCGAACACACCGTGGACAACGAAACTTTACAGGGTGTCTACCTAGTGAATTTTGAAAATAACACTGTTATTGATGGAATATCATACGAGAATCCTACACGCCTGATCCAGAATTACCTGAAGACCTACACAATCGACAAATATGAAATTGGCCAATATATCGAATCACTCGACGAGCAACTAAAGTTTGATAATATATACTTATTAGAATCTTTACAGATTGAAGCAACTAAAAGCCCTATTATATCTGCTTTTGGACTTGTCTCATTCACGGTCCTCGTTACAACATTTATAGTTATTCTTTACAGAAGACGAACTCCTAAGCTTACTCCAGAACAACATCTCAACCAGCGAGCCGAAAGAATAGAAATGCTTGTACGGCAATATGAAGCTGCGGGGCGCGCTTCTTAAAGGAAAGGGGGAGTTAACATTCTAGTACACACATTCCATAAATAGCATCCAGGCAACACAAATCTAAGGGATGCAGACCTATCATAAAACCGAAAAACAGTTTTACGATATCCTAAACTAACAATAAGAAAAACAACATCCGGCACATTAGGTTCGACCAATTCCAGGAATGACTAATTATTATCATTATTCAATATTCACTATCTTCAACAAACCAACCCCTAAGAAAAACGAGAACGCACAACAGCGGAGTATAGGAATGATTTCAAAAAAATATAATACAAAACATATACTTATACTATACTCAAAACTAATCGGATTTTATAAAAAAACTTGGAGCCTTGATGTCTAGGTAACGGTTTTTCTTGTCTCTTCGATTACATAATTGATTAAAAAGGTTATGAGGGCTGTAAGCTTTGTAAATGGATTATTAAAATGTCTATAACACGTCACACCAGCGCTATTCATCGGAAAGTGCTAGGAAAGTAGCAAGCCGGTACAAAACAAAATGTAATCGCTGAAAATTCCAACTTCAACGGCTTATGACATTATCGAAAAGTTTGCAGTAGAAGCAGAACATTTGTCTGTAGTGCCGTCCACGGTAAGGAGACTACTACTGCAAAACGTCGTAGAAAAATGTAAGATGTGATAGGTGTTTTGAAAAATCTTTCAAATTCTTAACTAAAATATTTAATTAGGGTTGAATTTGCAAAAGATCGTTTGAACTGGACTAAAAGCAAATGAAAAAGTGTGCTTTTCATTAATGAATAATATTACTTTTACTGATGTAACAGTAAGGCGCTCGAGAGGGAAACGTTTATGACAAAATGTGTTCCTTACGGTTAAGCACATTAGCGCCTCGGTAATGATATGGAGTTGTTTTTCAGGTGCAGGCGTAGGTCCGATACATCAAATCGCAGGAATTATGAACCGTTTTCAAAATAGGGATATTTTGGGGTCAACAATGCTGCCATATGCTGAAGAAGAAATGCCAACAAAAAAATGTTTGTTTCTTCGAGTGGCGCCGTCGCAATCTCCCGATTTAAACCCCATCAAGAACTTGTGGGTAATTTTTAAAAGGAGGGTTGGAAAGAGAACGACCACTTTAATAAGCCACCACTTTAATGTAAATGCCTCGTCGATGTCAAGAAGTTATTAAAAATAATGGTTACTGAATTAATTTAATTTTTTCTACTTCTATTTACTGTGTGGACTATTTTAACTTGTTTTAATTTTTGTATATAGAAAATATAAAAAACTGTTTGTTCATTTTCGGGTAGCAAAACATGAATTAAACTTGACCAAAACAATCCGGATTGTTTCTAACACCAATGTATATCTTTTCTCAATGAGAAACCCATCTTCTAAACTAATGCGAATAAGATTAGACTTTGGAGAAGAAAATTACATAGCGGACGCTTTATCCCGAATAGATATTGCAGATTGAGAACAACTTACGGTTGAATCTACTTAAGTATACAGAGAAATATATTGCAACGAAACTCTTAAGGCCACTGACCCCGATTGCATAGGTCGAAAGAACTTTTTTCAAATGAGACCGCGATTATCCATGAGACATTCAAAACGTAATATACCCATAACATTTCCCCCCCCCTCTGAAACCTCATAGTCAAAATGTTGATACAATGCAATCAACTGGAGTAATTGCTCCAATGCAATCTAATGCATGGGTAGCAACAACAAAAAAACACAGCAACAACGAAAAACACATCAAACAAAGACACTAGCGATCTTTCTTCCTTAGGAGATTATCACCTTTGTATATGGAATGGAATAGTACTATCATGAAGAGGAACGAACGAAGCGACGTCTGGGCAAACATCAATTAACTAAATCTGCAAAGTTTGTGGAGAATTTTAATTGGGGGAAATTTGAAGACAATTTGATAATACAAAACAGAGAAGAATGTATACAAAAGTAACTATGGTTGGAGGGAGAAAAAAAAACAGATATTTTTGTGTTTATTTATCCATGTATTGTATGTATGTATAAAGAAAAAGTAATGACAAATACCAAGAAGCCAAATAGCAATTCAAATTTTAATTTTTTAACTGTTAGGTTAGCCGATTGTCAATGTATTGAACAAAAAGACGTTGAAATACCTATTTTCAAAACGAAAAGGAAGTAGGTACAATGTTTTTGTTTTTCTTAGGTATATAATTTATGTTCGAGTACTTTTAGTTCGCGAAAAAAATAATAAAAACAGTTTGTATATTTATATATAATATTTTTATTTGAAGCTTTAGATCCCTTACCGTGGGTCGGGGGAAATCTTCAGCTTATATACGAAGTCTTAGACTAAAGAGTAAAAAAATAATGAGATCGAGTGATCCCTTTTATAATGCTTAAATGCTAAAGCAGCAAATCTTAGTTTGGCTACGGATGATACAATTATATTTAGAGGTGCTAACTTGCAGTTTAATGCTATTGAAAGATGATTGTATCATCTTTGTTTATACACTGAGCTACAAAAAAAGTGGCGCACCTAGAAATTTTGCAACATTTTGAAGTAACTTAAACAAATAAACGTTTTTCTGGTAAAGTTTTGTTTATTAACATAAAAGTAAGTCATTCATGTAAAAAAAAACGAAAAAATAGGAAGAACTTAGAAATAAACCATAAATTAAGGAAAATAGGCAAAAACTTCATAACTTGACATTTTACATTTTTTTTTTTAAAGTAGTCCTTGTTTCTTCAATAGTGGGTATTGTCTCTAAAACATTGCGAACATCTAATAAAGCTTTGATTCGCCTGGGCATACCTTGGATAAGGTTTGTTACGATGGTATCGTCCAAATTTTCCCATTCGTCCACTAGGGCAGATCTCAGCCCATTGAGTGTTTCTGGAAGGGCGGGTCGCCTCCTTATCATTTTTCCCAGTAGATCCCAAACGTGTTCGATGGGATTCATATCCGGGCTCATCGCAGCCCAAGCCATTACATCGATATCCACTTCTTGTAAGTAGTCGGTAACGCACCTAGCAACGTGTGGTCTAGCATTGTCCTGCATTAGCAAGCAATTGTCTCCAATAAATGGTGCGAATGGAACCACATATTCCTCCAGAATGTTGTTGATGTAGTAACTGGAGTTTACCGATCCTTCCACGATGCACAGCTCGGTTTTTCCGTGCGAAATTCCCGCCCAAACCATGACGGAACCTCCCCAGAAATTTTGCGCGCTGGGCAATCGTTTCCGAAGAGTATCTTTCACCTGATCGTCTCCACACACTCTGCTACGTTCATCTGGTGAGCGCAGACAAAATCTGGACTCATCAGTGAAAAGAACTCTACCCCAGTCGGCCTCGGTCCAATCTCGGTAAAGTTGAGCAAATTCCATCCGACGTCGCTTGTGCTGTAACGTGAGTCTTGGTACACGAGCAGGTCTTCTTGCTCTCAGGCCACTCTCCACTAATCTCCTCCTCACCGTTTGAGCATTCACAGCTCTCCCCCAAACGGATCGAAGTCTGTGAGACAGCTCAACCGCTGTTTGGTGACGATCTCGAAGGCTTTGAAGCACCAAATATCGATCAATCCTTTGTAGATGTTGCTCTGGGCGACCTGAGCCTATCCACCGGTTGCAGGAGTTGGTTTCCCTGTACCTTTGAATGGCTCTTCTTACCGTCATCTCCGGTTTTCCGATCATAACAGCGGCATACCGCGCACTTCGTCCATCCTCAACTAAAGCCAGCGCACTGGCGACTTCTTCTGCCGTTATTTGCATTTTTTTTCACAAAAATCACTAAAAAACTGATAAAGAATCAAATTAAAATAAACCCATTACAATAAACTAATTAAAACATTTACGGGATCACGGAAGCCAAAATTTGTTTAACTCGCGTCTATTATAAAAAAATGATAAACTTGCGGCTTTCCTCAATATAATGCACTAATGTGATAAGGAAAATCGAAAAAGAATATGCGAACATACACACAAATATACAGTTAAACGAAAAAAAAAAATAATCTCTGCAAAAACATAGCGGTATATTTTCAAAATAATAACAACACATCAAAAAGTATGACTGCGCCACTTTTTTTGTAAATCAGTGTAGTTTGACATTGTGTGTTTATGTTGGTTGAGTATGAAATTTGAAGTCAAGTGTTTTTGGGAGCGCACAAGCTGGCTCTGATATAACACCTCCCCCCTTAGAGCCTTCTAATGGTTTAAAAGTAACCGTTGGAAGATTTACATTATTTATTATTTTTCTATTTTTATTTTTTATTTTTAAATAGATATAAAATATTTATATGATTAAAATAATTATGATGGTAAAATCCATCGTAAAACTTGACTTTTTGTGGTTATATTTAAGTTCTTCAATTTCTTTTAAATTATTTATGCTTTGGTATTGTAATTCTTGAAAAGTTAATTCTTCAAATTTAGTATAATTAATATCTAGAATGGTATTTGGAATTAATGGTTCATGTTTATAACTTTTTCTTTCATACTCTGTATTATTTATTTTAATTTTCAAATTTAATAAGACCTTCTATTATAATCTTTTGTTTGTTACAATTTTGATTTATTTCTTGTAATCTTACATTTATTAATACAAGGCTATTGTTTTCTATTTCTAACACCTCTTCGTTTAGATTTTTCACAAGTTTACAATTCATTGGTTTTGTAATTATATTTTCAATACAATTGTCATTTATTTTAGTTGAATTTTGTATGGATTTTGTATTTTAATAAATAATTTGAATATAAATATAAATTTGTATTTATTTTTAATTGTAAATTGTCTTCTTTATTTGGAATAGGTTGAACATATATTTGTTTGTACAATTCATCTGTAAATTTTGATACTTTGATAATGAACAGTATATTGGTTTTGTATAGAGCTAAACTGAGATTTAATTCTTCTAAGTTGTTTATGTTAATGTCGTATTTATTTATTTCTTCTGTACTTAAAACGTCTTTACTAAGTATTCCTAATCTTGCTGTCATGATTATTTCCTTTAATTTTTTTTTTTTCCTCATGTAAGTAGTCAAGATTTTCTCTAAGTTTTATTTCATACTGTATTTTAGCTATATCTTTTTTGTAGTCATAAGTTCCTATAAATGTGTTGATTCTCCTTTTTATTTGTTTATTAAATTTATCGTTGTTTCTATTATTTTTAAATGTTCTTCAATATCTCGACGGTCATTATCATCCATTGTACCGTATACAAATTTTAAACCTGTTCCTATAATGTTTAGTAATCCTCTTTTCCGTCTAGTTGGTTTTGGATGAGGTAAAAGTATTTCAATTCATTTCGTATTTTCGACATTTTACTAATTATACTTTCATTCTACTGTGTTCTCTTTAACTTTTTTTATGAGACCACACCATTGCGAAAACCGCGCAATATTTCTAAATCTCCTCCATGGTTTGACTCTTGCCTAAAAAACTTAAAAAATAAAAGAAACAAGGCCTGGATTAAATATAATAAAACAAAAGCTGATAATGACTTGGTAATATACAATGAGCTAAAAAATATGTTTATTGACTATTCAGATATTCTTTATAATGACTTTATTTTAAATACTGAAACCGACATAAAAAACAACCCAAAAAACTTTTGGAGCTATGTTAATAGTAAGAGAAATACTGACGGGTATCCAAACTGCATGTCTTTCAACAACGAAACTAGCCATGACTCTGAAAAAATTTCAAATATGTTTGCAAATTTGTTCAAAGATGCTTTCGAAGTAGCGAACTCCTGTCAAACGCCCTCTCACAAAATTTCCCTCATTTGAATTCAATTAGTCTTTGGATCTCTGAAGATGAAATCCTTCGCAGCTTCAGAACTTGACGTTTGTTATAGCCCTGGTCCAGATGGTGTACCTTCTTATATTTAAAAAAAATGCGCATCCTATTTATCCTATCCTCTTCATATTCTTTTTAATGAACCGCTCAAATCTTCAATTTTTCCTGAAATTTGGAAGAGTTCGTACATAACACCGATACATAAAATGGGTAGTAAAAATGAAATAAAAAATTATCGTCCCATTGCAAAACTGTCCGTCATCCCTAAGTTATTTGAGTCCATTATTTGTAAAGTCATATCGTTTAATTGTAAGTCTATAATGTGTGACAGTCAAAATGGTTTTGTTCAAAATAAGTCAACAGTTACTAACCTCTTTCATTTCAGTTCTTTTTGTTTAGATTCGTTTGAAAAACGGAAACAAGTTGACTGTGTCTTCACAGACTTCAGTAAGGCCTTTGATAAATTGTGGCATAAAACATTAACTTCCAAACTTAAATCCCAAGGCTTTAACGATAAATTTGTTAGTTGGGTTTCGTCATACTTATATAATAGATCATACAGCGTAGTTTTTAGGAATGAGCGGTCATCATATTTTTATATATCATCATATAGGACCTTTACTGTTTATTTTGTACGTTAAAGTAATATTCACATGAGCACGACCAACGACCAACGAATATTCGTCGATTTTGACATTTCTTTCACATGAGAGTTTTTAATTCGTCGCGAATAAAGTTTGACAGCCGAACACCGTTCACCACCGAAACCAAAACAAGAATGATTTTTTTAGGTTAAGTACGCCCGATTATTTTATTCGTTGCGAGTGTGGATAATGTGGAACGCGAATAAAGTTTGACAGTTCGTATCAACTAAATTTTTTTTCGCGACGAATAAATTTCTTTTCTTAAATTTATTAATATATGATATTGAAAAGTAAAAGTATGCATCATAAATCAAATAGAAACTATATTGCTATCGTTTTGTTAAGAATTTGTGTGGAAATATGTCTTCAAACGTATATAAACTCACATTTTGTAATTCATTCGTCGTTCGTTGGTCGCGCTCATGTGAATACTACTTAACGACTTACCTTCTATTATAAAACACTCATCTGTTTTAATTTACGCTGATGATATTAAAATTTTCAAACGTATTGACTCACTTGACGACTGTTTACTCCTACAAGATGATCTAAATAGTTTTCGCGAATGGACTTTTATAAATAAGCTTTTACTAAACATAGACAAATGTAAATCAATGTGTTTTACACGCAAACAAAATGTTTTGACTTCCAATTATCAATTAGACTCTTCTTATTTGACTAAAATCTCTACTTTCTCTGACCTATGTATTATTCTTGACTCAAAATTAACTTTTACAAATCATTATGACTATATTATTAAAAAAGCAAATAAGACACTCGGATTTATAAAACGGTTTTCACATGATTTTCGCGACCCTTATATTCTTAAACTTCTTTACATATCATTTGTAAGACCAATATTGGAATATGGCTGCATAATATGGGCTCCCTTTTATTCAGTCCATATAAACAGAATAGAAGGAGTACAAAGAAGATTCATGCGCTTCTGCCTCCGTTTCTTCCCATGGTCCAATAGGCTCGAACTTCCACCGTACAATCATAGGCTCACGCTCATAAATCTTTCATCGCTTTCTAAACACAGAGAGTACATTCAGCTGTTTATTATAAAATTAATCAATGGGTCAGTGATATCACCATCAATTTTGGAACAATTAAACTTTATTTATAGCCGTTCAAGTATTAGAAGACAAGTTCCTTTAAGTCCTATATCAAGCAGATCGAACTATGGTAAAAACAGTCCCCTCAACCAATTGATTTCAGTTTACAACAAGTATTACTTTTTGGTATATTCCGTAAGCAATGATTTTAAAAGTAAAACATTTAAAGTAATTTTTTTCAATACTTCAGTTTAGCTTCTTTTTTTTGCAAATTGCTTAAAGCATTGTAAATCTATAAATCTAAGAATAAATGTAATATTAGTCTTAAGTCTAACGTTAGTTTGTTTAACGAATTCAATAAATCAAATCAAATCAATTTTCTTCAGGCATTCCTTTAACGTTTCTTTCCATAATTTCTATATTTCTTTTATATTCGGTCAAATTTATTATGTGTAATATTGTTTCATAATTTTTAATTAATGGGTATTCTTCAAGTTGTATCAAGGTAAAACCATTTCCTTTGTTTAAATCAATGATTTATAGTTCTGCTTGTACTTCTGGTTGAGGGTTGTTAGTGTCAGTGTCATTAAGGTAACAATTATTTTCATTGAAAGTAGTGGGTTGATCATATGATGATCCACAAATGGCTTCTTTTGATAAAGTGTCGTCCCTGTGAATGGGAATATTTTCTGTAAATTTCTTTCTTACGGGAAATTGATCTTTATGAGCTATTCTATTTTTTATCTTTTTATATTTATTACCTATATCTAACGTGTATTTTTTATTTAGTTTATTTAATAATTTTACTCTTTTATGTTTAGGTGTGACTTTATTTTTAATTTTCTCGGGTTGAGTTATTTTGATATAATTTTCATATACTTCTTTTTCTTTTCTATCTATATTTATTTTGTTTAAAATTTGTAGTTTAGTTTAGTTTTTTCTATTCTTTCGTATATTATCTTATTGTCCAATTTATTAAAGTGAACATCAATGGGTTTCTCTTTGGTAGTTAAATGGTTTACAATATTATATGATTCAAGTGCTTTAGTAGCATGTTTTACTGGTAAATATACTTTATTTGATAATTGTAGTTGATCTAAGATTCTCATGTGTTCATTTAAACTACTATGAAGTCTTTCTACTTCGGAATTTTCGGTGTGTCTATTTGCTGTACAATAGTTCTATTTGGTTGTTTTCCAAAAAGTTTTTAAGTGTTTCGGACACGAAAGCATTTTCGTTGTCAAGAGTAATTTTTTTTGGTTTTTCATGTATGAAAATATTTTTGTAAGTGGGTTTATAACGTTTATGTATGTTTTTGTCTTAATTGGTTCTATTGCTGCAAATTTGGAAAATTTGTCAATACATGATAAATATTTTTCTTTTTTTATTTACAAACCATATATCGATATGGTACTATGGTAGTGCTTGTTAGGGTTCTTTGGAGTTTCAGTTTTTTCGTAAGGCAATTTTATTGGGCTTCTTTCTGCCTTTGCCATGCATGTTGAACAATTGTGTATTATTTTCTTAATTAAATTTTTCAGGTTAGGTGTATAATATTCACGTTTTATTTCAAAATATGTTTTTTCAATACCTGTGTGGTTATGGCTCTTATGATTTTGTAATATTATTTCCCTTGCTTCTGATTCTTTTATGTCCTTTAATATAATCATACTTCTATGTAATATTTTATTACTTAGTTTATTTTCTTTTTTTCAGTATCTTAAATTTTTTTAAAAGTTCATTATTTTCAACATACATGCGATTTAATACTGTTGTATCTACTTCTTTTATTACATTTATAAATTCTTCTTCTTTAAATTCTTTTTTGTTAAATATAACTCTTCTTTTTTCAACATGTGGGTAAATAATTTCTTTATGATCATTTTCGCTGATTTTAAGAATTATTTGTCGATTAAAAAAGTTGTTTTTATTATTTATTTTTACACGAGAGAAGGCATCAGCCAATTTATTCTCTTTTCTTTGTATTGGGTGATTTTTTTGAGGTTAGGATTTTCATGCATTAGTATTTGACAGATCACGCGGGATTTCAGACATGGTGTCAAAGAGAAAGATGCTCAGTATGCTTTGACATTTCATCATGAATAGACTTACTAACGAGCAACGCTTGCAAATCATTGAATTTTATTACCAAAATCAGTGTTCGGTTGGAAATGTGTTTCGCGCTTTACGTCCGTCAAATTTTGTTCAGCGATGTGGCTCATTTCTGGTTGAATGGCTACGTAAATAAGCAAAATTGCCGCATTTGGAGTGAAGAGCAACCAGAAGCCGTTCAAGAACTGCCCATGCATCCCGAAAAATGCACTGTTTGGTGTGGTTTGTACGCTGGTGGAATCATTGGACCGTATTTTTTCAAAGATGCTGTTGGACGCAACGTTACGGTGAATGGCGATCGCTATCGTTCAATGCTAACAAACTTTTTGTTGCCAAAAATGGAAGAACTGAACTTGGTTGACATGTGGTTTCAACAAGATGGCGCTACATGCCACACAGCTCGCGATTCTATGGCCATTTTGAGGGAAAACTTCGGAGAACAATTCATCTCAAGGAATGGACCGGTAAGTTGGCCACCAAGATCATGCGATTTGACGCCTTTAGACTATTTTTTGTGGGGCTACGTCAAGTCTAAAGTCTACACAAATAAGCCAGCAACTATTCCAGCTTTGGAAGACAACATTTCCGAAGAAATTCGGGCTATTCCGGCCGAAATGCTCGAAAAAGTTACCCAAAATTGGACTTTCCGAATGGACCACCTAAGACGCAGCCGCGGTCAACATTTAAATGAAATTATCTTCAAAAAGTAAATGTCATGGACCAATCTAACGTTTCAAATAAAGAATCGATGAGATTTTGCAAATTTTATGCGTTTTTTTTTTAAAAAAGTTCTCAAGCTCTTAAAAAATCACCCGATATATATTGTGTATCGAAGTCATATTCTTCGAGCTTAATTTTCCAGCGTTGTAATTTGCTGTTTGGTTCTTTTAAATTATTTAGCCATACTAATGGCCTGTGGTCAGTTTTAATTATAAATTTTCTTCCGTACAGATAGTGTCGGAATTGAGCGGTAGCCCAAACAATCGCAAGAAGTTTTGTCTCTATTGTGCTGTAATTGCACTCATGTTTGTTTAGAGTTCCAATTGCGAAATTGGAAACATCAGTAGTTAGAAATAATTCCTTTTGGAAATCAGGATGTCTATTTATTAGATCATCTGTCATTAATTTTTTTAATTTAAGAAATGCTTCTTTGTAGCTTTTATTTTCAACATTTATTTTTATACCCTTTTTTAGACATAATGTTATGGGTTTTATAATTCCTGCATAGTCACAAATGAACTTCCGATAATACCCAGTTAATCCTAGAAAAGATTGGATTTCTTTTACTTTTACGCTTAGGTTTAATTCCTTCGGGTGTAACTACATGACCTAAAAACTCAGTTTCTTTTTTTCTCATAAATTCAGATTTATTTAATGATACCTTCAAATTTGCGTTTTGTAAGGTTCCTAAAATGTTCTTAAGTGAAGTTACATGTTCTTCGAGAGAAGTGCTGAATATGATTTTATCATCAAGATAGACATAACAGATCTTTCCTATATAATCTATTAAAACTTCATTCATTAAACGTTGGAAAGTTGCCGCAGCGTTTTTTAAGCCAAAGGGCATTAGAATAAATTCGTTATGTCCTGAAAGAGTAGAAAATGCGGTTTTTTCTCGATCACTTTCCTCTACTTGTATTTGATGAAACCCTTTGGTTAAATCTAAAGTATAATAATAATAGTTTGAATGGCCAAGTTTATCGAGTATCGAATCTATTTTCGGAATAGGATATTTATCTTCTTTGGTTTTTAAATTAAGTTTCCTATAATCTATTACCATACGCCATTCTTAATTGCCAGTATTGTCCTCTTTCTTCGGAACAACCCAGATTGGTGCATTGTATGGTGATGTGGAATGTTGAATTATTTTAGATTCTAACATTTCTTTGATTTGTCTATTTACCTCAGACTTGTGAATTTCTGGATAGCGATATATTCTTGTGTACATTGGAGAGTTGTCTTCTGTGGGTATTTTATGTTTGACATGGTTCGTGAATGTCAAATCATCTCCTTTTTTGTAGAATGCCTTTTCGTAACACTTTATTATTTCTAGTAGTTTAGTATTTTCCTCCTTATTTAAGTGATCTGTTCTCAAATCTTTTTCGATTGATGAGTCAAGGATTGATATTTGTGGAATAATTTTACTAAGATAGTTAATTGATTCTTCGTACTCACGTTCCTCATTTGCGTTGAGCAACAGCGGTATATCAGTTCCATTTAATTTTAGTATCCTTTTTGAATAACAGATCTCACCATTATTCGGGATAAGGACATTATTTCCCATTATTCCGTTGTATTCTTCACACAATAAATATTCTTATACAATTGGAATTGACTGCCTTCGACAACGGAGAAAATCAACCTGTCTTTTGGTATAACTACGTCTTTTTTTATTGTAATAAAATCACTTACAGTTTTTATAGTTAATGGCTTTTGCCTTATTTTAATAAAATCTTTAGGAGCATCGTCTTCCATAAGAAGACTATTCGTGGCTCCAATATCAATTAATATGCGAATTGTTTCTTGTCCTTTACTTAATTTAATAAAGGGTAGGAGTAGTATAAATAGGTAACTCCTGCGTCATGATGGCATGCATGCATGCATGCATGCATGCATGCCTACTGGTATGATTTCCATACAAATGCATGCATTCCTTTGACCCAGTTGTTACATAGGTTTTTTTCGTACTAAATGTTGCATATTTGACGTAAAAGCATTGCATACTTTGCCCCTGAACTAGGTTTTTGTACTAAAATAGCATATTTGTTGCTTAAGCATTGCATACTTTAGCACTGAACCACTGAATGAGTGCGGTTTTAGGTTCTGGTTTTTGGTTGTGGGTTCTAACGTATGCTTAGCCAAAACATTGAATACCGAACAATGTTTTTTTTTTGGGTTTTGGTATATGAGAGCGAACGAAACCAAGACACTTAATCTAGTAAGAACAAAGCAAGTTAGTTGGATATTTATGTCCATTGTTTTCCATACAAATTTCTTCCCTATGATGAGCGAATAAAGTCAGCCTTAGTAAAAAAGAAGTGAAACAGTTTGTTTTTTTGTATGTTTGAATTTATTTTTCAATAGTACCAATAAAATAGAGTCTAATACATTTTTTTGTTTTTGACAAGTTAAATAAGTAACATCATTTTTTTGTTTTTTTTTTTTTTTTAAATAAATAAGTGAATTACATTTTTATTACGAAATTAAATACAAAATTAAAAATTAAATACACATACAAATTTTACAGTTTTTTTGAAATTTTTTATTAAAGGACAATTACAATCATATATTATTATTATAAAAATAAAACAAATTTCTTCCCTATGATGAATGAATAAAGTCAGCCTTAGTAAAAAAGAAGTGAAACAGTTTGTTTTTTTTGTATGTTTGAATTTATTTTTTCAATAGTACCAATAAAATAGAGTCTAATACATTTTTTTTTTTTGTTTTTTTTTGACAAGTTAAATAAGTAACATCTTTTTTGTTTTGTTTCAAATAAATAAGTGAATTACATTTTTATTACGAAATTAAATACAAAATTAAAAATTAAATACATATACAAATTTTACAGTTTTTTGAAATTTTTTTTTATTAAAGGACAATTACAATCATATATTATTATTATTAAATAAATAACTAAATTGAATTTTTATTTTTTCAAAACAAATTAAATAGGTGCATCATTATTACTAAAATAAATACAAAATTAAAAATTAAATGCATATACAAATTTTACAGGATTTTTTTCATAGTAAGGGATCATTGTCATTGGGAATATTTTTATGTCCCCAGGCAAGCGTGCTGATGTTATCTGCACATATATATCTTTTTGTGTCCTTAAAACTTAATGCAAGTTTGTTAAGGTTTTCAGTATAAATAGTATGTAACTTGCTTCTAAAAGTTAGCATACTTTCATACTTGTCAACCTTATCAAACAGACACCTCTTGTAATCCTCTATTCTTAGTCGCTTTGTCACAGATCTTTTGACTCCTTTCGCTTTTTGGACGGATTTAGAATTTTGTACAGTAAACGAGTACATTTTCGCTCTTAAGCCAACAAATTCCAACATTTTATTGCCACAGGTTTCGTCTTTGAACATACCTAAGACTTTTTTATTTAACCTGGGAATATTATGCTGGTTGTTGGGATGAAAGTCAGATGTATCGAATCTTTCTGGTATATCATCCAAAATATCTGAATAAAAATCTTCGGAATTAATGGTGTAGATAAATGAATCTGTGTCCATATAATTCAGAAGTACATTTTCATTATATTTTGGCTTGATATAGTCGTAGTGGAAATCGTACATGAGAAACTTTGACAACTCAAGAACGACAAATCCTAAGTATATTGGTTTGTTTAGAGTTATGTTGCACTTTTTCAATTGTACAGCTAGTAATGGGTTGATATTATCATCTTCATCATTTTCATTGACAAACTGCAATGAACTGTGAAAATTTGGTTTAGCTATTAATGCTCTAGCACCCAATGATTTCCTCCTGTTTTCCCACCGTGTCACAATTCGAACATCAGTTCGTTTCTCAACATTTTCCATCGTTTTACCATAAATACAAAGATTCATGTGCTTGTAAAACTTTTTTTGGCATTCATTTTTGCTTTGTTGCCTTTTAATCGTGTTGATGGAAATGTATTTTTCAAGCCAATTTGACTGTTTGAATTTCATGACACGGTGGACTTTCTTTAAAATCAAACCATGTTTCAGGGATTGTTTCAACGTTTCAATATGAATAACATAATTGAGTTTGGGAAGGAAGCTAGCCACCAACTTTTTTGATTTAGAACCCGGTGTAGATATGTTTTCCGCACAAAATGGTAAATCATTATGAAGATCATGTAGAGTATCAGGATACTCTAAATCAACTTCCAAAACATAACCCACATCCGAAACAATGAGATTATTTATAAAATCTATTGAAAAATTAAGAGGTTCCTCCCATTCAAAACCTCCACAAGGTAGTTTTTGTGACATTGCCCAGCCATATAAATTATTGGCGTCTAAATATATCAAATAAGTAGACGGCTTTTGAGAATCATAGGTTTCAATGAATTTATTATTCGCTTTAGAATACCTATGACTGCATTGTGTCAGTCCCCCTCTTATACCTTTTTGGAAGAAGTTGTACTTCTCAATATCGGTTAAGAGCTCCAATTCTACCTTGGTAATCTTTAACATTGCATCCCAGGATAAACCAGGAGCAGTGTAATAGTGAGAAGGATCCAGTTGATATGCATGCATGCAAACTTTTCTGAAGTTCTCGAAAATGTCTGCTAGCAGTACAACATCACTTTTAAGATAAATTTTTAAATAATCTTCCATTGTTTTGCAATGAAAATGGGTCCAAACGTCAAGTGCCAACTGATAATCCTCCACAGAGCATTCTTCATTAGTTAATTTATTGAAAAACTTTGCTCTCTGAGGAAGGCATGTCACATTTAGTGTATGCCATGAATCAATATACTCATAAGGAAAAACTCCTTTTCTCTTCACAAGGTCTAAACTTTGCGGTGTTTGAAAACACTTGCTTGTGATTATGTAATCACTTGGCAAAAGATTTTGAGTTAAACTATCAATACTTTCGCTCAAAAAGCGAAAAGAGTCTAAAAACCTAAGTTCAATGGTATTTTTCTCATCTATAGCAATACGCTTTGAAATAGAGACATATTTCTCTTTATTCAAAGCTATTACTTTTATTTCACCATCGATTTCTCGAAGTGCTTTAAAAAATAGATGTGAATCATAACCAGATAGGTTATGCAAAAAAATAGGGAAATACCTAGGTAGCCTAAATTTAAGATTGCACTCATTATGTGCTGCACCACGATAATTACCCGTTAAGTGGCAATGATCCCTCACTTTTCGTTCTCCAGCGTTGATTCTCTTTCTGCATATCACACATATCACTGCTAGGCTGAAGTATCTTCTCTGGTCTTCGGTTAGGGGCTTCATTGGAGTCACCGTTTTGATATGCTTGTGAAACTTGTCCACAGTGTCCTTAACCAAATTTCTAACAAATTCGCTGGCACAATTTTCACCTGTACAATAAAAATAAAAAATAAGAAAATTAGTAAAAAAATAAATAAAAAAAAAAATAAATAAATATATAAAAACAAAAATAAACATTGAGTGTTATTTACCTACGAATGTCCGCATCAAATCTTCACTTTCATCAAAATCGCATTTCATGTAATATGAAAATGCACACGGCACATGCTCCTGCATGATGGTAGTAGATGATTTTGCAGGATCTGGAAGGCACGTATCACTAGGCTTCAATATGCACTCAAAATCCGCATATGTAACAAAAGGAACCTTCATTTGCTTTTCGTAACTTTTGTATTTGATGATGTTGCTGTCCTCAGCAGGCATTGTGGTGACAATTTTTTTGCACTCTTGGGTATGGATTGCAAAAGATGATTCGCTGTAAAAATGCTGCAAACAACTATTGCAGAACAATAACTCCCTCCTCGAACTATCCAGAACTTCACTTCTTATGAGTTTGCTCATATTTTTAACCCATGCATAATGTGAATTGTCTCCATTTGTTAATAAGAGAAGATTAACATGTTTATTCTTCTCATCTCTCGTCAGGTAATACGGTCCTTCTATATATGGTTCCGTTCCATTTTCTCCATCGGAATATCCAAAAACATTAATGCTTATAATGTTCTTGTCTTCAAATTTCTTTAATTCAGGAAGTTCTAAGGGAAAACTTAGCCCTGTGAAGTCCAGTATTATATCGTCGAGGGCAATTATATCACTGGAAATGTCAGTAACCTGATAGTATGATTGGGGACGTTTACTATTTTCAACAGGTCTATGTACTGCTGATATAATTGCCCACTTAAAACAATAAACATCATTGTTTTGCACGTTTATAACTGCTTTTTTGTTTGCTATAAACGAAGGCAGTGCTATATACCTTGATCCTTTCAGTGGCTGGTACTTATTTATATTAAGCTCTATTGACTTAATTTGGATGAGAGACCATCCACTGTTTTTCTCCTGAAACTCTTCAATTTTTTTCAATACTATATCCTTCATTTCCTTAAGCAAGGGCTTGATTTCTTGTTCAAGAAATACAGCTCTCATCTCAGTATTCATTGATTTCATATCAATTAACAACTCATCATCACCACAAATTTTCACATACTCTGCGAAAAGTTCAATGTTGAATTTAATTGACTTATGCTCGCAAAGCTTCTCAAAAATTATTTCGTGAAGTAACGCACTAACATTATCAAAAAATATTTTAGGATCCAGTTCACCCTCATCTTTATTTTTGATAGAGAATGATGATATCCTATTTCTGAAAATGGATCTAATTTCATACACATTCTCCCTGTATATAATTTGAACTTTTTCCTTGTGAGAGTCCTTGCGAAGATGATGAACCCATTTACTTTTGAGTACGTCTTCTTTGCAAAATTCACAAGGAACTATGTTTGCGGTATTTTTCTTTGTCACATTTGGGGTGGTGGTGGTGGTTTGCAACATTGATGTCCTTGAAGTTGATGGTTGATCATCCTCATAGTTAAAGGCTGGACGTTGCATTTGCTGCTGTTGTGGCTGAAATTGTTGTTGTAGTTGCTGTTGTAGTTGCTGAATTTGCTTCTGCATTTCTTCTATGAGTTTTTGTTGTTGTAGCATAAAATTTTGTTGTTGTTGTTGTTGTTGTTGTTGTTGTTGTTGTTGTTGTTGTTGTTGTTGTTGTTGCTGTTGTTGTTGTTGCTGTTGTTGTTGTTGTTGTTGTTGTTGTTGTTGTTGTTGTGGTTGCTGTTGTTGCTCATTTTGCTGTCTCCTAGCACATTGCACCAAATGCAACTTTTGAATTGATGGGGTTTCAAAATTAACGCCACAAAGGAGACAAGTTCCCGAAATGTTCAAGTGTTGTGTTTTTATGTGGCGATTTAGCACACTAACACTCGAAAACATTTTCTTGCAAAACGCACATGATTTGAATTTATTCATATTGCTAGCCATTATATTATTAAAACTCCTTTTTTGTTTAACAACTTTAATTTTAAATTTATATAAATGTAAACAGATAGGTATATTAAACTTACTACTTTTACTTTTTTTGTTGACGATTTATTTGTATTCTTATTGCACTTGCTTTTGTTTTTTTCACTTCCTTTTTTTTGTTCAAGCACTTCCCACTTCAAAAAAGGATTTGTAAACAGGTATAACAAGCTTCCTGTTAGTTTTTGATTATTGCACTATTGTTTCTTCTTTTTATTTATTTTTTTAACACTTTTTTACTTTTGATTAACACTTTTCACTTCAAATAGTATATTAATTAAAGTTTTAACAAACTCGCTATTTCAATTTTCTTTTTTTCTGTTAAATGTTAGAAACGCTTCACTTTTTGTTTTTATTCTATAATTTCAACGAAATCAAAAAACTTTTGATTAACACTTTTCACTTCAAATAGTATATAAATTAAAGTTTAAAAAACTCTCTATTTCAATTTTGTTTTTTTACTGTTAAATGTTAGAAACACTTCACTTTTTGTTTTTATTGTATAATTTCAACGAACTCAAAAAACTTTAATTTTACGAAAAACAGTAGGAATATTTAGAAATAAATGAGCGTATGGTTCTGATTGTAAAAACTGAATGGATAGTTTCAAACTCTTTTGTTTCCTTTTATATTCTCGTACCGCTGTCCAATGTGGAAAATCAGCACAGTTTTTCTTTTCCTAGCAATGTTAGTTACTTTTTTTTTATTTTTATTGTTTCATAGAAAAATTAACCTATATTCATACAATTATCTACCCTTGTTTGAAAAACAAACGTATATATCTTTCAACTTAATGGTTCTTTATTTTTTGTATGTTCAAAACCTTTTATTTTTATGTCATACCGAACCCATCTTAATGGGTCCCAGAAAAAAAATTAAATTTTCGAGGATCATTATCCTTCTAATCTTTAACCTAATGGTTCTTTGTGTGTTTGAAACCTTTTAGTTAGAAACCCAAATATTAATGGAACCTGTTCTTGTTCATACATAAACGTAAAACGTAAAAAACGTACGTTGTACGTTTTTGAAATCGCGTTAACAAAAGACGTTTTGGGTTTATATTTTTCTTATCAAATTTGTTTGAATCCTAGACGCGACAAAATGAAAATGCATACATAATTGCTTTTTTATTACTTATTGCACTTAGAACAAAATTCTCCTTCATTCATGTTTCATCCTGTACCTAACCCATACAAAGCGAACAGGACGGGTTCACATAAGAAGAATCCCGAGCAAATTCGGAAATAAAAATGCAGTTAATGTAAACGGACAACCAATTTCAATTAGCTTTGGAATCGATGGAGACAATTTCGATATGGAATTTCATTTACATAAACGTAAAACGTAATAAACGTACGTTGTACGTTTGAAATCGCGTTAACAAAAAACGTTTTGGGTTTATATTTTTCTTATCAAATTTGTTTGAATCCTAGACGCGACAAAATGAAAATGCATATATAGTTGCTTTTTTTATTACTTATTGCACTTAGGACAAAATTCTCCTTCATTCATGTTTCATCCTGTACCTAACCCATACAAAGCGAACAGGACGGGTTCACACGTTGTACGTTTGAAATCGCGTTAACAAAAAACGTTTTGGGTTTATATTTTTCTTATCAAATTTGTTTGAATCCTAGACGCGACAAAATGAAAATGCATATATAGTTGCTTTTTTATTACTTATTGCACTTAGGACAAAATTCTCCTTCATTCATGTTTCATCCTGTACCTAACCCATACAAAGCGAACAGGACGGGTTCACACGTTGTACGTTTGAAATCGCGTTAACAAAAAACGTTTTGGGTTTATATTTTTCTTATCAAATTTGTTTGAATCCTAGACGCGACAAAATGAAAATGCATATATAGTTGCTTTTTTATTACTTATTGCACTTAGGACAAAATTCTCCTTCATTCATGTTTCATCCTGTACCTAACCCATACAAAGCGAACAGGACGGGTTCACATAAGAAGAATCCCGAGCAAATTCGGAAAACTAAAATGTATATGCGTTAAGCTATATGTACTTTTGAGAAAGTTGGGTGGGAATTTTTCTATAAAAGGAAAATTTTATAATATTGATGAGCACAGTTGATTGTCAGAAGCTAAACTGAACAATACAAAAATGCATTTCGAAGAAACGGAATATTCAATTTTTACTGTAGATGACTTTGCAGTAAGAGAAATCAATTCGATTAATGAAAATATTAATTTCAAACCAACCAGGAAGCTTGCAGAGTTGCAGATGAACATTAAGTATGATATTATAGCATTACAAAAAGTTAATACTAAGTGGGGTGAACGTATCGTAGCAGATCTTGGCGAGTATAGAGTAAGTATAAATTTCATTTTTATTATTTTCTTTTTAATGAATTGCATATTATTTTTACAGGTTTTTCTACCTCAAAGATATTCAGACCTTTCAACAAGCAGTATATCAACTATTGGAGGAGGTGGTTATGCTGTACAAATAATCCGTCAACGTGGATCAACTTATGAGATGAAATTCATGAAAAAATGAAATAATATATTTGTTTTTTTTACGTAAATTTATTTCGATTTGTTTTTTTTGTTTTTTATAATTTCACTCAGTTAATTGTAAAATACATTACCAATTTCAAATACATGTAATAAAAATATAATAAAAACTATTAAGTAAAAATAAAATTCTGTTGATATTTGTATAATCCTTTTTTCATGTAATTTTATAGAATTTCGTTTTTATCGATCCAGGAGTTGTGTTCATCAGAGAATCCCAACCATTTCACAAACACTCTTTTGCCTTTAGTTTGTAATACTTTTTCCACAAGGAATACATCTGAACATTTAGTTTTCATTAGTTCAGCTTCATAAAACCCCCCTTGTAATGGATTTCCTTGGTAGTCTTCGAGAAGATATGTGTTCGGTTTTGTTTTTTGGACTTTTCGTATTTTAAAAACCTCAGTAGTCCAGTTGGGTGTATAACCTTTTTCGAATGCATGTTTATACTTGCTGATTCTTATTTTGTCACCTACTTTAAATTTGTATTTACTTGAACCTTCTTTGTTATTTTTGAATAGTGATAATAAGAACTTTGAATTATTCTTATTTACATCTGCAGGTTTGCATTTTATGGTTCGATGGAAAGAATGGTTATAATCATAGAGTAATTTTTTGTAAATATTTATCCACTTGTAGCTACCATTGAAACTAAATTCTTTCCACATTTTTTCCTTAAAAGTTCTATTAAATCTTTCAATGATTGAAGCTTTCAATGAGCTGAATGTAGAATAGTGATTGATTTTATATTTTTCCATCAAACTTTCGAAGTTTCTATTGAAGAATTCCTTACCATCATCGGTTTGCAAATTTTTGGGAAATCTAGAAGAATTTTTAAATATATCATCCATTCCTTTTGAAACAGTAACGCCCTTTTTGTTTTTCATTGGGATAACCCACGCGAACTTTGAAAAAGTATCAATAACTGTCATCAAATATTTAAATCCATTGTTTTGTTCGCTGTAAGGTATCATTTCAACGAGATCGGCTTGCCACAAATCATCGTAGCCTTTAATGATAACATGACGTCGTTTAAAATTTCGTCGTGCAGTCTTGTGCAACTCTTCCACAACCTTTCGCTTACTCATATTTGTATGGAGTGAATTCAGCAAAATAAAACAAATCTTTTATATATTTTCTTTATTTTTATTTTTATTTTAATCTTTTATATAATAACATTAATTTCTTTATTCTAACCAAATGGTTTTCTATCATATAGCAGCCACAAGTATCGGGACCTTCTTTACATTGATTGGATGCCCAGCAGCAATTGGAGTAATGATGTCCGTGAATAGATTCAGTGTAATGTGCATTATCGAATCTTTTAAGCATGGAAATGCAAGTTAAGATCTCTTCATAATGCTCATCCAATACATTCTTGCGATGAGTTTTTAAAAAATCTAAAATGTTTTTAAGTATGACTTTTGAGTCCATTTTTTATAGTTGTTGCTGGTTAAAGTGTTGAATGCTTACTAACAATTTTCTACTTTTTGTAAGAGGAATTAACGTAAAATGAAAAATATTTGTAACACATACAACAATAAAACTTTGAAAACTATTTAATATTCTTAATAATAGCATTTGTATTTGTGATTTTTTTTTTTTTTTTTTTTTTAAATTGGGGTGGGAATATTTTTTCTTGCTTCTATTAACTATAAAATTCAGATACATAAAATTAATACAAATATAACACCATTTTTTTACTTATTTTAATCTATGGGTGTAAAGGGTACATTAAGGAACATCGTTTTCATAAAATGTTCAACTTTATTTTTTATTTTCTCGTCAACATACTTTTCCTCTGTGGCGTGTTTAAGTTTTTGGGAAATTAATTGTGATGCTTTGTTTTCTTGTTCCATACTTTTTATTGTTTCCTTTATCGTAGAGTCTATGTGGTTTTTTAGCATATGAATTTCCTTATTAAAAGTGGATAAAACTTCCATTAAAGAAGCATTTATGTGGTTTATAATGCTTGATTCTTTAAGACTTATTTGATTATCAACATATCCTTTACATACGGCTTGGTGGGGATATTCAGGATTACTTCCAACATTGTTTAAATATTTACTTTCTATATCAAAATCACCAGAGGGTAAGAGTTTAAATCCCAATCCTGGAGGACCTATGAGACCTCTGTTTTTTGGAAGTGGTTTGAAGTTCCTACCGAACTTGTCAACGTTCATTGTTTATATGTAAAGTTTTTTGTTTTGCATGATACTAATATATGATATTTGCTTCCTTCAGCTCTTCTATTATGGAAGTTATTTCATTCTGGTGGTTGTCGTTACCAGCATTTTTAGATGCTATTAAAAGTCTTAGTCTATCAACAAGTTCATTCGGATCATTCCAGTAGACGTACTCAATATTTGTATGTGCGTATTTCATTTCGGTAATATTAGAATAAGATTTTCCTATTTTTGCATCTTCGTTTTTAAGTCCTACAACAAGTTCTTTTATTATTTGAGTATATTTAGTCCCTCTGTTACTCTTGATTCTAGAAGAACTATCATGATTAATTCTATGCGCATTAGTTTTTTTTAAGATTTTCCCATATTGTTCAAGATCATCCTTAGTATAGTTTTGCTTTTTAGGATTTTTCTTTAACATCAATTCAATAAGACCAGGAGTTCGAGTGAACTTTTCATCGTCGATGATTATATCCTGTTCGTTCATTGTAAAGCTACATTTTCCTATTTTTATAGTTTGCGTATTTGCATCAAAATACGGTCCATATGCTATATCACGATTTGACTCTGATAACAGTTTTTGTTGATTGAAGGAAGATGATTTATTAGGGCTAGCAAAATTTTTTGGTGTACTGAATAAAAAACTATTATCTGGACTATACAATTCTGGTGATGGTGATACTACTTTTTCATGATATTCTTCTTCATCCTTCCGATTAAAAGATTCGAAATGTAACTTGCGTTGTTTAGGTATTTTTTTAATATTATCATCCTGTTGAGTTTCTTCTTTTTTAATATTTCCAACTAATTTTTTCAATGGTTCAACAATAGGTTTGAAAGTATTTTCCAAATCAGTTTCTCTCATCATTTTACCAGTTCTAAGTTGAAAATATTTGTTTTTCAGGACATTTTTGGTTTTTATTAGGTCATTTAACACATTCTCATCCATTTTCTAGTTTTCAAACAATATTTGTTTATACTGAAGAAAAGTATTTGTTTGTTTTGTTAGGGCTACTCGTAGTTTTCCCAGACAGTGTTTCTATCGTAATGTGTTGATTTAAATGAAAAATGTATATTTATAGTATTGCAGTTTTGTGAAAACTGTTTTTGTAACGACCTTTTTCAATGCTGCTCTCCTTGTCTATAACTAGAAATCCAAAATTATCAGACCAGCAATGAGAACAAAGTTCTTTAAATTTATTGAAAGTCATATCAGAGTTTATATGATCTTTGTATACATGCTTCAAATTTAATTCATCTTGTTTGAATAGAATTATAAAATTAGCATTATCTCTTATCAAATGTTTTGGTATATGGGTATAGGACTGACATAAATAAAAACTATCAACTCCGTTATGACGACCCATACAAAAATAATCTCTTATATTATTCTGTTTCTGACATGCAACATCATCGAATATAAATATTGAATTATTTTTGGCTTCTGATGGAGGCATTACATCGGAATTATTAGAAAATTCATGGTATTCCATTCCTTTGACGGATGTTATAAGTTTCTTTAGATAAAGATATTTTGGTTGATGTAATGATTTAGAGTAAATATATATGTTTTCAAACTTCAATCCATTGGGATCAAGAAGAATGCTAAGCATTACATTTGTTTTGCCACAGTTCGATGGTCCGACAATAATTCCTCGAATACTATTTGGAAATAATGAACCATGTTTTTTTTTAATTTTAACTTTACAATCAAAATTTTTCACTTTAATAATTTCTGACTGCTTTATGAAGCGCATAATGCTGACTAACAGCTTTTACAATAAAACATGACATTTTTATATTGTTGCATTCATATACTTACCAACCTTCGACTAGGAAGGTGTTTGTAAATAATAGTATGATTGATTATAATAACCAACGAAATCAGTGCCGTAATAAAATAAAATCAATTAAAGGCAAAGGACTTTTGAATACGGTTATAGACAAACTACCATTTGAGTTACATCTTCCTTCTTATAACTATTGTGGTCCGGGGACAAAATTGGAAGAGCGCTTACGCAGAGGAGATAAAGGAATTAATCCACTGGATGAAGCTTGTCGCTTACATGATATTGCGTATTCTGAGAGTAGCTCTGTCTCAGATCGACACGTTGCTGACAAAATTCTAACGGAACAAGCGTGGAAAAGATTCAAAGCAAAGGATTCTTCGGCCTCTGAAAAGCTGAGTGGTCTCTTAGTCACCAACATGATGAAAGCAAAAACAAAATTTGGTATGGGTAATAAGGCTACTAAAAACAAATCTATAAAGACTAGCAAAAAAAAGAAAAAACCTTGTAAAACAAATATTTTTAAAAAGGCAATAGCTGAAGCAAGAAATGCAATAAAAAGCAATATAAATTGTTGTGGTACAACATCAATGTCTACTATTGCTCTGAAAGCTGCAAAAAATGTTGTGAAAAATAAGAAAAAACAAAATATACAAACTCCAAGAATAATACCACTTCCAAAGAGAGGTGGTTTTCTTCCATTTCTAGCTCCTGTTTTAGCTGGTTTATCAGCTGTTGGTTCATTAGCAGGTGGAGCAACTGGTGTTGCAAAAGCCCTCAATGATGCACGTATTGCAAAAAAAACCTTTGAAGAAAATAAACGTCATAATAAGGCAATGGAAGCAGTTGCTATTCAAGGAAAGGGTTTATACTTGAAACCGTATAAAAATGGACTTGGTTTATTTCTAAATACACCGAATACAAAAAACTAATTGAAATGCTACCTAATCGTCCTTTAAACAATTTTGATATTCTAAGGTTTGGAAGGAAACATCTGAAACACTTTAGAGGAGTGTTTATGCGTGACTCATTACCGAAAACTACTAAAGATAGAGAGTGTGGGATTATAAATTTGGACAATGAAACTGGTACGGGTACTCATTGGGTAGCATATATTAGAAATAAGAAAAAAAATATTATAAAATATTTCGATAGTTTTGGAAATTTAAGACCACCAACTGAAGTAATAAGTTATCTTGGTAATCAAATAAATTATAATTATATTCAAGAACAAAATTTTGATACATTTATATGTGGTCATTTATGCTTAAGGTTTTTATTAGAACAATGTTATAATATTTTCAACTGTAATATGAAAATGAATAAAATCAATTGAATAAACTAAAACTGTGTCATTCGTCTTTCAATCAGGATGTCGTTAACATTAACACTAAGTGGAAATGAAACAAGTCTCAATGCAGAGTATTTTCCCCCAATCGTACTGAAATCTAATTATGTTTGCGGTCTTATAGATTTCCAAACATATAACTCTATACCAAATATAGACGATACTAATAATTTGCTGCATATAGGCGATAGTGTTATTTCATTTCCTATTGGTTCATATGAGATAGAAGATATAAATAATTTAATACAAAAAAAACTAAATGAATTTAATAAGAAAAATAAAAGTTCAAGAAAAAGTGAACTAAAAATCAAGGCAAATAACAACACACTGAAATGTGAAATTTTCAGTTCAGAAGACATCGACTTCACTAAACAAAACTCTATTGGAACTCTCTTAGGGTTTAGTAAAAAACGTCTGCAATCAAATGTTCTTCATGAATCAGATCTTTACGTTGACATAAACAGAGTTAATGCTATACGAATTGAATGTAATATAATAGATGGGACATATATTAATAATCAAACTGCTCACATTTTACATGAATTTGCTGTTAAGGTAAGCCCAGGGTATAAAATCATAGAAGTTCCCAGAAATGTTATTTATTTACCTGTGAACGTCAAACGAATAACATCGTTGTGTTTAAAATTCATCGATCAAGACGGAAAAGCCATAAATTTTAGAGGCGAGAAAATAACGGTTCGATTACATTTGCATCCAGAACCATGATTGTATATGAAAATATAATCAGCAGAATTCCTTATAAAAACACTGAAGAAAATAAAACATTACTCAAACAAGCTTCGAACACAGCTGTGGTAACACATCAGCTCACAAAACATAATCGGACATTTGTACTATCATTAGGATACGTTTTAAAACCTTGAAAGTACAACGCACTTTAAAAAAACAAAAAAAAAAATATGTTGAACATTTTCCAAGACCCCGATATCAGTGAAAGTATTTCGAAATATGAATATCATACTTATTCATCATATCAAAACAATTTTGAGAAAAATGATATCATTCAGATTTGTATACAGCACCAAAATCTTAATGTTCTTCCTTCGGAAAGTTTTTTATATGTTGAAGGAACACTATCAAAGTCGGATGGAAAAGAAATTGTTAGCACAAAACTTGTAAACAATGCAATGGCTTTTCTTTTTGATGAAATACGTTATGAACTGAATGGAAAGGAAATTGACTACAATCGAAATGTGGGTATTACAACAACGATTAAAAACTATTTGTCTTTGACTAAAAATGAGAGTGATATGCTTTTAAATGCATCATGGTCTCCTGATTCACCTATTAATTTGAAACCATTTCATTTTAACTACTGTATTCCATTGAATAAACTTTTGGGTTTCGCTGAAGATTATAAGAAAATTATTCCCAACGCACGGCATGATCTTATTCTCACTCGTGCTAGGATGGATGAAAACTCTCTGATCTCCTCAAACGAAGAAAATGTTGAAGTAAAGCTACATAAGGTTCAGTGGAAAGTACCACACGTGACTTTATCGGATTGCATGAAATTGAACCTATACAAATCTATAAACAAAAATAATTTTATGAAAATTGCTTTCCGAAACTGGGATCTCTATGAATATCCCACGCTATCAAACTCTGATCATCACATCTGGAACGTCAAGACAACAACGCAAATAGAAAAACCACGATACATTGTTTTTGCTCTACAAACTGAGAAAAATAAAAAAATTTCTGCAGATCCTTCAACTTTCAATCACTGTGATCTAACAGACTTAAAAGTATATCTTAACTCTGAAGTATATCCACATGAAGACCTCAATATTTCTTTCGAAAAAAACAGATATAGCTTGTTTTATAAAATGTATGCGGATTTTCAAAAAACTTACTACAATAAAAGCAGCACCGAACCTCTTCTATCTTGGGATCTTTTTAAATCACGTGCACCAATTTTCGTCATAGACTGCAGACATCAAAACGAGACTATGAAAACAGGACCTATCGACATTCGCTTGGAGATGAGAACATCCAAAAATATACCTCCAAACACAACAGCTTTTTGTCTAATGCTGCATGACAGAATTATTGAATATAATCCACTTGATCAAGTTGTTAACAGGATTGTTTGAAAATTAAATTTAAGTAAAATTTTAAAAAAATGTTATTATTATCTGTAATACCTATAGAATGTTTGAAAATTTACTATGTTCACTCAAGTAACAACAAAAAAAAACAAATGTACTTTTCAGTTACCCATTTAGAACAAATAAAAAAAATATCAATAATATCCAACTAACTTGCTTTGTTCTTACTAGATTAAGTGTCTTGGTTTCGTTCGCTCTCATATACCAAAACCCAAAAAAAAAACATTGTTCGGTATTCAATGTTTTGGCTAAGCATACGTTAGAACCCACAACCAAAAACCAGAACCTAAAACCGCACTCATTCAGTGGTTCAGTGCTAAAGTATGCAATGCTTAAGCAACAAATATGCTATTTTAGTACAAAAACCTAGTTCAGGGGCAAAGTATGCAATGCTTTTACGTCAAATATGCAACATTTAGTACGAAAAAAACCTATGTAACAACTGGGTCAAAGGAATGCATGCATTTGTATGGAAATCATACCAGTAGGCATGCATGCATGCATGCATGCATGCATGCATGCATGCCATCATGACGCAGGAGTTACCTATTTATACTACTGGTAGGTAATCCAATTTGTGACCAGAGGCTGAGGCACGAAAATTTAAGCCCTTATTATATTTGTTCCTTTCCACATATCTCTTTTCTTCAACATAATTTGTTTTAGGGACGGGACCCTTCTTATTTGAGAAGATGTAGGGTCTACCACCATAGGCTCAAACCTTTGGTATTGTTGTCGGTAATTATTTGAGTTATAATTTGTATTAAAGTTTTGGTTATAATTTTTATTATAGTTTTTATAATGATTTGGATTATAATTTCGATTATTTTGATTATTATAATTATTAAAATTGTTAAAATTTGGTTTTTGAATATATGGTTTTGGTTGCCATTTCCATTTCCTTGATTTCTCCTAAAGGGATTATTTTGGTTGTGACGTTCTTTTGGAAAATTGTTCATATGTTCTTTATATTTGTCTTTTAGTATCTCATCAGTATTTTCTGATAGTGAAAATACTACTACTAAGTTTGTGAAGGGACTGTTCCATTGTGGTGGGTTTAATAGCATACAAAATTGTTCTCATATTAATGGGAAGTTTTTCTTTAAAGATTTTTAAACCGGTTTGAGTGTTTCTTGGGATATCTATGAGATTGTTCTCTTGAACACACCTTTGATTTAATAATGATAATGATTTTTGACCTTTGTTGTTGTTGTTGTTGTTGTGCTGCGGTTTGTGCTGATTCCATGTTGATTTTTTGAATATTCCTTTGCTTGTTGAAATGTTGTTGTCTCAGCTCGCTTCGTTGCGAATCTCGTCCGATTCGGTAGATGATTTTCTTTATATATCGATCACGTTGGGGCTTTCGAAATACTTGCCACTTGATGTCTTTATGAATGTACAGGCACTTTTATTTTATTAAGTTTTTAATTTTTAAACTTCTTCTGTTCTTATTTTTTTTGTATGTTATTTTAAAATATCTATTCGTTTCTTTGTTTTATTTTAATTTTTTCACTTAGAAATTTAGTTTGTTTTGTTTTTATTTTGTTTATATTTTTATTTTGTGTCTCTGCATATAATTTTTTTTTAGAATAATAAACTTTTCTTATTTGTTTTGTTTGGATATTTCTTGTTTCCAATTTTTTATTTTCACTGGAAATTGTCACTTTGTAATTTATTAAGATATACAGTGTGTCCCATAAGTAATGGTCCAAACTGTACATCATGAATAGTCAAGTCATGACCTACCAGAATTTGGTAACTTGTCTATACTGTATCCCAACGGTTTTCGAATAACGGTTCTTTTAATGAAATTTTCAAAAACACCTACTTTTAGTCGGTTTTTCAATCACCCTGTCCACAAATGATATTTGTTTCTACTATTTTTTAATATTTTACAATTTTGAATAAACATTCAATATTTTTGCATTTAAAAATTTCAAATTTCGGCACTATTTTGCAAAATATTAATAGTTAAAATCATATTCTTATCAAACTTAATTTTTTACATCGAACTTTAAAACAGTTTTATTAAAAAAAATCATATCACACAATACTGGTTATCGTTTTTCAAAACTTGCTTGATTTTTTAGCTTTTCAAAAAAGTATAAAACATCACAAAGCTAGCTTTGGTTCAAAAGTTATAAGCATTTCAATTTAATAAGTCACGATTTAAAAAACAAATATAAAAAGAAAAAAAGGTGTTTCTGTTAGAATTTTGTATTACATCACCAAGACATCTTGTTTCCAATTCATTGAATTAGGCTCATCATGTGAGTACCCCCAAACTAATTTTTTGTTTAGTTTAGTACAAACAGCAATGGCGATCTTTTTCCTTATCAAGCAGCGCTTCTTAACGACTACTACTACGTATAGTACTTGTACTAACGCTTTTATTATTTTAACCGGAAATAATATGGCTGTTTGTATTATCGCCGTTTTTAAACCAATTTTTTAAATGCAAAAATATTGAATGTTTATTCAAAATTGTAAAATATTAACATAATGTATAGTAAAAAACAAATATCATTTGTGGACAGGGTGATTGAAAAACCGACTAAAAGTAGGTGTTTTTGAAAATTTCATTAAAACAACCGTTATTCGAAAACCGTTGGGATGCAGTATAGACAAGTTACCAAATTCTGGTAGGTCATGACTTGACTATTTATGATATACAGTTTGGACCATTACTTATGATGGGACACCCTATATAACAAATTAATTGCAAAAAAAACCGCTATAACGATTTTCAAAAAAAAATTTGAAAAATCAAGGGTTTTTTATTTGAGCCGTTTATTTTGAAAGTGGCATAAGTCACTTTTTCAAAAAAATCGAGTTAATGGCAACACTAAATACAATTGAACGGTATCTTTTCATTTTAAAAAAAATTGCACTCAATAAGTTGAGAACTATTGAGGTTTCTTCGAGAGAAGTATTGGTAATTAACGGTATAACAAATATCTTAAATATCTCGACTAAAAAAAAAGTGACTTATGCCACTTTCAAAATAAACGGCTCATTTATAAAATGGCATTTAAATTTTTGAAGACAAACTTATTTTTCAGGTAAAATTTTGAATCTTAAAATAGTTTTTTTTTTTAAATTATTTTAACTGTATTAAATGTAACCCCCTCCCATCTCACCAGATCAAATCCTATGCATGAGCCCGAAAGAGCGCATTATTTTGACAAAAATTTAATAACATTCCTATCTTTTATCGAAATTAATGTATTTGGTACATATTTATGTATTTTTATAACTATAACTATTGTAAATACCAACGATGGCCGTGTGGTGCCACTGCATCGGATTAACGAATATGATATACACATTTAATCAACAATATCTTGGTACCTTTGTATATATGATTTTAAAATATTATTCTTTTACTTGCCTTCGCCTTACGTACAACCTCTACAACTACTGCTTTGTGTCACTTCATAACTAAAATCCAAAACGCACAAGAGCCTGACTGTAAACAACACATGACTAGCAATTTCTTGTACCTGTTCGTATGCTTGTTTTTTTAAACTTTAATGAAAAAAAATAAACTGAACGTAATAACCCATGCTTGCGCTGAAAACTTGTAGTAAAGAAGGAATGTAGTAAGTACTTTCTACCTACCAATAACATTCTTTCATTATCATCATAAACATGTCTTTATCTATCTAATGAACCATTCTTTATTCGTTTTAGACACCTACCTAACTACACAACCAATAGGCGATCGCTTTACAATTTAAACATACATGTTCTTCCTCTTTCTTATCTTCAGATAATTTATTTTCCATCCTGGTTCTTCCAATATGAAATTAAAATAAAGCTATCCAAAGGAAAAAGCTTTGAACGAACAAGTTGAATACACAAACAATTGTTTTCGTTAAGAATGCTTACAAGTATTTTTCATTTCCTTGATGAGTTGTCCTAGGATGAGGCATTTATATCTTTGAAGACAAACTTATTTTACAGGTATTTAAATCTTATATAGGTACTTTTTTAAACAGACTCTTTGCATACAGGATCAAGTTTGTGCGAACCAGTCGTGCATTTTATTTCACTATGGTCTTGTGTTGTTATTCGAAGTGTGGGGTATCGAAACATTCGCCAAATTTCGTTTCTTTTTTAAAGTTCCAGACGACCAGACCCTTTTCAGTTAAAACATGGCAATATTTCACACATGCAGAAAATACCAAAAGTATTCTCTGTGTGTAAAAATCATTCCTATGAAAAGATATAAAAGTTCATTCAACTTTTAAATATTTTTCCCAATATGCGCTGCCGATATCTTCTGCCTCTATTTATTGTTGTACAGACACATTCTTAGACTCGTCGTGCAAATTAAACATCATGTCAACAGAACCCTTTTCGATACTCCTCCTGCACAGGCAGAAAATCACGAATACTAAGGAAAGGATTAGATGATCATATGGAGGACTTTTCCGATGAGCTTCGGATATTCATCATTTAATTTATTGAATTCGTTAAACAAACTAACGTTAGAACTTAAGACTAATATTACATTTATTCTTAGATTTATAGATTTACAATGCTTTAAGCAATTTGCAAAAAAAAAAGCTAAAATGAAGTATTGAAAAAATTTACTTTAAATGTTTTACTTTTAATATCATCGCTTACGGAATATACCAAAAAGTAATACTTGTTGTAAACTGAAATCAATTGGTTGAGAGGACTGTTTTTACCATAGTTCGATCTGCTTGATATAGGACGTAAAGGAACTTGTCTTCTAATACTTGAACGGCTATTAATAAAGTTTAATTGTTCCAAAATTGATGGTGATATCACTGACCCATTGATTAATTTCATAATAAAGCACAGCCGAATGTACTCTCTGTGTTTAGAAAGCGATGGAAGTTCGAGCCTATTGGACCATGGGAAGAAACGGAGGCAGAAGCGCATGAATCTTCTTTGTACTCCTTCTATTCTGTTTATATGGACTGACTAAAAGGGAGCCCATATTATGCAGCCATATTCCAATATTGGTCTTACAAATGATATGTAAAGAAGTTTAAGAATATAAGGGTCGCGAAAATCATGTGAAAACCGTTTTATAAATCCGAGTGTCTTATTTGCTATTTTAATAATATAGTCATAATGATTTGTAAAAGTTAATTTTGAGTCAAGAATAATACCTAGGTCAGAGAAAGTAGAGTTTAGTCAAATAAGAAGAGTCTAATTATTTATGGATGCACCGACTTCGGAGAATTTGGTAGAAGAAATATTGTAGCCTCTAAGGTAATGATGTTTACTCGGGTTGGGTTCGATATCCCGGTTTTTATATTCCCGTTTCTTAAAATGCCGATTTTTTATAATCCCGCGTTTTCTAATCCGGTTTCTTATAATCCCGTTTTTTATTATCCCGATTTTGCAATCAAAACTAGTTGTTTAATTTTTAAAAATCGCGTGATTTTTTTAAAATTAACAACTACATAGATTGCAAAATCGAAATTAGAAAAAAATTAAAACAAATTAAAAAATGAGATATTCTTCTAGATTCAATTTATTGTAACCTTTAAAAAATACAACATATAAAAAATGAGAAACATAAAGTAAAATAGTATTCTTTTAAAACAAACTCAATTCAATTAACAAAGTCAACGATAGCAGTAAAACCGTTATCGAGAGGTAGATTTGCTGTAGGATACATATTTTTTGTGCAAGAGTTAATATAAACAAAAATGAATATATGTATATGTACAGTTAAAACAAAACATATTACGATATTATAATATTTTAGTCAAGTAATTTAACATAAAAACCTTTGACTCCTATTGTTATTTAGTTTAATGCACGTATTTTGTAAAAAAAAAACGGGATTGTCAGGATTTGACGGGATTTTAAAAAGCGGGATTCCAATTGATCGGGATTTTGAATAAGCGGGATTTCAATGAGGGGATTAAAAAAAATCGGTATTTTAGAAGAGGGGATTATAAAACTTTTTTTTGGGGATTTTTTAAAAACGGGATTTTAAAAAGTGAGATTCCGATACGCTCCCGTTTACTCTTAGAGGCTTAAATACAAATTGGTAACAAAAGATTGCATACTGTGTGGGATCACCAGAATCAGAAACATTAACGAAGATGTTGGTCATAATTGTTATAGCAGTAATCAATTGTGGACTTTCCGTTGTCGCAACAAGCTGCGATCAAGGACCTATGAATGTTTCAGCTTACTTCAGATTTCCACAATTATTTCTGGAATCACGCCCATATGTGGATATCGAAAATCATAGTTTTCTTACTTTATGGCTATCCACATATGTTTGAAAGTGTGCGTAACATTTTGCTTAAATATACAATCTCAATAGGGGAGAAGATGTTTGAAGGAAACTCGAAAGGGACGTTTAGAGTTTTCTTCAAACTAACCAAAGCGCATATCTGACCAGGTTCTTTTGAGAAAATCTAAATACAGATGTGGCAGAAAATTTGTTTTCAATGGTGCGCTCTGACACAGGATCCTACGAGAGGAATCTATTAGCTTGGAGATTCATACGGAATCTCAAGCAAATAATTTTCCAGCATTATTTGTCTTCAGCGGAGCATTCTGGATACCAGGAGCCAGAGCTGAACCGCTGCTGCAAATAGTTGACGCAACAGCTTCAGAGAATGCTCCCACATATAAAGAGTTTGTAGTCGAAGAGCAACCAGATGAACCTTTGAAAAACAACGACATCGCAATGGAGGATAATGAAGTAGGGAAGAAACTTCAGAGATGAACTGCTGCATATTACGCCGGTTTTGCAGCACACAAGGTTAAAAAGAAATTGAACTGCTATTCGTGTGCAAAATTAAATAAGTAAAGGCAAGAGACGTTTTTGATAAAACTGAGAGCCTATAAGACCAAAGCAACAACTTCGGAGTATGGAAAACTTACAGTTCCTTCGATCCGTTTCGAAGAAACTGTCAGTATTCTTTAAAAGATTTTCTTTCGGCATTATCCAACAATGAATATTGTCGAAAAACTGTAGGATAAAACGAAAATAATAAAAAAAAAATATGCAATTCCAACAACAAGGTACTCAAAGGAACATCAAGAAGCTGCGTAAAAATTCTTACTGATCAGACTGTTCATTTTAGCGCTGAGGAGAATGGACAAAAACATAAGGCTTGAGGAAAAGAAACCAGAAAGATATGTTTAAACTTAGTTTTTAAGCTGTAAAATGTAATATAACGGGTTACCTATTTTGTGGCTTCAAAAGTATAGGACTGGAATTCAAAATCTGTCAAACTTGATATTTAAACCATTTTTTTTGTTCAGTTGAAAGTCTGACATTTGCGAAAATGGATCGCTTAACTATCGCACAACGCACAAAAATTGTTAAAACCTACTACAAAAATGGTGATTCTGCAACAGCCACATTTGGTGCTGTAAGAGGAGATTATGGTTTAAATAATCGTCGAACTACGAAAGCAATTGGCAAAATTGTGAAGAAATTTGGAGAGACTAGATTGGTTACAGATATCGTAAAGCCTGTGCACCATCGTTTCGCTCGTTCCATTGAAAATATCGCTGCTGTAAGTGAAAGTGTTGCCGAAGAATAATAACTGTCTTACGGCACATTATGGCGTATTTTGCATTTGAATCTACACCTACATACATATAAAATTCAGCTCACACAACAACTGAAGCCAGCTGACCATTCACAACGTCGTATATTCGTCGAATGGGTGCCTGAACAACAGGCGGCGGCGGAAGACGATTTTTCGAACAAAATTTTCTTTAGCGACGAAGCACATTTCTCACTCGGTGGGTATAATAATTGTTTCGCCGATAAGTTAAATGAAATAAAAAACGAACCTTTTTCTTCCACGTTATAAAAGGTAATAATTTATTTTTCTTAAACATTATTGACACAAAGTATAATGGTGAGTGCAACACATTAAAATGAAACATGACTAGCAAATTTGAACTTGACATTTACAATTTAAAACATTATATAAACAAACAAATTAAGGACTAGTTGGCACTAGGGGTGACTTTCGGTTTCTCAGCTCAACATTCCTCCCCGTCGTCGTGAACAAAGTTCTCAACTGCACCTTCGTCTCGTAAAGTGATCATCATGAAACGATAAGAAATTAAATGTTTAGTACAGTTCAAAAATAAAAAACATATAGCACTAGATTACGGAGACATAAACAGAAAAGTTCAACAAACAGATCTGGCTGAACGTCAGCTATTAAATTTCCAATATGACTATAGTTGTTTAATTTTATTTCGTTCACCTTGATTTTCGCATCGTTGTTTGTTGTTTGTAAATCAAGTGTATTCAAGTCTGTTTATGAGTGTTATTAAATTGTGTTTTTTTGTTGCAAATAATAAATAAATTATTTAAATATTTATATGTGGTGAGTACATTTTTTTTTTATTTTTGTATTTATATTGTAAGTAAGTTTACTCTAATAGTGTATTTTAATTGCATTTCACTCTTCCATAAGAAATACACAGGTTGTGTGTTTCCCATAAGAAATGCACAGGTTTGTGTTTTTCTCATAAGAAATATACGTGTGCGTGTGTTGCCCATAAGGAAAGTACATGTTCGTGTGTATTTCTTATCTCAATTGAGTAAAATTCCATTCGTTGCTAACTAAAGTCCCTTATTGGTTTCGCAAAAAATACTTTATTATTATGATATTATTATTATTAATTTTTTCTTTTAAATTGAATTGATCGACGATAACAGTTGGGTGTTTTAGAATATTTTTTAGAAAAAATTGTTTTTTTTTTTTGTTTGTTGATATCCTTTTAATGTTTAATGATTAATGTTTTTTTTAATGATTGCTTAATATTAGTTATAGTTGATTGTTTTGTTGATTTATAATTAATTAAGAATTGAATGTGATTTTAAATGTGATGATTTTGTATGTGATTATTTAATTGTTATTAAATAAAGAAATGTTGTTGATGACATTAAATGATAATTTGCCAATTTAATTAACATGTTTATGTGTTTTTGAGTACGTGTGATACTTATGTTTTCTACTGTGATAAATGAGTGTGATACTGTGTAATTGTGGGTGATAGATTTACATTGTTTAAAATGCAATATCTCAATACGTTTAATGCTGATTTTCTGTGGGTGACATTTTCTGAATTGTGCAATTGAATGTCTAATGATGAATATTTTGATTATCTGTGGCAACATTAGAATTGCATGACTGTGATAATATGACATATGACTGTTATATTCTGAATGACTGATTCATATAAATACTCTCCGCTCCACTGCTTTCAGAATGAGTTGACAGCTGCTTGCATTTTATTCCATCTATTTAGATGAGTAATTTTTTCGACGTTTATATCTGCTTCTTGTACAAGAAAACTTGATGTTCTAATCAGAAAGTGTGCTGGTGTTAAAATGGCGAAATCTTCAAAGTTGTCGGATAAAGAACATAGAGGCCTCGAATTTAAACATGCTTCTATTTGAGTTAGAAGTGTGCTGAGTTCCTCAAATGTAAGGGTCTCGTTTCTTACGATCCGCTTTAAGTAAAATTAAACGGATTTCACTCCTGCTTCCTATAGACCTCCAAAGTGCGGGAAAGCGAGAGGAATAAAATTCCACTTTGTTCCGATGTTGGTTGTTGTTATTTGAACTTGCTTCCAGTCGAAATTTGCGGCCTTCAGCATATTTTAAAGTTCGGAATTCGCTCCTACGAAGTTTTTCCACAGTCACTGTAGATTTCTGTGCAAATACCTCGACGTGCTGTAAATCTTCGAAAGGCTGCCAAAAAAGTTTGAAATGTCATATCGGTGACAGCTTCCAGGTGTATTGCCTTGGTTGATAAACATACAAATATGGAGAAATATCCTTTGAACGTTTTTCCTCCACGGCCTTTCTCAAGATTTGACATCTATTGGTCCAGCATAGTCTACCCCGGTGTGGGTAAATGGTCGAGAGATTCTAACTCGGGAAGCTGGAAGATTTCCCATTAATTGTTGTAACGGTTTGGCTCCAAAACGAAAACAGATCGGACAGTGGTGAATATATTTTTTAACACTAGTTTTTCGGTTGAAAATCCAATATTTTGTCCGTATATATTCGATCGTTTGCTGTATTCCACCATGGAAAGTGTTTTCATGTGCCTCCCTAATAAAAAGTTGTGTAAAGGCATGGCTATATTTTAAAATAATTGGATGTTTCTATTCGTATTGTAAATTTTAATTTTGTAAACATCCTCCTACTCGTAGTATTCCATGACTGTCAATAAAGGGATGTAATGATCCAAAATGTTTACCTGATGTTGGATGCTTTGTCAAATCCTTGATTACTTCTGAAAAGTGCTGTCTCTGTACTATTCTAATGCAATTAAAAACTGCATTTCTAATGTCGGTTGTTGAAATTGGGTACTTTAACTGGTCTTTTAATAATTTTTTAACAAGGAAGAATGCAATCCTCCGGCAGTGAGCAATGGTTCGTGTGAGTTGTTTAAAATCTGAAATGTTTTCAATTTATTTGTGTACTTCATTTTCAGTTTCAACAACGCAATGTAGGTGTATTTTTTCTATTGGATTGGACGCATTTCCTCGGTTTCAAACGATGATGTTGAACTTGGGTTCGAAAACTTCCAATTGGATTGAAGATAGTCTGGTCCTCGCCACCAAAGAGAGTTGTGTTTAAGTTCCAAAGGTGAAACTCCTCTGGACGCAAAATCTGCTGGGTTCTGTTTTGTTGGAACATGATTCCAGATTTTGACATTCGTTAATCTCTGTATTTCGGCAACTCTGTTACTAACAAATGTTTTCCATTTTGATGGCGGTGCAGCAATCCAACATAACGTTATCATAGAGTCCTTCCACGCAAACGTTTTAACATCATTTGGTTTTAAGACCTTTTGAACATAGTTTAAAAGTCGAGCTAACATCACACAACCACATAATTCAAGTCGAGGAAGGGATATAGTGTTTAATGGTGCAACTCCAGTTTTCGACACAACAAAACTGTTGGTGTGAATTTTATTATTTTTGTCCAAGGTCCGTAAATAAACTAGAGCTCCATAAGCCTTCATGAAGTATCGCTAAATCCATGTAATTCTATTTCCAAATTATTCTTTTCAGTTTGTATCCAACGTTGAATTTTGATATCTTGAAGTACTGGTAGTTGTGTTTGTAGAGATAACCATTCTCGCTGCAGTTCCGGTGGAGCAGGTGCGTCCCATGCTAAACCTTTCACCCATAACTTTAGCATAATAATTTTTGCCAAAATCACACATTGTGAAATCCATCCAAGTGAATCGAAAAGTTTGGCAATAGTTGAAAGAACTTCTCGTTTGGTGACTTCTACTGATTCTGGTTTGGTCTATTGAAAAAAAATGAGCCACTGTAGGGAAGTCATTTAATTCCAAGAGTCTTGATGTGCTCTGCTGACTCAAAGGGTAGTATGAAGTCAACTGCACGGTCTTGATGAGCGATGTTAATAAGAGCTTCTTCAAAATGACTGGCCGATTTGCGAAGATGGAAGCTGATAATAAGAGTTGGTTGATTTCGATCACCTTCTGTTGAGCTTCGTAAATCGAGTCTGCTCCGCTTACTAAATCACTAACATACATGTCTTGTCTTATCATATTAGCTGCTAATCGATAATTTTGCCTTTCATCATCAGCGAGCTTATTCAAAGTACGTGTTGCCAAGTAAGGAGCAGATGCGGTTCCAAAAGTTACTATTTTTAATCGAAACAGCTTCAAAGGACTATGGTTGTCACTTCTCCAATAAATTAGCTGATAAAGCGTGTCTTCTTCTCTCATTTGAATCTGCCGATACATTCAATGTCCGCTGTCAAGGTAATCTTAAATGTTCTCCATTTTAATATGATGTCCATAATGTTTGATTGTGTCTTAGTTCCAACCAAAAAATGTTTGTTCAAGGACGTTCAGTCAGTAGTCTTGAAGGTAGCATCAAAAACTACTCGCAACTTCGTTGTGGTACTGGACTCCTTAAATACAGCATGATTAGGCACAACATAATAGAATGGTGAATCAAGAATTCCTTGGCTGACATCTACTTCTTCCATGTGATTTAGTTGAAGGTACTCGGAAATACAAGCTGCATATTGTTTGTGTAACTCTGGATTGTTGTTGAGTCTTCGTTCGAGTTGAAGAAATGTTCTGAAGGCTCCTTGTTGACTGTCTCCAAGTGCGGGTCTGTCACCGTCCTGTAATGGTAAGGCAACTTTAAAAATTTTAAAAACGAACGCCCCAGCACATTCTCAAAAGAGGTATGTATCGATTTAATTTTTATGTTTCCAAATCCAGACCCTTCGACAAATGTACGACGTTTTCTTAAATTAAGTTGTTGTGCTGCTGTTTCGGTAATGAATGTTGCTTCTGAACCTGGATCTATCAGCGCTCCCAAATTAACAAATTCTCCGTTCAATGAGTGGCAAGTAAAACGAAAGAATTCGCTTGATTTGAGAGGTGATAACTGAGAGTGGTGTTCCTTGATGAAGCTTGATTACTACCTGGATGAAATGCTGGAGCGTTTGGGTTGATTTGTGTTGATACTGGATAGCTATTTTGATTTGAAACTTGATTGGATTTCTACGATGTGGTTGTGAATTGTGCGAATTAGACGGCTGTGAATTGTTGAACTGCGAATCTTAAGAGAATGAATGTTGATTGTTGATCGTGTAAAAGTGAGTAATGTTTCTGTCTGCAGTGATAACACCGTTTCTCACTCGGACATTTGAATGTTTTATGGTTGTAAGCCAAACAATTTTCACAAACTCTTATTTGTTTAACTATCTTCATTCTTTCAGGTACATCCAAATCTAAAAATGAGTAGCAAGAGCGAAGTGTATGCTGACCGCGATGACATACTGCACAACTACGAAAGTGAAATACCCTTGGTTTGAATTTATATGGTTCCTTACTAGTGGAATCTTGTGACTTCAACCCTGATTGGCAAACAACTTCTAAAGAACGAAAACGAGTTTCCAAAAAAAACTGAAAATTCATGGAAAGTAGGTAGCTCCTTTGTTAAACCAAGCCTTTCTTCCCATAACTGTTGTGTTTTTATAGGCAGTTTTTGTAGCAATGTGAAAATCCTGAAAGCATCCCAACTTTCTACTGGCACACCTAAATTCTTCAAAGCTTGAAGCACTTCTTTCGATTTATCTAACAAACACTTGATGGAATCTGAAGTTTCAACCTTAATTATTAGCTGCTCAAAAAATGATTTTAACTGTGAGTTGACTAAAATTCTTTTGTGATCGTAGCGCGTTGTCAAAATTTCCCAAGCCTCGTCATAATAATTATCGTTATTAACTTCTATCGGGTGATTTTTTTGAGGTTAGGATTTTCATGCATTAGTATTTGACAGATCACGCGGGATTTCAGACATGGTGTCAAAGAGAAAGATGCTCAGTATGCTTTGACATTTCATCATGAATAGACTTACTAACGAGCAACGCTTGCAAATCATTGAATTTTATTACCAAAATCAGTGTTCGGTTCGAAATGTGTTTCGCGCTTTACGCAAATTTTATGCGTTTTTTTTTTTTTTTAAAGTTATCAAGCTCTTAAAAAATCACCCATTATGTATTTATTGTCCTCCATTGAAAAGAGGACATTGTTTAATATAATGGGTGATTTTTTAAGAGCTTGAGAACTTTTTTTAAAAAAAAAACGCATAAAATTTGCGTAAAGCGCGAAACACATTTCGAACCGAACACTGATTTTGGTAATAAAATTCAATGATTTGCAAGCGTTGCTCGTTAGTAAGTCTATTCATGATGAAATGTCAAAGCATACTGAGCATCTTTCTCTTTGACACCATGTCTGAAATCCCGCGTGATCTGTCAAATACTAATGCATGAAAATCCTAACCTCAAAAAAATCACCCGATAGATAGAATTCAAATTTTTCGTCGTAGCTCACTTATGGCTGTAGACATGATGATTTTATTAAATATTCTGTGATATTAAATCACCTATGTATTTACTGGTAAATACATTTTTCACTGGAAGAATAATGGACTGCCTTGCTTGAAGGGATATGCATTCTGCGTTGATTATCCGGCCGTTTAAACGCAAAAGCCCATCTTTGCCAAGGATAGGGTTCAGACTTCTGATCGGGCTTGACGTTGGGACGGGTTTATTTTGTGACAAAGCCCGATACCTGTCCGCAAACATGTCAACTTCGAGAAAGCCTTGTCTCTGCTGCCATTTCTTCACTCACATCCAGTTCACCGCTAATCAATTCTGTTTCGTTTGACCGTTGATTTTCGCTCAGATTTCTATTCAGGGACTTTGTTTTCAGCTTTGTCATGTATCGGAACACCCATGCATTAATTCGTTTAATTGGAAACCCAATTAATAATATAGTTTATCAAAGTTTAATTGTGATTCGCCAAAAAAAGGTGATGTTTGATGCGAAGCTCGTCTTGATTCTTATCATTGTTTTGTCCCATCAGTGATTCATCTGACCAAGCATTTCGTCGTTGAATACAAATTGGGGAACCTTTATCCACCTGCCATTTTTTTCCCATATAAGGGATAATTTAGCTCGCTTCGCCCCATTTACAGGGTTGAGATGACCAGGGCACCAGCGCCACTGAACAACTTTGCTGCCTTCATAAATTTTGGAGACCCTATTTGCAACATAATGCTTGTGGTTGGGATAGATAGAATAGATGACGTGTGTAAATCGCACCAAAAATGGCGCCTGTTGATCTTCACGCTATGACACTTAACAATTGCTTCCATCAGTCGGACACCCATTACTGTGGCCTGTAGTTCCAGCTTAGGTATAGTATGATAACGTGTCGGAGCTAAACTGCTTTCTGCTGAGACAAAAGTCAATTTAATCTTAACACCACTAACTGTCCTCCAATTGTAGTAAGCTCTATATAATTATGATTCCGCTTCCTCAGTTAACTGATCGTGCATCCTGTTTCCGATTTCAAATTTTGAATTAAGCTAAGAAAGGTTATCTTCAGTTGATATTGAAAAAGTTGGTGAGCAATCGTTGGCCATTTTATACCACTCACCTATGCATGCTCCTCTAGAATTAATAATGTGACTTAGCGCAAGCCTCGGAATGCTGTTTTCTCCCCCCTCCATAATTTTTGCCATACAATTAAAGTGAAATTTGAGAGTATCCAAGAAAAGGGGGCCTGTTTCTGTTTCTAGGCGCAGCATATAGTTGGGTGTCGTACCTTAAGGTACTTTTGATGGAAAAACGGAGGAACTTTTCCACTGCATGGAACAACATGTATCCCCACACTTGCGCTCTGTAAACAAAAATTGCAGTTGCGGTTGTTCGAAAAACTTTGTATTTAGCAATTTGTGAAACGTCATTTTTCAAATTCGACAGTAAGGATTTGTAGAAATTTGGAAGTAAGATGTTTATAAAATTCTAAAGGTATTCTGTCCTCCCCAGGAGCTTTGCCACCTTTGGAAGCAAACATTACTGGTAAATGCTATAGTAAATGTTTTAAGGAAAATGGCAGAAGAAATAAACGGCCAATTCATAAAATTAATTGTCAAATTAATGAAATGCGAAATATGACTGTTCAAGCTCATAATGCATACAAAGCAGGAATGATATTATATTATTCAAAGAATGTAATGATGTGCAAACGGAAGTTACAAGCATCGTCATTATTGTAAATAAACCATCCAAACTACGAGAGGAGATACATAAGACTAGAAACAAAATCTCAAGGAAGTTTCGTTTACCTGGCGATGGTAAAAAAAGAATTGAACGAAATATTTCTCCAAATGAGAGCAATTGGATTCAAACTTGGCCGGCGTTTAGTAATAGATGCGGAAATTCCACTACTTCACTCAGAAGCATCGAAAATTTTTCGGATAATTGACGTTTTTATTCGTCAGGGAGATATTATTGTGACAACAAAATGAACACTGAAATACTTGTATTCAACTTGCAATTAAAAAATCTGTGCATAAAAGGGTTCACCACAAAGGCTTCTTTACATCATCGCAACAATCAACAACAAACAACAATAATCCATTACGAAAAACCCATGATATGAACCAAGGCAGTGGACGAAGTTGCAGAGCAAAGAATCAAACCTATACAAGCACCTTTATTAAGCAACAAGAATGAACTACTAAAAACTCAAAGGGACCTGGAGCTGTTCAAGGAAGAAAATATTCAACTTAAGGAATTTCCCCACATAAGCGGTCACAACGGAATTATGTTAAATTCCATCTTGGTAATTATTTAAGTTATTTATGTACTACGGGGCATAATATTCAGAAAAAGAATTTCTGTTGGCCCGCATGTTACGGTAAAATCTACCGCAACAATGACTACCCTTCCAATCCTTGACTTCCATATTCCAATTTCTTTGCTGCTGCAAATTATTGGTGAGGTTGAGGGCAACCATGGTTCAATCAGCCACTGGTGAACTTAGCCAATATTTTCCAAAGGCAATAAAACAGGTGATCGAGCAATCATCTTTACCAAATGGAACGGGTTATTTTTTTCAAATAGTCCATGGGATAGAGATGCTTACCCTCTGCCGTATATTACAGCCATATTAAGTTCACTGGATATTAAATCTGCATATTGGCAGATCCCCGTTAAAAAGATTCCCGAAAGCATACTGCTTTCACAGTTCCTGGTAGGGGTTTATTTCAGTTTTTGAGGATGCCTTTTGGGTTGCATAATGCACCCGCAACATGGCAAAGATTTATAGATACAGTTTTAGGAGCAGAGTTAGAGCCATTTGTCTTCGTCTATCTCGATGACATTATCATCGTGACAGATAATTTCGAAAAACATATATGGAATTTTTAAATGAGGTTTTCAATAGGTTAATTAAAGCAGGCTTAAAAGTAGATTGGGAAAAATGTAATTTTGTTAGACCATCACTTACATTTTTGGGGTTTGTTGTAGACAAAAATGGTCTTCACGTGGACCCTGAAAAGATTGAAAGTATGATTGATATTCCCTCACCAAAGAATATTAAGGAAGTTAGGAGTTTTATCAGCACGGTATCTTTGTATAGGAGATTTATTCCAAACTTTGCAAGTTTAATTAAACCGTTAACCGATTTTAAAGAAAGATAAAAGTTTAATTGTAGTAAGGAATGTGAGGAAAGTTTTAGAAAAGCCAAGTAGTGTTTATGGTGGAGGGCCATAACCCCCGCGGCATTAACCCCCGCGGGGGTTAATTCCCAAATGAATGGGAATTAACACCCGCGGGGGTTAATTCCTTTTTCAAGTGGCATTAATCCCCACAAGAAAAAGGAAATAACCCCCGCGGGTATTAATTCCCATTCAGAAATGGCTTTAACCCCCATTTTTTCTTTTGTTTTAGCTTTGCTGTACAATAGTAAACAAATAAAGGAAAAATAAATAATTATATAGGTATAAAATGCACAACAAAGTTGCGATCTTGTTCCTTGAGTTGAAGTTTAAAATAATGTATTTAAATATTTTTGGAAAATAATTCTTATTTTGTTTTACGCATTTTTAAATGTACTTAAACCTTTAACTTAAACAGAAATAAAGTACATATCTATTCTTTTTAGAAATGGTGAGTTTTCAAAATGGAATTGAGAAAGCTATGACATACCTTCCTATAACAAATAAACAAAAAATACGAGTGACGTGAAATAGTACCAAATTAAATAACACCAAATTTCAAATTTGGCCTTATTTCGTTGTTCAAAACGAAATAAAACCAATTTGGCTTTATTTCGATTTATAAAAAGAAATAAGGCCAAAAAATAAAGGAAACAACGCCGAATATTTTAAAATTCGTAAACTTTAATAAAAAAAATTTAAAGTTCACTTTTTTACATACAAAACACGCAAAAATGGTTGATTTATTGTCTAGAATAGCTACTTTTGCTAAAAAGTTTTTTTGAATTGATAGCACGAAGGCGGCGTACTAACAGCTTGGTATGTAAGGGGGGCATGCTGGCCCCCTGCAACCCCCCTGCTTGGGATCACTATAGGATTTGGGGTGAGTGCGAGTTTGGGTATATGCAAAGAACACGAATGCGTTGTGATTCTTTCATAACTGTGAGCCATACTTGCTTTTTTTTTGTTGTGAATTTCTTTGATTTTAGTGCTCAAATGCAAGAGTTTTTTGCATATACCCAAACTCGCACCCACCCCAAATCCTATAGTGATCCCAAACAGGGGGGTTGCAGGAGGGCAGCATGCCCCCCCTTACATACCAAGCTGTTAGTACGCCGCCGCCGGCCGTGTTATCAATTCATAATGATTAAGATACATTTTTTTTATTGTTGAAGTTGTTATTTTATTTTTTAAATTTTTGTTTTATTTTGAAAAATAAATGAAGAAATAATTTTGTTCCTTTATGTTTGTTGTTTTTTTATTAACGTGGGGCTTATTTCCAGTTATAATTGGGCATTAACTCCCACATAAAAAGGGAATTAACCCCCGCGGGGATTAATGCCATTTGAAAAAGGAATTAACCCAATTGATGGGAACTAACCCCCCCGGGGGTTATGGCACTCCACCAAGTTGCGGCACCAAGCCTAACGTGTCCAGATTTTAAGAAGCCATTTGTTGTTCAGACAGATGCTTCTAATTTTGGGATTGGGGCAGTCTTAACGCAGGATTTTAAGGAGGGATAAAAGGTGGTTTGCTATTTGAATAGATCACTCAATAGGAATGAGAGGAACTATTCGATTACAGAAAAAGAGTGCTTAGCTGTTCTGTGGGTAATAGAGAAATTGCGGGCATATATGAAAGGGGTGAGATTTAGAGTCATAACCAACCATCATTCTTTGATTTGGCTGAGAAAATTAAAGCATCCAGAAGGTAGGCTGGCAAGATGATCTGTTCGTATGCAGCAATTTGAATTTGATAGTATTCATAGGAAGGGAAAAAGATCATGTGGTGCCCGTCAGGCTTTCGAGAAGCGTTCCGGTTTTATCAGGGATTTTAGAGGACACAACTGATCCATGGATCGAAAAAATGATAGGAGAGGTGTAAAACAATCCGTAAGCTTTTCCATCATGGCGAGTAGGGCAGGGAAAATTATTTAAGTTTATAAAACCTACCTGTATAGTAGTTCTTCAAACCAATAATGAGTGGAAGTTAGTTATTCCAAAAAGTGATAGGAAAAAGATTTAAGAAGAAAATTATGATCATCCGTTAGCAGGGCACATGGGGGTAAGGAAAACTTTCGCTATTATTTTCCAAAAATGACGTCAGATATTTCTAAGTATTTCAGAAATTGTAAGACTTGTCAGAGTGTGTTGACTATTTTACCAAATTTCCGTTATTATTTCCTTTGTAATCCGCAACTGCAAAATCTGTTTATAAGGAATTGGAAGACAATGTCTTCTTATTATTCGGCGTACCCAAATTCGTTATTTGTTATAATGGGCTCCAGTTTAAGAGCAAGGAATTAAAAGCCTTGTGTGATAGTTATGGTTCAACGATAAGGTTTACAGCGCATTACCACAGACAGGCGAAACCAGCACAACGAATAAACCAAATTTTGAAAACGACGCCTAGGGAATATGTAAGTGACAATCATAGGTCTTGGGATTCACAGTTTGTGAAGGTGGATTGCAGTATACGCAAGACTCAATACGAAGTTTTAGGTGTTTCGCCGTATTATGAAATTTTAGTCGAGTAATGGTGACTTTTGGAGACGACTCCTTAATCACCACTCCGTATGTTAGGGGCGGTAATACGGTGGATACTAGGGAACAATTTAGAAAGCTTAAGGGGGGGATAGGACAAAGATTAGAGTCAGCAATCAAGAACACGGCGAAAAATTATATCCATCGTCGGAGAGATGTTCAATATCTTCCGAATGAATTGGTTTGGCGACGTAACTTTACGTTATCTGACGCCGCCGCAAACTAGTATGCGGCGAAGTTGGCCACCAAATTTGTTGGGCCTTTTAAAATTAGTAAATGTGTTTCTCCTTGGACATAGTTACTAATAGACGACAAGGGTATAGATCGAGGGACGTGGCACGTAAAGGATTTAAACCTTATGTTGATGTTGATGTTTAAGCCCCTTTATCTTTTCTTTTGTTTTGTTTTTTTTTATTTCGTTTTATTTTGTCATTAATTTTTTTATCTTAAGAACTTTTTTTAACCGTGTCATTTTTTTATTTTGTATTTTTTATGATGGAAACTTTGTGCTGTGTCTTTGACCTTAATTCTTTTTGAAAAAGTATTTGCTAGAGTCAGCCTTAAGAAATGGTTTGCTTTTTTGGAAAAGTAAACATATTTTTTGGGAGGAAAAAGTGGGATTTGTTACGGTAAAATTTCCCACAACAATGACTAGCCTTCCAATCCTTGACTTCCCTATTCCACTTTCTTTGCTGCTGCAAAATATTGGTGAGGTTGAGGGCAACAAAAGCAATTGAATAAAACAAAAAAAAGGGTCAATCAGCCACTGGTGTATTTAGCCAATATTTTGCAAAGGCAATAAAACAGGTGATCGAGCAATCATCTTTACCAAATGGAACGGGTGGTTCCAAAATTGATATGCAGACGGGCGGTCACGTGTTCCAGGATATTTTATTCCGGTGGATGAGCTGAAAAATTAACATAAATGTTATTTATTTTTTATATTTAACGTAACGCAGAGAATCTACAATGGTTGCTTTCTCGGTTAGCGTCAAGCTTCCAGGAAGCCGTAATCTCGTGACCGACGATCTCGAAAACGATTGGTTGAGTTGTATGCATGCTTGAATGATTGGAATGGACGAAGGAGGAATGATAGTGAAGAAGGGACTCTTAAAAGAGCCTTGAACGCATTAAGTTCGATTTTAGAAAATGATCGAGGAATTTTGAAAAAGAAAAGATAATTCGAGAAGGAAATAGTAATTCATAAATATAAAAAGGAGAAAATTCAAAGAAAGGAAATAGGATTCGAGGTTTGAAAGGAAAAGAAAAAAAGAAGGATAGTAGAAAGGAGTACCAACGAATAAAGCTTAGTAGTTTGTGTTTGATTTTAAATAGAAATATATTCATAATTCTGAAATATATATATCTCTATTAATTTATTGCTTTTTAAAAATTTTCCCAAAAGTTGTCGTAGTGCGTTTTTATTTTGTAATTTCGTGAAAATCCTTTTTCTTTGTAGATTTAGATTAGATTAGATTAACAAATGTTTTATTTTTCTTTAAGTCTTATACAGATTATATATATATATATAATAATAAACTAACATTTTTAGAGCATGGCCTAAGCCGTCTGCCAGTTGACAATATAAACTTCAAAGTAGATTTTAAGTAATTTTTTGTTTGTATTTAAAAAAGTTCATCTGTAATTTTTTTCTGTATGAAAGAGCAAGCTTGACAAATTGAAACAGGACTTTCCAATCAGCTCCATTGAGAATGGTTATCATTTCATCTTCACTCAGTAAACTTTTCCCAAAAACACTCCTCCGAGATTCCATTAAGATCGGGCATCTGCAAAGGAAGTGGTATATGTTTTCCCTTTCTCCTTGGTTGCACAGATTGCAGATTTTCGAACGCTCTTCTCTATGTGGCATAAAGTTGAGTGGCAGCAACTCTCCTCTTGTTTTAAAACCAGTGACATGAGGTCGGATGAGTACTCTTCCTTGAAATAACTTCTGGTTGCAAGATTGTAATCGAGCAGTGTGTAAATACGTCTGCTTGTCGACTCTCTAGCTTTTGTAATGAATTCCTCTCTTTTCTTCACATCAACTGCACTTATGAGATCATAAAGTTCAGCTTTCCATTGATCTGGCCTATTTTCGTTTAGAGTTAGCTGACGGTCACAAAGAGTAGCTAAGCTACTCCAGTTCTCGAATCAAGATGACTTCCTTCTTAAAATGACCATAGTTCTTTTTTTGGGCAGCCTGTTCTCGTTCATGGTTAACGTCTTTATTATGTAGTCTACTTGCATTTTAAGTGTCGAAATGAATAGAGGAGGAAGACCCGTCTCGAGCATGAGAATGTGATTTGGAGTACTGTTTGGAAGCCTCAAAGTTCTCTTTAGAAAATATCTCAAAAGATGTTCCACCTCACTGAATTCTTTGTGACCCCATACTTGTGCGGCGTAGCACATAACTGCCTTCGCCGTTGTTTCAAAAATTCGGAACTTTGAATTGAAATGAACGTCTTTGTTGTGCATAATGGACTTCGACGTTGCATTTAGTGCATTTTTTGATTTGGCTAGTTTCTCTACAATGTGGTTTCTCAGATTCAGATTTCTTGATATCTTTACTCCTAGGTAGTTATAGTCACTTACTACTTCGATTTCCTTGCTATCAAATCTCCACTTTTCGTTGCGACAGTTTGGGCCTCCACCGTTACGAAAGATCATAACCTTGGATATGCTAAGGTTTACCTGAAGCCTCCATTTGTAGCAGTATGCAGCTATTCTGTTTATCATCAACTGGAGACTTTCAGGCGTTTCAGCAAATATAACAATGTCATCGGCGAATTTTAAGGATTTCACAAGAAGATTTGCTGTAACTTTTGCTCCACCCTGTAGATCGTCCTCCATGTCGTCTATGAAGAGTGCAAACAAAAGAGGGCTTAAGTTGCAACCTTGTCTCACTCCTACTTCCACTTCGTATGATTCCGCTACATCGTTGTTGAAAGAGATTGCAGATGTTGTAGTTTCATAAAATTTTTCCAAAATGCGTCCAAATTTTGTTGAAACACCTTTGTTGTAAAGTAAAGTTAAAGTTAAAGTAAGTTAAAGTTAAAGTTTTAACTTTAATGAAGATGTCCGCAATGGATGTGTGAGTAGATTTGGTCTATCGTTGAGTAGTTCTTGCGGAACCCGGCTTGAGACTCACCAAGGAGATGATTTGCTTGAACCCAACCGTAGAGTCTTTTGTATAGAAGCCTTGTCAGAATTTTCATTGAAGTGTTCAGCAAGGATATTCCTCTATAGTTTGCGGGATCAGTGCGGTCACCTTTCTTGAATATGGGAGTGACGATGGAATCCTTAAAATAAGTAGGTATGCATCCGTCTTCGTAAGCCTGGTTAAGCGCTAGAGTAAAGTGTTCGATAAATGAGGGTGTGCTGAATTTGTAAAATTCCGGCGGTATACCGTTGGATCCTGGAGCTTTTGTTACATTTCAGTTCATCCAAAACTGCCTTTACCTCTAAGATACAGAAGGGGGCGTCCAAGGCGTCATCCGCCTGAAAAGGGATAGCAAATTGGAAGCTCGTAGTAAACTTGTCCTTTGTGAGGTTTTTGAAATGTTCGCATAAATCCTTCAGCTCGATCGGTAGGCAAGGTCGCTGTAATTGACTGTCGTTGTTTATAAGGCGTACTTTGCTCCAAAACTGTGACGCGTTCCTGCAACTTGAAAGATCGTGTGCAATGTTCTCAAAGTATGCTTGACGCTTAGACTTAAGCAAGGCTTTTAAAGTTTTGTTAGCGGACAAATATTCTCGCTTTAGAAAGGGGTTTTGAGGGTACTTCCTTACAAGCTTTAACCAAGCAAATGATTTTTTCCTTGCTTGTGAGCAGTCTCTGTCAAACCATTTGTCGCGAGGAGTAGAAACCCTGTTATTGTTCATCCTGCAAGATGTTTGTATCGATATTGCTATGCTATTATCAATTTCGGAAAGATTAAGGTTTGTATTGAATGGAGGTGCAAGCTTTAAGGCGATGTTGGTGTCTAACGCTTCAGCATACGTATTCGCCATCGATTGTTTCCATTTGTATTTTGTAGCTTTTGTTGTGCAAACCTCTACACGTTGTAGACTCATTGGTAGCTGAACTGAAACTTGGATAGGAAGATGGTCCGAGTGAATCTGTGATACAACTTCGAAGTCATTCATTACGTTACACCAATACCCATTGACCATAGCATAATCAATAACTGAGTTGCCCTGAGGACCGATAAAAGTGTAGGCACCATCAGCGTCTCCCTGTGTACTTCCATTGCAGATACCAAGACCAAACGAATTACAAAGATCAATAATTTTCTTTCATTCTCGGTTTACAACAACATCTTTCGAATGACGGTGGTTCAAGTTCAAAGGTTTGACTTCGCTTTCCAATGATCCTGTTCTAGCGTTGAAGTCCCCAATGAGCATGACGTTTTTAAGAGCTGCAACGTACAAATTGTCTTCAAGTAAGTTAAATTGCCTATCCCAGCTAGTGCAGTTTAGATATACAGGAACCAAGGATAAAGTATGGTGGTTGGATTTGATTTCAATATACAGAAAGCCTTCGAGGTTCTTAAAAACGAATTCAACACCTGTTGTATTTAATTTGCAGCCTATCAGTATGCCTCCGCTAGCCCTTCCTTTTCTATTAATTTTAATTGCTGGTTAATTGCTGGTTGCCACTTAGTTGAATGGTTCGGGAAATATGGTTCAAATTTAATGTTATGTTCTTCGGTTACATGAGTTTCAATTAATATAAAAATTTCAAATTCATTAATAAAGTTTAAAAAATCTAAAGTTTGAATCTTATTATTTAAACCTGCTATATTATAACTTAATATTCTAACGTTAACTATATTTGAATTCTGGCAGACGGCATCTACTAGTTCATTAGATTATTTTTTAAGTCTGAATGTGCTGAAGTGTTAACCCCTGAGTCCCAACTGCAGATTTGCATTGTGTTTCCAGCCGAAGATGTGCTTTGCCCAACTGACGTTTCTTGATGAATGACGTTTAGTCTGACATCTCTTCGTGAATATTGTTGAATTTATAAACAAATTTGATGAAAAAAGTTTTTTCCAGGTTGTTATCTTCAATTAATTTTTTAAAACCATCTACTTGATTAGTAACAAAGCCTTGATTATCGATCCATTCTACAATTATGTTATTAATGCTGAGCCTATCATCGCGCAGTGAAACTTTCATCCGAGGTTGAGTGGTCTGAATATGTTTTCTCAATTGTAAGAGCTTGCTACGCTTCTGTCGGATGGCTGGTGGGTAATCCCGACTTACGGATGCTCCGGTTCCTTTCAGCCTTTTTGCATTCCTCAGAACCTTAAATGCATTATTTTCGTTTTTAAATTCTGCCAAAGTTGTAACTGTGCCATTCGCTGAGCTTATCTCCCGTATATCTTGGATAGTAATTATATCCTGCGACTCCGATAAAGTTTTGCAGATGTTTTCGGTTTCTATGAGTAGATCGCTTGAGCTTTTTTCAGTCGAAAAACTAAGTTGGCCGAATTTGCTGAGGTTTTAATCTGGTTAATTTCATTTTGCAGGGAAATGCACTTTGTGTTTAAAGAAATCAGTGACTCCTTCAGTTTCTCATTTTCAGTTTTAACCTCAATGATTTCACTGCGAAGTCCAACAATGTCATCCTTCGTAGCAACGTCTTTGAGTTTTAAGTCGAACATTTGGCGTAATTCGTGGATGGACATGGATCCGACTAATTGAGACATGTTTTTTTCTTTTTTTGAGTTAAACGTTGCTAATTCGGGGGAGGTCTCACCAACTTTGCGCTTATTATCAATAAATTTTAATGTATATAATGGGTGATTTTTTTGAGGTTAGGATTTTCATGCATTAGTATTTGACAGATCACGCGGGATTTCAGACATGGTGTCAAAGAGAAAGATGCTCAGTATGCTTTGACATTTCATCATGAATAGACTTACTAACGAGCAACGCTTGCAAATCATTGAATTTTATTACCAAAATCAGTGTTCGGTTCGAAATGTGTTTCGCGCTTTACGTCCGATTTATGGTCTACATAATCGACCAAGTGAGCAAACAATTAATGCGATTGTGACCAAGTTTCGCACTCAGTTTACTTTATTGGTCATTAAACCAACCACACGAATGCGTACAGTGCGTACAGAAGAGAATATTGCGTCTGTTTCTGAGAGTGTTGCTGAAGACCGTGAAATGTCGATTCGTCGCCGTTCGCAGCAATTGGGTTTGTGTTATTCGACCACATGGAAGATTTTACGCAAAGATCTTGGTGTAAAACCGTATAAAATACAGCTCGTGCAAGAACTGAAGCCGAACGATCTGCCACAACGTCGAATTTTCAGTGAATTGGCCCTAGAAAAGTTGGCAGAAAATCCGCTTTTTTATCGACAAATTTTGTTCAGCGATGAGGCTCATTTCTGGTTGAATGGCTACGTAAATAAGCAAAATTGCCGCATTTGGAGTGAAGAGCAACCAGAAGCCGTTCAAGAACTGCCCATGCATCCCGAAAAATGCACTGTTTGGTGTGGTTTGTACGCTGGTGGAATCATTGGACCGTATTTTTTCAAAGATGCTGTTGGACGCAACGTTACGGTGAATGGCGATCGCTATCGTTCAATGCTAACAAACTTTTTGTTGCCAAAAATGGAATAACTGAACTTGGTTGACATGTGGTTTCAACAAGATGGCGCTACATGCCACACAGCTCGCGATTCTATGGCCATTTTGAGGGAAAACTTCGGAGAACAATTCATCTCAAGGAATGGACCGGTAAGTTGGCCACCAAGATCATGCGATTTGACGCCTTTAGACTATTTTTTGTGGGGCTACGTCAAGTCTAAAGTCTACACAAATAAGCCAGCAACTATTCCAGCTTTGGAAGACAACATTTCCGAAGAAATTCGGGCTATTCCGGCCGAAATGCTCGAAAAAGTTACCCAAAATTGGACTTTCCGAATGGACCACCTAAGACGCAGCCGCGGTCAACATTTAAATGAAATTATCTTCAAAAAGTAAATGTCATGGACCAATCTAACGTTTCAAATAAAGAAACGATGAGATTTTGCAAATTTTATGCGTTTTTTTTTTTTTTTAAAAAAAGTTCTCAAGCTCTTAAAAAATCACCCGATAGATAGTCCAATAATGATACGCATTACCCTTTAAACATGACTTTAAATATGTCAATTTTTTGATATTCGATATAGAAGAATTGTGTATCAATGACACAAAAAGGTCGTGGAAAGGACGCCAAGTATTGTAATCTCCATAAAAGGTTGGAGGACTTATACGAGGAAGCTTAATCTCATGTACATGTGGTGTTTTCTTTGTACTATTAAAATGAAATTCATCATTCCTTTCTACCTTTCTAGTGGCTTTACCAGATTGACCACCATTTAACCTCACCAATTCTTCTAAATCATTTAGAATGTCTGATTAATAACAGAGACACATTTCGACAATGAAATTATATAACTCTTCACACTTGTCTGCTACATCTTTGCTTTCCTCTGATTTCTGAATGTCATCGAAAAGACTACTAATTTTCTTATAATTATCATCTAAAACACTCAATCGAACATGCAAATAACTCTTTGATTTTCTTTCAGCACCCAAAATTTTATAACTCGTGAAACTCTTTTTAACTTGAGCACAAGTTTTCTTAAACAATTTAATTGAGGCTGATTCACTCATTGTAATAAATGTATGTATGTATATAACACTCAATATACATATGTATATATGATAAAATGAAAATTATTGCACTCACTTTATAAGCAGGATAAATTATGAAAATTCCACACGATGATTTCGACAAATTCTCGACAGTTTCTGTACAGTAATGATGAACGGTGATAATTATGAGAACAATTAAAACGGCCGGCGACAACGGTAATAACGGTGACAACGGTAATGCAGCAACACTTATAACGGACAACAGTTATGAAGTAGCGGCAATCCAATATCACATTTGGTAATTAAATCCTACAATTTTCTTTGTTACGTTTATTGCACTTTGTATAATTTGCTATAATTATTTAAATGAATTTATTAATTAATTGTGTTGATTAATTGCAGGCTGAGATGCTGACTGGGTGCTTCGCTGGACAAGACAATGATTAGAAACTCCGCTGGACAAGACATTGACTGGATGCTCCGCAGGACAGGACAACGAATGGGTACTTCAATAGACAGTATGCTCGATAACGCTCGACGTACACTAACAATTTTTATTTTTTATCACAGTATTTTGGTTTAATTATATAACAGTCTTATTATATTCTTTTATTTATCACAGTCTTTAAGATTTACTATCTGTATATTTATTACAATCAACTATGATGATATGTATATAAGTTGGTAACTGTTTAATTCGGTTCGATAGGACCAAATGTTTCGCCGATAAGTTAAATGAAATAAAAAACGAACCTTTTTCTTCTACGTTATAAAAGGTAATAATTTATTTTTCTTAAACATTACTGACACAAAGTATAATGGTGAGTGCAACACATTAAAATGAAACATGACTAGCAAATTTGAACTTGACATTTACAATTTAAAACATTATATAAACAAACAAATTAAGGACTAGTTGGCACTAGGGGTGGCGTTCGGTTTCTCAGCTCAGCAATTTTAAACAAAATTGTCGTATTTGGGGTTCTGAGAATTCTCAAGTAATTGAAGAGAGGCCATTACATACATCCACAAAAAGTCACTGCTTGGTGCGCTTTATGGTCCGGAGGTGTGATTGGGCCTTAAATAAATAAAATAAATTAGGTGGCGCAACAGTCCGTAGAGAACCAGGGCCTAGTGACTTACAACTCTCAACCATTCCTGTGTGCGAGTAATTGCAGGGATGGAGGGGACCTACAGTTTATATGCCGAATCCGAACGGCTAATTTGAGAAAGCACTTTTTCATGACAAGAATTACTCTTGGAGAATTTGTCAATTCCTCGCAAGAGGCAGTACCCGTGAAGCAAACTTTAGGTGGTACAGGCAGGGATCGAACCCAAGACCTCTCGCATGACAGTCCAACGCACTAACCATCATGCCACGGGTACTCGGGTGATTGGACCTTACTTCTTCGAAAACGACGATGGAACGGCTGTCACCGTCAATTCGGAGCGTTATGGTCATATGATAACCGACTTTTTTTCGCCTGCTATTGAAGAATACGACTTGGAAAATATGTGGTTTCAACAAGATGGTGCCACATGCCACACAACTCAAGCGAATATGCAAGAGACATTCCCTGGTTGCGTATTTTCTCGTCGTGGCGATATCAACTAGCCACCAAGATCATGCGATTTGACACCACTGGACTTTTTTTTGTGGGGCTACGCGAAAGACCGTATTTATGCAGATAAACCTTTAACTCTTGACCATTTAAAAACCAACATTTGTCAAGTAATGGCTGAGATACCGCCCAATATGTGTCAAACAGTGGTCGAAAATTACCTGAAAAGAATCGATGTTTTGTAACAATTCGCGTGGTGGTCATTTAAGGGATGTAGTGTTTCACACATAATATCAACGTTCAAGCTTTATATTAAAAAAGAAATATCATGAAACAAAAAAATATTTTACATGTGTTTTATTTACGTTTACTTTTGAAATGGATAACCCTGCATAATATGAAATTTTGAATTACAACAAAATTGTTATCATGTGCTTTAAGAAAAACCCACAGCGTGCATCGCTTCGAAGAATGGTTCTTGTATCTTACCCCTTAAACATCTTACTTTCATAAATATTCTGCCTATCACCTGCAACGCCACCTGTTTCATTTACAAGCAAGTGTCTGTGACATTTTTCATCTCATAGCGTCTTCACTAGGAAGATATTCCTGCGACGCTGCGCTGTGTGTTTTCCTTCCAGCACATAATAACAATTTTGTTGTAATTCAAAATTTCATATTATGTGCTTCTCGAAAAACACACAGCGTCGCTTTGAAGACGTGTTTGATATCTGCTGGTGATAAGGCACAAAACGCTATGTGAAAAAGGTTGTATTTTTATTAAAAATTTAACCAAAAGTAATTCATTTCATTTAGTTTTTTTTTTAACATAAATAGGTATTCATTAAAATATAATAATCCAGAGTACATTTTTAATCTGGACGAAAATTCGAAAACAAAAGTTTCGATTTATTTCTATCTTTCTTTTATATCTCTTTACAATAAAATTTCTTGAATGTGTTTTCGCTTTTCCAATTGCCTCTGGCAAGTATATCTTGAAAAGAATGATTTAATTCCCAAATGGCTGAAGCTATAGCTGATCTGATGCTTCCCGTGATGCTTCAATACCGGCATCTCTGAGAACTGATCGAATCCATCCACCTATTACAGTCCTAGATGCTGGTTTTGGATCACCTGTTAAGGTTATAAAAAGATTAGACAATCCGGTTACCTTTGTTCTTATTTTGTCCGAAACAGCTATGAGCTTATTAATCCAAAATACTGGACAGACATTTTGATTAGGATGCTTGGATAAAAGCCAACCGGACTGCCTATGAGTGGAAGAATCAGTTTTGGATCCAAAAACTGGCCACAATATTACATCTCCATCCGCTGAAGACATATTATCTTTTGAAATCCGCAGTAATGTTAGATCGTGCACCCTGCGACCTGATGATAACAAGAGAATTGTAGCTGTTCTTCTAGATGCCTCAAACAATGTATTCTTAGCATTTGATGAAGCCAGCCAGTAAAACACAATCTGGGGATCCCATATTGGCCATTGTACTTTCCTCGGTTAAGCAGATGAAATTTCTTTGAGCACTTGTTTAACCACAATATTTTCGGAATCTTCAGATAACTGGACACAGAAAGTAGCTATGGCTGACTTGTGAACCGAAATTGTACTGTACGATAGATTTTCGTCTAAAAACAAATGCGCTCGAAACCTCGCAATGTGTCGAGATTGTGGTGAATTCGGATTTACTGTATTTTTTTCGAACCAGTCTAACTATCGTTTAATTGCTGAATAATATGTATTTAGAGTAGAAAGCCTCCAGCTTTCATTGAAAAGATGTTTTTCAGGAATAGACCATTTGTCTATTAGTTTGCCCCACCTCCAAATAACCAAGCCTGAAGGGCCAGACGGTCTACTTGAGCTGGTGGATGATTGGTTGACACATCCACTAAAACTTCTTGTAGATTTTCTATTTCCATTGGATTTGCTAGGGCTCGTGACCTTAAATCGATCATCCAAAACGTTTTCTCCCAAACTGGTGCCACTATACAATTTTTTTTTTTTATCACAGTATTTTGGTTTAATTATATAACAGTCTTATTATATTCTTTTATTTATCACAGTCTTTAAGATTTACTATCTGTATATTTATTACAATCAACTATGATGATATGTATATAAGTTGGTAACTGTTTAATTCGGTTCGATAGGACCAAATGTTTCGCCGATAAGTTAAATGAAATAAAAAACGAACCTTTTTCTTCTACGTTATAAAAGGTAATAATTTATTTTTCTTAAACATTACTGACACAAAGTATAATGGTGAGTGCAACACATTAAAATGAAACATGACTAGCAAATTTGAACTTGACATTTACAATTTAAAACATTATATAAACAAACAAATTAAGGACTAGTTGGCACTAGGGGTGGCGTTCGGTTTCTCAGCTCAGCAATTTTAAACAAAATTGTCGTATTTGGGGTTCTGAGAATTCTCAAGTAATTGAAGAGAGGCCATTACATACATCCACAAAAAGTCACTGCTTGGTGCGCTTTATGGTCCGGAGGTGTGATTGGGCCTTAAATAAATAAAATAAATTATGTGGCGCAACAGTCCGTAGAGAACCAGGGCCTAGTGACTTACAACTCTCAACCATTCCTGTGTGCGAGTAATTGCAGGGATGGAGGGGACCTACAGTTTATATGCCGAATCCGAACGGCTAATTTGAGAAAGCACTTTTTCATGACAAGAATTACTCTTGGAGAATTTGTCAATTTCTCGCAAGAGGCAGTACCCGTGAAGCAAACTTTAGGTGGTACAGGCAGGGATCGAACCCAAGACCTCTCGCATGACAGTCCAACGCACTAACCATCATGCCACGGGTACTCGGGTGATTGGACCTTACTTCTTCGAAAACGACGATGGAACGGCTGTCACCGTCAATTCGGAGCGTTATGGTCATATGATAACCGACTTTTTTTCGCCTGCTATTGAAGAATACGACTTGGAAAATATGTGGTTTCAACAAGATGGTGCCACATGCCACACAACTCAAGCGAATATGCAAGAGACATTCCCTGGTTGCGTATTTTCTCGTCGTGGCGATATCAACTAGCCACCAAGATCATGCGATTTGACACCACTGGACTTTTTTTTGTGGGGCTACGCGAAAGACCGTATTTATGCAGATAAACCTTTAACTCTTGACCATTTAAAAACCAACATTTGTCAAGTAATGGCTGAGATACCGCCCAATATGTGTCAAACAGTGGTCGAAAATTACCTGAAAAGAATCGATGTTTTGTAACAATTCGCGTGGTGGTCATTTAAGGGATGTAGTGTTTCACACATAATATCAACGTTCAAGCTTTATATTAAAAAAGAAATATCATGAAACAAAAAAATATTTTACATGTGTTTTATTTACGTTTACTTTTGAAATGGATAACCCTGCATAATATGAAATTTTGAATTACAACAAAATTGTTATCATGTGCTTTAAGAAAAACCCACAGCGTGCATCGCTTTGAAGAATGGTTCTTGTATCTTACCCCTTAAACATCTTACTTTCATAAATATTCTGCCTATCACCTGCAACGCCACCTGTTTCATTTACAAGCAAGTGTCTGTGACATTTTTCATCTCATAGCGTCTTCACTAGGAAGATATTCCTGCGACGCTGCGCTGTGTGTTTTCCTTCCAGCACATAATAACAATTTTGTTGTAATTCAAAATTTCATATTATGTGCTTCTCGAAAAACACACAGCGTCGCTTTGAAGACGTGTTTGATATCTGCTGGTGATAAGGCACAAAACGCTATGTGAAAAAGGTTGTATTTTTATTAAAAATTTAACCAAAAGTAATTCATTTCATTTAGTTTTTTTTTTAACATAAATAGGTATTCATTAAAATATAATAATCCAGAGTACATTTTTAATCTGGACGAAAATTCGAAAACAAAAGTTTCGATTTATTTCTATCTTTCTTTTATATCTCTTTACAATAAAATTTCTTGAATGTGTTTTCGCTTTTCCAATTGCCTCTGGCAAGTATATCTTGAAAAGAATGATTTAATTTCCAAATGGCTGAAGCTATAGCTGATCTGATGCTTCCCGTGATGCTTCAATACCGGCATCTCTGAGAACTGATCGAATCCATCCACCTATTACAGTCCTAGATGCTGGTTTTGGATCACCTGTTAAGGTTATAAAAAGATTAGACAATCCGGTTACCTTTGTTCTTATTTTGTCCGAAACAGCTATGAGCTTATTAATCCAAAATACTGGACAGACATTTTGATTAGGATGCTTGGATAAAAGCCAACCGGACTGCCTATGAGTGGAAGAATCAGTTTTGGATCCAAAAACTGGCCACAATATTACATCTCCATCCGCTGAAGACATATTATCTTTTGAAATCCGCAGTAATGTTAGATCGTGCACCCTGCGACCTGATGATAACAAGAGAATTGTAGCTGTTCTTCTAGATGCCTCAAACAATGTATTCTTAGCATTTGATGAAGCCAGCCAGTAAAACACAATCTGGGGATCCCATATTGGCCATTGTACTTTCCTCGGTTAAGCAGATGAAATTTCTTTGAGCACTTGTTTAACCACAATATTTTCGGAATCTTCAGATAACTGGACACAGAAAGTAGCTATGGCTGACTTGTGAACCGAAATTGTACTGTACGATAGATTTTCGTCTAAAAACAAATGCGCTCGAAACCTCGCAATGTGTCGAGATTGTGGTGAATTTGGATTTACTGTATTTTTTTCGAACCAGTCTAACTATCGTTTAATTGCTGAATAATATGTATTTAGAGTAGAAAGCCTCCAGCTTTCATTGAAAAGATGTTTTTCAGGAATAGACCATTTGTCTATTAGTTTGCCCCACCTCCAAATAACCAAGCCTGAAGGGCCAGACGGTCTACTTGAGCTGGTGGATGGTTGGTTGACACATCCACTAAAACTTCTTGTAGATTTTCTATTTCCATTGGATTTGCTAGGGCTCGTGACCTTAAATCGATCAGCCAAAACGTTTTCTCCCAAACTGGTGCCACTATAATCTAGCGCCCCTTTGCCGAATTCAAGTGGTCTAATACCCTGGGCATTAAATTGGGCGGTGGAAATATCCAACCCAGTGGAAAGTCCCACTGATGGCTGAAGGCGTTTGAGAAGAGAGCTAAGTGATCTTTGCAGTCTAATGAGACGTACATAGCCGGTTGTTTCTGCAGACGCAAACAAATCGCCTGGAGTACCCCAAAGATTGAAAATTTTGTTTGTTGCCGGAGACAACAGGTACCACTCTGGTGGATGCCACCGTCCCCGAGACAGATTGTCCGCAATGCAATTGTACCTCCCCGGAAGGTATTGTGCTGACAGACGAATCTTCAAACGGTCTGCCAGAATCAATAATTTTCATCTTAGTGCCAGTAGACTTAAAGAGTGTGTTCCTCCTTCTTTTAGAATGTATGCTAAAAATGTTCTGTTGTCTGACTGAACAAGAATGTGGGCATTCCTCAGATGATGTTTTTCTGCGCTCAGAGCCGCATAAACCGCATACAATTCTTTTCAGTTTGAATGCCAATTTTCGTCTATCTGCGCTCCCCAACCTGTGTCCGCTGCATCCGTTGTCAAGAAATTGGTGTACGGCTTTGGATGCAAGTCTGATTTCATGTGAATGGCTTCGCGCCACCATCTTAATTCGACAACTACTTGTGTTGGAGCTCTTTGTTCCTTTGATGGTGTTCGATTGAAGCGGCGACAAAATATTTGCAACTGGCAGTACAGGCGACCTCTTGGAACTACAAACGTTGCGAAATTCAATTGGCGTAACAATCTTTGGACTTTTTTCTGGCTGTGGAGCTGTTTGGTCAAAGTTTTCTATTGCATGCAATATCTTTTCTTTTTTCTTTTTTGAGAGAGAAATTGTACTGACCTTGGTATCCCATGTTACTCCGAGATACTCGGGTTTCTGCATTGGATTTAGTACAGCTTTCTGGTAGTTTATCCACCATCCCAGAAATTCCAAAGTATTTACAACCTCCGCGGTTTGGTAAATTAATTTGTTCTTGTCCTGATGGGCAACCAAAAAGTCGTCTAGATAGACTAAATCCCGAATGCCACGTTTTCGAAAGATCTCCGCGTTCCAATTCGTTAAAGCAGCAAATATTTGATCGATTTTTACCATCCATTCGTGTTTTTGGAGAAACTCTGAGACTATTGCATGGGAAATTAGATGGAAATGTTTTGTCTTTATATAAGAATTCAGACCTCCAAGGTCGAAAATGGGAACATCGTTTTTTTCAACAAGAAACATTTTGGAGAAGAAACTTGGCCCTGCCATGTTCAGCTTTTCCAATATATTTTGAAGCTTCAACTCGTTTATTAATTTCGTCATATTTGGAGAAGTAGTGGTTGAAAAATTTTGTATCAATGCCGGTGTTGGAAAGTTTAAGGAGGGCTTGCGGCAAAACGGAATTCGAACACCAGAGATGATTTTCATTATAAAATTGTTTGCTCCCAAAGAAAGCCAATTTTTGCTGAAATTCCTGAATGATTTGTTTTGATCGTCACTTCTTATCTTTTGTACGAAAGGAATTATTCTTTAAATACCTTTTAAATTTCTTTGGAATTGCTTTGAATCTGTTTGACGAACGAAAATCATTACGAAAAGTACGAGATGAATGAAGAGTATTTGCAGGTGGCTCTTGGAAATTCGTATTTCGCTTAGTTTCTCTCTTATCTTTTAAGTAAGTGGGCGAATTAAGCCACATAGATGTACCTCCAAGCAAATTTATAATTGAGCCCAAATTGGTCTGATTTGAAAAGATGTTCAGCACTTGGAGGTACTTTTCGCAATGTCGACTGCAAGTTTTTATTTCCTATTTCGGATAGAATGCGCTCACGTCTAACCTCGTTGCACTCGGCCCTTTTTCGCCATACTACTTGTAACATTTGTTCCATAACTTTAACTTTTATTAACTTAATAACAGACTCTACTTTATCATGAGGTGCTTGTTTAAAAGCATATTTGTTGTCGACGCAGGTTTTTGCCTCACCAAAATCGAGCATTCTTGTCTGAACAGGAACAATCAAGAAGGGTGTATTGCCATCTCCTTCTCTACTTATTGATGGTAAATTCGATTCGTTCCATTCACCCGAGGATGGAAATTGTTGGAATGTTATAATATTAGTTAAGTAACTTACTTGATTAATCAGAGCATCAATCCTTGTATCTTGTTTTGCTCTTTTGTTTGGAGGTCTCGAAGAATTCCAATCAGATTCCGAGTCAGACGAGGTGTAATTTCTGCTAACCTCACTTTCTTGAGCACGCTGTCGTTTCCTTTCTTGCTCCGTGTTTTTGATGTGTAAATCTGCATCAGAACCTTCCTTTGGGGTTTCACTATATGTAACATTATCTTGATTATCATTCATACTGATATTTAATAGCACTGAGTATATATTTTTGTAATTGAATATTTTAATCTTGGTCTATAAAAATAAATGACCGTTCAAGGGGAATACACAAAACGCTATGAGATGAAAGATGTCACAGACACTTGCTTGTAAATGAAATAGGTGGCGTTGCAGATTATAGGCAGAACATTTATGAAAGTAAGATGTTTAAGGGGTAAGATACACGAACCATTCTTCAAAGCAACGCTGTGGGTTTTTCGAGAAACACATAATAAAAAAATTTACAATAGCAATACGAGAACTAGACAATTTGCAGATACCTCAAGAAAAAAAATGCATGAGTAATCCATTAGTAGTTTAGACTAGTAATAGAATGAGTAATAGGCCTATTGGAGATACCTCGAAAAACGCATATAGTATTCTACCACAATGGGTGATGTGGAAAGGGGTTGGGTTCGATATCCCGGTTTTTATATTGCCGTTTCTTAAAATCCCGAGATTAAAACCCCGTTTTTTATAACCCTGCTTTTTATAATCCCGATTTTTTATAATCCCGCTTTTTGTAATCCCGTTTCTTATAATCCCGTTTTTTATAATCCCGTTTTTTACTATCCCGATTTTGCAATCAAAACTAGTTGTTTAATTTTTTAAAAATCGCGCAATTTTTTAAAATTAAACAACTAGTTTGGATTGCAAAATCGAAATTATAAAAAATTAAAACAAATTAAAAAATGAGGTATTTTTCTTGATTCATTTTTTTGTAAACTTTAACAAATATAACATATCAAAAAATAAAAATATAAAGTAAAGCAGTATTCTTTAAAAACAAAAAAACAAACTCAAATTAAAAATTAACAAAGTCAACGATAGTAGTAAGACCGTTATCGAGAGGTAGATTTGCTGTGAGATGCATTTTGTTTGTGAAAGAATTAATATTGTAAACAAAAATTATTGCAAAAACAAAACAAATTACGATATTATTATACATACATATATTAGTTTTATTTGTAATTATTATATATTAGTTAAGTAATTTAACATTCAAACCTTTGACTCCTATTGCTTGGCATTAAGCAAACCATTGTTACATATACTTTATGATATGCTTAACGGTAAAAAGTTTGCTGTCAAAAGTGGCAATGTAACGTCTACCACAACATTCCTTATTAAAAATGGTCTTCAACAAGGAACGGTGAATTCGCCGATTCCCTTCAGCATTTACACCAGCGATCTGATAGGTAACAAAAGCAATTGCGTACGCCGACGATCTAATTCCATACAGAACGGCCCGAAAGGTTGAGGTTATTAGAATACTCTTGCAGCGTGATTTCGACAAGATTCAGCGATATTGCGACGACTGGAAACTGAAAATAAATGTCCAGAAGTCGGAGACAATTCTGTTCCGGACTCCGTTGGCTAGGGCCACGAGGGATACGTGCAAGAATTGACGCAAGATAGTCATCGTTGATCTTCACGGGCAGCGATTAGCGACCAAAAGTGTAGTACTCCGTATCTGGTTAGATCAGTATTTATATTTGGACAGACATATAAATGCTGCTCTGACCAGGGCCAGAGGAGCCTTCGCTCTGACGAAACGGCTGTTTTACAGCAGTCGGCTTGACCGCAGAGTGAAGGTAATTTGCTACATGGCCCTCATACGGCCGATTATCGTTTATGGTTGTCCTGTGTGGTTCAACGTTGCCCCTTCCCAGATGGAGAAGTTTCGGGTGTTCGAGCGGCAGTGTTAACGTCGCTGTACCGGCTTATATCGAACAACCGAATCTTCTTTTGGATTACTGTTCCAACGAGGTCCCACACAACGGGGCTCGAATCAACAGAATTGGCAATTTCGTGATAAAACTCGTTCGAGGTCACATTGCAAGAGCTATGTCTTCGACCAACAATTTAATTTTCAGGGCGTTCTATCCGAACGACGAGTATTTTGAAAGTGCACGCTTGAGCGGCTTCATTCCACCAGAGGCATTCCTTTTTTTTAGATAGATGCGGTCTGATACAAGATAGATTGGCAGTTCCGCTAATCTACTACGTCAGACGACGAGCCGTGGATAGGCGACTCCTGTACAATCGGGACGTCATGGCACAAGGCGGAGCAGAGCTCCTTCGGTTCAGTAGGGCTGTGTCCGAACGGGACCGAGCTGATAGGGTGAAGCAGGAGAACCAGTTTTGGTGGCTTCAATCGGCACTTGATAGTGGGTAGTCGGGATGGGGTTTTAAGCCTTGGCCGGCTTACATACTTGTTTCATAGTTTTAGGGTTTAGTTTTAAGTAGAATAGGCATGGTTGCACAAAAAAAATGTTAGATAGTTAGATTTGCTACTGTGGTTGTTCTAGTTTTAAGTAGTTTATAGGTAGAATAGGTAGTTTAATTAGTGTAAGTCAGTTTAGGTTTTATATTAAGGACCTTATTTTAAGTAGTTTTTAAGTAAAAATGAAAAAAAGATATTGCAATTAGTTTTTTTATAAGTTTTCTAATAAATACAAAAATAAATAAAATTGAGTTACAGTAAAATAGAGCTTAGGGCCGAAAGGCATTAGAATTAAGTATTATTGTTTAACTTAGAGTGTCCGTATGGGACCAGTAAGTTAGTTGTAAGTTATGGTTAATTAGGCTAGTCTTATGAATTTTTGTCTAGCTTTAAGATAGGTTTAAGATTGAATTAATAAAAATGAATTTGAAAAAAAAAAAACATCAAAGATTCATAAAGGACTTTAAAAAAATTGAGTGGGTGGTTTTTTTTACCATAGCAATTTAAAAAAAGGGAACATTTTGGTTAGCCCAAAATATCTCACGAATATCGATTCCGACTTGAATTAAATTTGATTTACATATTGTGCCAAATTAATATAATTTTGGAAAAAAAATCAATTATTGGTTTGATTTATAAATCAAAATAAACTAAAAAATATTTTACGAACAGAAAATGATTTTATCTCTTCAAAATAATTGTATGACATCTGGTAAAATTTTAAGAAAAATAGAATTTATAATTTTTTTTACATAAAATAAAAACCTAAAAAAACTTAGTAAAAATTGATTTTCGACTCAAATATCTTTTCGACATTCATTAAAATTTTAATAAAATTACAAATGTCATTTTTTTCATAAGAATTAAGATAGCAAAATTGGTAAGAACTAGTGTTCGATTTTCAATACGTCGTGAATACATGAAGCTATTGACTTCAAATTGATTTCATTTTTTGCTAAATTTTAAGAAAAATCCAAATAGTAGCTGTAGTAGTAAGAAACAAAAACTTTCAAGAAATGCTGAGTAGTAGTAACTAGAGGGTTCTGGATCACCGGCATCACCGGCATCGTAAGAAAGAGATAGCACTATGTTTGAGTGAGAGAGGTGATTAAGAATACTTACAATGTGTTTGTTGTTGTTGTGGCGCGTGGATAGATGATAAGAAATGTTTAGGAGCGCGTGGTAAAGAGGTCGGCAACCTTTTGAATGTTGTGTATGGCTTATCAGTAAAAAAAGAAAAAAATCTAATGTCCGCTGGAAACATATTTTTTCGGACGCGCAGATGTTCTATATTTTGTCTGTGGCGCGTGGATAGATGATAAGAAATGTTTAAATGTACCGCATGATGTATAATTTATGATTCATTGTAATTTGTGGTTTGTATTTTGTTTAATGGGTTTATATGTCTACATACATATGTGAGAAAAAAATTTATATTCTAGCAATGATTGCGGTAATCATTAAAAAAAAAGCTAGAACGTTTGGCTTAAATGTTTATTTTTAGAACAGCTCTGATATAGAGAACATTAATTGGGGGAAGTAGAAAAAACAATATGTTTTTTATGATTCATTGGCTGTTCTATATTTTGTCATAAATAGAAACTGTGGTTTCATAAATATATGTATGGGAATTTCACAGATTAGATGTGCAAATGTTCTATATTTTGTCGTAAATAGAAATTGTGGTTTCATAAAAATATGTATGGGAATTTCACAGATTAAAGAAAATAATTCTGCGGATTAAAATACTTAAAGAATGGTTGTGTATGGCTTATCAGTATTGATGTTTTGCGGTTAGGAGCGCGTGCCATTGTGAGTTATAGAAATGTGAAATGGTGTTATCACAATATGTTTTTTATGATTCATTGTAATTTGTGGTTTGTATTTTGTTTAATGGGTTTATATGCCTACATACATATGTGAGAAAAAAAATTATATTCTAGCAATGATTGCGGTAATCATTAAAAAAAGCTAGAACGTTTGGTTTAAGTGTTTATTTTTAGAACAGCTCTGATATAGAGAACATTAATTGGGGGAAGTAGAAAAAACAATATGTTTTGGTGTGAAAGATTAAGGGAAAGAGAAACATTTTGTATCTGTGAATCTGGATGGTTGGAGATAAAATTTTCGGATGTAATATTCTATAATGACACATTAAAATTGATGCTACAGCCAGAATATGGAAGCGAATGCGTTTTGTTTCATATTAGAAATGGTGAGACCTTATCGCCTATTCTGAGTTTTAAGTTGCAGTTTCAATCTATGCAACATGTACGGTTTAAACTTTTAGGTGAGAATATTACTTTTCATAAAAAAAAAAGTAAAATGAAATGAATAAAACATAAAATTATATTATAGGAGGGGAGTTAACACTGAGCGGAACGATCACACCTCATTCGAATGCTGTAAAGAGAAAAGAGGGTGAATATCCATCGCTTTGTCCATTTGGTGAGGCTGAATTACTTAATGAACCTCAAAAACTTAAAAAGAAAAAAGACAGTCATCGCAGAGAAATAGAGACAGTTGAACGAGTTCATGACACATCATTTCAATCGAATGTATTTTAATATATACAAGATGAGATAAGAATAAAAGATGCGAGAGAGAGATGAATATAGATAGAATAAAAATTATATAAAATTTAAAATTTGAGTGTAATGTTTATTAGTTTATGACAAACCTTTGGATAGCAAGCATCTTTTTTAAAAATGTTGTTTTACTCATCAGTCTTATGTCTGCTTTTAATTTGTCCTTCATTAATTGCTACTTTGCCATTACCTGTGGATATAAATTTGCAACAAGAAAACATAACTGACAATCTCTCTTTTTCATTGAGTTTACCTAATAATGATACTGTGCAGATAGGTTTATCGTTTCGTTTGTTAACTTTTACAAATGGTAAAAATTTGCTTAATACCACAACAACAACCGATACAACATCATTTCAAAATGATGCATCAGTGACTTCAACAACAGCAAGAACGGTAAATACAATTTTGGAGGAGAAAAAAATAGTAACCGTAGAGGAAGCAATCGAGAGTTTTAGGCAAGACTTAATTAAAAAAGAAACTGAAATATCAGGAATTATACAAAGTAAGGATATTTTTTATAGACATTTCAAGCTTGAGTTTGATGAAGATAAGGCACTAACTGTTCGATGTTCGTATGATAGCAATTATAATTTGCGCACTCTAAGCATTAAATGTTATGAGTATAAGTGTATATATCAATAAAGATTTTTATTAAAAAAAAAATTACAAAAAGATGTGTCTTATTTATTAATTTTAGGTATAGGAATCCAAGAGTTGTGATCGGATGAAAAGCCGAGCCATTTAACAAATAATCGATCTTTCTTCCTTTGAAGCACTTCCTCGACTAGATATGTATCGGGGAACTTAGTTTTCTGTAGTTCAAGCTCATAAAACCCTCCCTTAATGGGATGTCCTTGGTGATCTTCCAATAGGTACGTTATTGGATTTGAGCGTTGCACTTTGGCTATCTTAAAGATTTCTGTGGTCCAATTCGGTGTGTATCCTTTATCGAAAACATGTTTGTATTTACTAATTCTGACAAAATCCCCGGTTTTAAACTTTGGAGTAATATGTATTTTGATGTGATTATAGATCTTGGAGAGTAATATTTTTTCATTTGCAGCATTGACTTCAGATGGTTTCATATTTATCGTACGATGTTTGGAATTATTGTACGTTTTTGTTAGTTGTTCTATAATATTAATCCAACGATATGAACCATTTAAACTAAATTCTTTCCACATCCAAGTTTTCAAGGTACGATTAAATCGTTCAACAATGGAAGCTTTGAGAACACTAAATGTAGAGTAATGATTGATTTGAAACTTTTTCATAAGTTTTTAAAACGATGCATTGAAAAATTCTTTTCCATCATCTGTTTGTAAATTTTTTGGGTGACGACCTTTATTAAATATATCTTCAATAGCCTGAGTGACACTCGTTCCTGTTTTATTTTTAATAGGAGCCGTCCAAGCAAATTTAGAAAATGTATCAATAACTGTGAGAAGATATCGATAATTTTCGTTTTCGGGTGAATACACAACCATCTCGACTAGGTCGGCTTGCCATAAATCATCTAGACCCTTAATAATTACTCGTCTTTTTGGAAAATTCCTTCGAGCAGGCTTATGTAGTTCTTCAACAACGTTTCTCTGACTCATCTTTTTATTGAATGATAAAAACAAAGTATTTGTTCATGCATTTTATTAATTAAAAATATTTCTATATAATAACTACAAGTTTAAGTCATACTATTTCAATCTTTTTTATACAAAGACATCAGTTTTTTTATTCTTAACAGTCTATTTTCAAGCATGTAACATGCGCATGTATCTGGACCATTTTTGCATAAGTTTGAAGACCATGGGCAGTTATCGAAATGACATCCATGTTTTGATGTTGTAGTAGATACATTCATAAATCTTTTCAAAAAGATTACACAATTCAAAAGCTCTTCATGATGTTCTTCCACTATATTATGATGAATTTTTTTTCAGAAACTGTAGAATTTCATCAAAAATTAATAAAAGATCTATGTTAGACATAATGATTGAGTTCTCCACACTGAGGAGATAGATTAAAGACTAAAGTTATATAATGACTGGTTTTAAGTTTTAATAATTAATAGAATTGTCTTCAATTTCATTTTCAGATTTTTTTTTCTTATTATCAATTGTGTCAAACAGTAGTTTCTCAAATTTTTCAACTACTCCATATTGGATGTATTCTTTAAGTTGTTGGTATGTTTCATCAACATATTTTTTGGTAGCAGCGTCTTCCTGTTCTTATGGTTCTTGAACATTTTTTAACCGTTTAAAGTGTATGTTGTAATCTCCGCTTTCTGTTTTGAGGAATCCCTCTCCAGCTGGTCCAGGCAAACCTCGCTCTCCCTGTACACCTGGTGGTCCCTGCTCTCCTTGTTTTCCTCTTGGTCCTCTGGGTGGGGTTCTATTTGAGAAACGACCAAATTTATCAACACTCATCTTTTTTTTTTATTATTATTCGATAATATTGGCTTCTTTAAGTTCTTCAATGATTGAAATAATTTCGCTAGAGTGATTGTTGTGTCCAGCTTGTTGTGAACCAATAAGAAGTCTCAATCGATCTACTAGTTCATTGGGATTATCCCAAAATATATAGTCTTTTTTCAAATTTGATAATTGCATTATTCCACTTCCTGAAGGTATTTGTAGTGTTGAAGATGATGGCGATGGAGTATTAGAAGTATTTGTTCTTAATCCGAATAATTTACTTATAATTTTTTTATACTTATAACCTCTATTGCCATGTACTTGTCTCTGCGAATTATGATCAATTCTATGAGCATTAGTGTCATGTAATATAGTCCTGTAGTTTTTTAAATCTTCATTGGTGTAAACTTGTTTATCAGGGTTTTTCTTAAATATAAGCTCATATAACCCATTTGTTCCTTCGAAGGTTTTATTTTTAATTTCTATATCTTTTCCGATAAGGTTTAACTCACTATTACCGATGTACATTTTTCCATCTTTTGAATGTACACCATACGTTTTATCAAGGGTGTTGGAATTATTTAGAAATAAATCTATATATTTTTTAGGTGTGTCATGAAATTGTTCTTGTGACAAGCGTTCTGCAAAGCTACTATGACTTGACTTGTTCTTTGTTCTTTTTGGAGTAGTATTACTATCGACGGAAAAAATTGGTGAATCATCATCATCATCATCATCAATAGAAGTTTTGGGGGTGGTGAATTCTTCATGAAAATGTTTCTTCTTATCATAATCATTTTCTTGTGATTGAGGATGTTCAAAATTGAGTTTTATTTTCTTTAAAGGACCATTTATAAGGTTATGTTGATCTTGTTTGATATTTGATTTTTTTACTAATTCGTTTAGTGGTTTCGTAAGAGGTTTAAGAGTTTCTTCAATTTGAGTTTCGTAAGCTTCCCTACCGATCTTAAGAGCTTTGTATTTCTTTCGTAGAGCATCTGTAGTTTTAATTAATTCCTTTGTTAGTTTTACATCTATATTCATCATAATGTAAACATTTATTTCTTCCTACAGAGGCAAGTGGTTAATAAGTTTCGAAGTTGTTGAAAGAATCGTTCAAAAGTTTTTAAACTGAATTTGATATTGAGATTACTGGTCTTAACTGAAGAATACTGGGTCTCAATCTGGGTGAAACTGCTTTTTACTGCTACTATCTGCTCGCTATACTGCTCTGTACTGTTCTCATAGAACATTTCTATACATATGGTATTAAATCAAAAGTGTTATTTGTTTTATAACTTAAGAAAACAGTCAAAGCCTTTTCTATAACGACCTTCATTCAAAGGACTATCCTTGTCAATTACCACAAATCCGTAATTTGTCTTCCAACATTCTGCACAAACTATTCGGAATGTATTAAATGTCATATCTGAATTAACATGATCATTATATATATATGTTTTAGATTCATATCATCCTGTTTGAAAATGATTAGTAAATTTGCATTGTCTCGAATTAAGTGTTTGGGTATTCTTGTATAAGTTTGGCATAAGTAAAAACTATCAATATGATGATGACGTCCCATACTGAAGTAAACTCGAACTGTGTCTTGTTTTTCACAGGCAATGTCGTCAAAAATAAATATAGAATTTGGTTTAGCCTCTTCGGGTGAAATAACATCACTGTTACTGGCAAAAGTGAAGAAACCCATATTTTTAATAGGTTTTATGGCTTTTCGTAAAAACTCATACTTTGGCTGATGTAAGGATTTAGAATATATATAGATATTTTCAAATTTTAATCCATTTGGATGTTGTAACAAACTCATCATGAAATTTGTTTTTCCGCAATTTGAGGGACCAGTAATTAACCCTCTTATACATGAGGGAATAGTTTACCATGTTTTTTTCTTTCAATATTGTTAGCCAGTTCCATATTTATTACTGGTAACTGACATTGTTGTTTAACGAAACGCATAGTTATTAAAACTAAATGTTTTCCTATAAATGACAAGTTTATATTTTAAAAGTGTCATATGACATCCAACTATTCTTACGCTAAGATAATCATTTTAAAATGATTGATTATTCCAAAAAATCTATCAGTCGACGAAACATTGTGAAAGGAAAAGGTTTATTAAATACTTTAATAAACAAACTACCTCTTGAACTACATTTACCTGGTTATCAATACTGTGGACCTGGAACAAAACTCCGACAACGTCTAGCTCGAGGGGATCCGGGAATTAATTTGCTTGATCAAGCATGCAAGGAACACGATATATCTTATTCTAAATTTAAAAATACATCTGATCGACACATTGCCGATAGGATTTTAACTGAAAAAGCTTGGCAACGAGTTCAATCCGGAGACGCTAGTATAGGTGAAAAGGCAAATGCACTATTGGTTACCAATCTTTTGAAGGCAAAAACAAAATTCGGTATGGGTTGTTCTAAGAATAAAGACAAAAAGCCTAAGAAAAAAGCGAAAAATAAAAAAGAAAACGACAATAAGTCAACAATAAGCTAAGCAACTCTCATTTAGAAAAATAATAACAGTTATTGGAAATAATATTAAACGTAAAAGACCCTTCAATCTGGAAAAGGCAATCCAAATAGCCATATCATCTGCTAAGAAAACAGTAAGAAAAAACAGTAATAACATTAAGACACCCAGAGTTATTTCTGTACCGAAAATTGGTGGTGTAATTCCATTTCTTGTACCGTTGTTTGCTGGACTTTCAGCTCTTGGAGCTTTAACGGGAGGTGCTGCAGGCGTAGCAAAAGCTGTCAACGATATTAGCATTGCCAAAAAAGATTTAGAGGAGAAAAAGCGTCATAATCAACAAATGGAATCCATTGCAGTAGGCCAGGGCTTATACCTTAAACCTTATAGAAAAGGGTTTGGACTTTATTTAAATCCACAGCCAAAAAACTTCTAAGTTCGCTACCCAATCGTGCATTAAATGAAATTGATTTGAGAAATTTTGCAAGGAAATTCATTCCGAATTTTCGAGGAGTTTTCATGAGAGATAATTTACCAAAAACTAAACCTTTGAAAAACGAGTGTGGAATTGTAAATCTAGACTCATCAATTGGCCCTGGAACACACTGGGTAGCGTATTATAAAAAAGGCAACCAAATTGAATATTTTGATAGTTTTGGAAATCTTCAACCTCCTATTGAAATTATTAATTATTTGGGTGAAAAAATTAATTATAATTATACAAAATACCAAGATTATGACTCTTTTAACTGTGGTCATTTATGTTTAAGATTTTTATATGAATGTTATTTTCAATAAATAAAGAGTTTTATATACAATGGCTTTCATTATGTTTTTCATCATCATGGCAATGACACTTACACTGAGCGGGAGAACTTCCCTTCTATCAGCTGAATATTTTCCACCGCTGAACTTGGACAAAGACTATGTTTGTGAATTGATTGATTTTCACACGTACAACTCTATACCGAATGTTGATGCGAATAATAATTTGTTTCATGTGGGCGAATATGAAATTGAAATCCCAATAGGATCGTATGAAATTGATGCTATTGCAGAATATATATCCAAAGAATTATTATTGCGAAATTCCTCCATTATTATTGAAATAGAAGCAAATAATAACACAATGGAATGTCAAATCCAATGCAACGAGAACATATATTTCAATAAGAACAGAACCATAGGAAAATTATTGGGTTTCAGTAAACGTGTTCTCGAAGGTAAAAAAACTCATTTGTCAGATTTACCTGTTGACATAAACAAGGTAAATGTAATACGAGTCGAGTGTAATATCATTACTGGCTCTTATTTTAATAATACTCCTATGCATACAATACATGAATTCTCACCATAAACAGGGTCAGGGTATAAAATCATTGAAGTTCCAAAAAATGTCATCTATCTACCTGTGAATGTCAAACGAATAAGTACTATAACATTAAAACTAGTGGACCAGAACGGAGACTTAATAAATTTTAGAGGAGAAAGAATAACTGTTCGATTACATTTAACCCCAATATTAGAATAATGATAATCTACAATAATTATTTAACAGATATCAAAGGTAACCATTTAACTAGTTCTTCCCGAACATCAACACTGTCAACACCTAAGTTATCACCTGAAAATAAAGCCTATCTTCTGTCACTGGGATTCAAATTAAAATAAATTTACAATATGAACGATATATTAAATATTACTCAAGGACCCATCTTTGATAATAGCATATCTAAGTTTGAGTACCATTGTTACTCACCATTTCTTCAGTCCTTCAATCCGAGTGATGAAATACGTATTCCCATACAACAACAAGACTTATGTATATTACCTAGTGAAAGCTATATTTATATAGAAGGGAGTCTAACAAAAGCAGATGGAACTGTTTCAGCAGGAAAATTAACTAATAATGCAATGGCTTTTCTTTTTGAAGAAATACAATATGAACTGAATGGAGTAATCATTGACAACAATAAAAATGTGGGAATAACATCGACCTTAAAAAATTATATTTCTTTAAACGAAAATGAAAGTAAGAGCTTGGAAAATGGATCATGGACTGGGGGTAGCAGTTTTTCTCTTGCATTGGGTACTTTTAATTTTTGTATAAAATTAAAATATCTGTTAGGATTTGCTGAAGATTATAAAAAGATCATAACAAATGCAAGACATGAATTGATTTTAATTCGTACTCGATCTAATGAGAATGCTTATTTTTCTAAAGACAACGAAGAATTAAAACTTTCGATTTTTAAACTGCAGTGGAGAGTACCACACATTACCTTATCTGATTCGAATAAACTTACATTATTGAAACAAATACAATCAAATCCAATTCAAATTCATTTTCGAAATTGGGAAATGTACGAATATCCAACACTACCAACCACCACTGATCATGTATGGACAGTTAAAACTTCAAGTCAGCTTGAGAAACCAAGATATATTATCATTGCTCTACAAACTGATAGAAAAAATCAACGAAATAAAGATGCTGGCATATTTGATCATTGTGATGTGAGCAATGTAAAAGTACATTTAAATTCCGAATCTTACCCTCGCGAAGATTTAAATGTTAAATATAAACTGGATCGGTATGCTATTCTCTATGAAATGTATAGTAAATTTCAACAATCTTATTATCAACAACAATCAAATCCACTTTTATCGCGACAAGAGTTTAAAGATATCGCCCCAATTCTGGTTATTGATTGTTCTCATCAAAATGAGTCAATCAAAACGGGTCCTGTGGATGTAAAAATTGAACTTAAAACATTAACTTCGATTCCTGCTTCAACAACTATGTATTGTTTAATACTTCATGATCGCATAATCGAGTACAATTCATTGACTGGAGAAGTTAACAAACTTATTTAAATTGGTGTCATAATCTATATTTTTTCAGTAGAAAAAGTACATTTGCTTAGAACAGATCTAAACATGGATACCTGTTTTGTAGACTTTCAAGGTTTTAGAGGATTGAACAATGAGTTTATCTTAAAGGAAATGGCTGTGCTTTTTAATGGATATCACTAACATTTCATACTTACTCCACCATTTCACTCTAACTTTCTTCCGTCACCCCTCAAAAGACAAGCTCATTGGTTGCGTGAATATCATCATGGTTTTACCTGGGATGGAGGAGATACAGATTTTTGCAAAGTTAAGTCATATCTTCGAAAAAAAATTAAAAATGTTGTTTACGTCAAGGGTAAAGAAAAGAAACATTGGCTACAAAAACTTATTAATAACGAAAATGTTGAAGTCATTAACCTTGAAGATCTTAACTATAAGTGTCCTAATTTAAAAGAACTAAAAAGAATTTATCCAGATATAACTTTGAAATGTTGGTATCATGGAAAAATATGTGCACTCCAGAATGTTTATATTTTGAGCAGATATATTAAAGAAGCTAAAAATTGTAATTAATATTTTCAAATAAAACAAAAAACTTTTGCTTAAAATTTTAAATTATTTTTTTTTATTTTAATATTTGCATAAAGTGTGACTTTTTATTACTATAATGATTATCATGATGATGATAATGATGATGATGGTGGGTTGGGTTTTTTTCTTTTAGTGGGTTGGGTTTTTTTCTTTTATATCCGTACGGCAGAGAACTGTGATCGTCGAAAAATTGACGTTTTTTCAGCTCTTGGTTTATATGTCTTGACTTCTTCTACAGTAACTACCTGATGTTCTATGGTACGTCGTATATTGTTAGACTTTATGACAATACTTTCTTCAGAATCTTCTTGTAAAGAAGAATTTAAAACCAATTTTTATTCTTATCTCATCTTGTATATATGTATTAAAATACATTCGATTGAAATGATGTGTCATGAACTCGTTCAACTGTCTCTATTTCTCTGCGATGACTGTCTTTTTTCTTTTTAAGTTTTTGAGGTTCATTAAGTAATTCAGCCTCACCAAATGGACAAAGCGATGGATATTCACCCTCTTTTCTCTTTAAGCATTCGAATGAGGTGTGATCGTTCCGCTCAGTATTAACTCCCCTCCTATAATATAATTTTATGTTTTATTCATTTCATTTTACTTTTTTTTTTTATGAAAAGTAATATTCTCACCTAAAAGTTTAAACCGTACATGTTGCATAGATTGAAACTTCAACTTAAAACTCAGAATAGGCGATAAGGTCTCACCATTTCTAATATGAAACAAAACGCATTCGCTTCCATATTCTGGCTGTAGCATCAATTTTAATGTCATTATAGAATATTACATCCGAAAATTTTATCTCTAACCATCCGGATTCACAGATACGAAATGTTTCTCTTTCCCTTAATCTTTCACACCAAAACATATTGTTTTTTCTACTTCCCCAATTAATGTTCTCTATATCAGAGCTGTTCTAAAAATAAACATTTAAACCAAACGTTCTAGCTTTTTTAATGATTACCGCAATCATTGCTAGAATATAAATTTTTTTCTCACATATGTATGTAGGCATATAAACCCATTAAACAAAATACAAACCACAAATTACAATGAATCATAAAAAACATATTGTGATAACACCCATTACACATTTCTATAACTCACACTGGCACGCGCTCCTAACCGCAAAACATCAATACTGATAAGCCATACACAACCATTCTTTAAGTATTTTAATCCGCAGAATTATTTTCTTTAATCTGTGAAATTCCCATACATATTTTTATGAAACCACAATTTCTATTTACGACAAAATATAGAACATTTGCACATCTAATCTGTGAAATTTCCATACATATTTTTATGAAACCACAGTTTCTATTTATGACAAAATATAGAACAGCCAATGAATCATAAAAAACATATTGTTTTTTCTACTTCCCCCAATTAATGTTCTCTATATCAGAGCTGTTCTAAAAATAAACACTTAAGCCAAACGTTCTAGCTTTTTTTTTAATGATTACCGCAATCATTGCTAGAATATACATTTTTTTCTCACATATGTATGTAGACATATAAACCCATTAAACAAAATACAAACCACAAATTACAATGAATCATAAATTATACATCATGCGGTACATTTAAACATTTCTTATCATCTATCCACGCGCCACAGACAAAATATAGAACATCTGCGCGTCCGAAAAAATATGTTTCCAGCGGACATTAGATTTTTTTCTTTTTTTACTGATAAGCCATACACAACATTCAAAAGGTTGCCGACCTCTTTACCACGCGCTCCTAAACATTTCTTATCATCTATCCACGCGCCACAACAACAACAAACACATTGTAAGTATTCTTAATCACCTCTCTCACTCAAACATAGTGCTATCTCTTTCTTACGATGCCGGTGATGCCGGTGATCCAGAACCCTCTAGTTACTACTACTATGCTGCTAAAATTGGTAAAAATTGGTTTTCAACTAAAGATCACGTTAACAAAAATAGATTTTGAAATCAAACTATTGTATCATATGAAAAATATTGTTGGTAATTGTTGATTGTGTTTGACCAATTCTTTGAACTTGTTTTATTGATTGTGTTAAAAAATAGGCTGTTTTGGTCTTTTTTGGTTTGGGAATGCAAATAAAAAACTATTCCATTCTTTCTCCCAACGTTTCGTAAGAATTCCTTACTTCTTCAGGGGATAATTTTTCTTTATTTAATCTGCATGAATACACATAAATAATCAATTTTCAGTTACAAAATACTTTGTTTAATTATACATTTTCTTACGTTTTTATTAAATCATACTGTTTATTATTATCTGTCAGGTGTAGAAATAAAATAAACAGTATGATTTAATAAAAACGTTGATAAATTATAAGAAAATTAAAATAAGGCTAACTCATATTTTTATATAATTACAATCAAGAAAGAATCCACGAAATCGAACAGTGAATAATAATGAACACTCGTTCTCCTGCAAATCCGCCAAAAAAAAGCTATCGGATTTCAACTCGCCAACAAACATTATGACATTTCAAATTCGCTTTCGAATTCGTTAATTGGTCGAATTCAAAACGAAGAAGGCGAAAGCGAATGCAATAATTGAAAAATGCCAAACTCGCTAGCAAAACGATTCGCCGCGAATCCCATAATCAGGCCCCTGGTTCTTAAGATATGGACAGCGAAAAAAGCTTCCCGAACGCACGTACACACATTCACACAGTCATTTCTCCAGAAATCTTTTATTTTGATTCTAGGGACCTTAAACTGTTGAGAAATTTCAAAATTTCAATGCGACAAATTGGACCGAATACAATAACTTCTAAGGGGAAGTTCATTATAACAACATTTTGTGTAAGAAAAAAAAAAGTTAAGTCAATTTTTGTTGTCATAACACTTGCGTCGAAAATTTTACGTTAACAACAAAATTTTGCATAGCATTAGCATGGAATTACTTTAAAGTCAATACCTTACCAGTTTTGTGAAGTATTTTTCGAAGATTCTTATTTGTTATAATGAAATTGGCTGTTTTCTTAAAATTTTAATAAATGTTAAAAAAAAAAACTATTTTCATAATATATTAGCTGGCCCGGCCACGCTTTGCTGCGGCTAGCGTTTTTTGTCATATTACATTGTTTGTAAACTATTTAAAAGGAACGGTAGGAGAACATCAGACGTGGGAACCACCATGTTTTTTTACATAAGTACTGTACATATATGCTTTTTTTAAAAAAACATGGAGACCTTTATGCCTGAAATTATTACTATCAACATTTTCGTACAGTTGATGTAAAGCAAAAATCAGTATAAAAGAATTAAATTTAAAATGTATATTTATTTTTATTCAAGTTTGTAACAAATGAGTGTATAATAAAAAGTTTTTTGTATATAACATGTGACAGTAAAATTTATAAATGAGGAAGGTAGGGCGGATAGTTTAAAATCTTCAAACAAAATATTTATTATTTTGAATTATAAATACATACTTTTAATTTTGGCACACAACATTTTTGGTTAACCTGTCTTGAGAATTATTTATAGACATGGCAAAAGTTAAACGAATTGGAAACTGTAACTTTCTGAAGGGAGTGGTAGAATCTGACGTTATCATTGGGAATACGTGGCAAAAGGACCACTTTTCCTTTGAACTTTCCAGTTAAAATGGTTGCTTCAAGAATATTTCCGGTGATCTTTTTGATGAGCAAACGTGTGCCGTTGCATAATTAAGGTGGATTTAAATTACGCAGGAGAACAATAGGTGAATCTTTAATCGAAGATTATGTGGTGGCATTCCAGCAGGGCCGGCCCAAGCCAAACTTGCGCCCTGTGCAAGATTTGTAGAAAGCGCCCCTTTTTTATATTTTTTTTACACATAAACTGATACACAAGCATAAGCCTTTCCCAGATTACCCAGGAGGTAGACTTTCAATGCGTTTTTTTTTATTGAGGTATCCCCAGGAGGCCTAAACCATTAAACTAAAACGCAGCGAAGAAATGAGCAGAGGGGAAACTTTTAAACTTGGAAACTTACTTTTCTGGCCTTACATTTTGCAAATTCAGAAATGAGATCATCAAAGTCTAAAGAATTTAATAATTTCTTTTCAATGGACATTATAGATAAACCTACCAATCTCTCTTGAGTCATGGTTGTCCTAAGATAATTTTTAATAATTTTAAGTTTAGAAAAACTACGTTCTCCTGAAGCTACCGTGACCGGGATTGTATTAAGGATTTGGAGAGCAGTTACTAAATTCGGAGCAAAATCTTCAAGGTTTGAACTAAAAATAAAATTTAACATATCTAAACTTGAGCTTTGTGGCGTAACAAGCTGGGATATTACGGTTAACTCTTGAAACAATTCTTCTCCATCTAAATATTTAAAACTACTTTATGTTAAAACATTCTGCAAATTAAGGCATGAAGCACGTACATTTTTATTTTTTAAACATTCGCTTATGTTACTCAAAAATGTAAAATTGATACTATACGTATCAAACCTTTCAAGTATTTGAAAAAAAAATTCAACTTTGAATCTTTGTTTCGGCTAATATAGTTTCAGGACATTCATCAGCATAAAGTATTTTTCTCCGTTGAGATCGCAATGATGAAGCTACAAGAAACATATTTGGTATTTCTAGGGAACTAGCAATACGCTCGGTTAATTGAACATACCTACTCATTAAATTTTTCATCGGAACGCATTAAAATCAAACTGTTTTTTGTATTTTCTAAAACTGTTATGCCAGTTGACAGATTAACGGACGAACTTTGCAAATATTTACTAGTTTAATTTATATTTTCTAAAATATCAAACCAAATTAGCAGGCAGCAAATAAATGTAAAATCAAAAATTTTATTTCCTAACGGTTTTGCAATGTTTTTTGCCTCTAGATTTCTTAATTCTATAGGGCTTCATATATTTCTTGAATTGAAAAAAAGTTAAACAAACATTGAATTGTATCGAAAATTTTAACTGCATAAAATGAGAACCGAGCAGCATCATTAACCACTAAATTTAAGGAATGCGGGCAACATGGAACCAAAAATGCTCTTGGTTCCAGGGTTCGAATTCGATTCTGAACACCCGCTTCTTTTCCTTTCATATTCATATTCGAACCATTATCATAACTTTGGCTTGTCTTGTCTTCAAAATACGTCACTTCTATTAAAAACTGGTAGCTATTTATTTAATATTAATTAACCAACAAAGCGAAAAAACAATTGAAACAATCTGCATTCTGCACCAGACTAGATATACATTAAAAGTAGCCGTTACAATAGTCATTAACTTTCAAACAAAAAAAAACAAACTGCCTGCGCAAGAACAATTCGACTCCAAATAGAATCATCCCTCTTTAATTTTTAAGCTCTATGCTCCTTTTCCATTCTATTAAGAATTTCATCTCCTGTAATCAGGCACTTAACTCTTACACAGTGTGCAATAAGAAAACCTGCACGCTCTGATCCATATGATTCCGTATAAATAAGTTTTTTTTTAAATATCTCCCATGTTAGTTTCGATACTCAGTGTGCAAAAAAGAAAACTTGCACATCCATTCACCATTATTTGTAGCAAAGACACCTACCTACCTAATTTCCAAATATATCACCCTGTTCATACAAGAGAAAAAATCTCAACACAAAAAAGTTCCATGCCACCTCATATGTGCAAGATATATTTTATGCACACCGAGTCCCAAAATTAACATAGAAGTATGACGAAGCAAAATACTTATTCATATTGAATCGTATGGGCTAGAACGTGCAGGTTTTGTATCACGCACAGTACCCTGTATGTGAGACTCACATGAGACATTGTGAGTTCTCATCTACAAAGAAAACAACAAAAAAATGTCTCTGAAAAAAGAGAGCAGGTAGGTTTCTGTATTCTGTGCTACCTTCTACTACAAATCAAAGACACAGCAAACAGCATATATTTTTTTTGTTGTTTTCTTTGTAGATGAAAACTCACAATGTCTCATGTGAGTCTCACATACAGGGTACTGTGTGTGATACAAAACCTGCACGTTCTAGCCCATACGATTCAATATGAATAAGTATTTTGCTTCGTCATACTTCTATGTTAATTTTGGGACTCGGTGTGCATAAAATATATCTTGCACATATGAGGTGGCATGGAACTTTTTTGTGTTGAGATTTTTTCTTCTTTTCTCTTGCATGGAATTTTTTTGTGTTGAGATTTTTTTCTTTTTTTCTCTTGTACGAACAGGGTGAAATATTTGGAAATGAGGTAGGTAGAATTTTTAGTTCTGCGATATCTTGAGTTAAATTTTCATTGAATGCAACAATGAAAGTGATGTTAGTTAGTGCGCAAGAGATAACTTAGGACAGTTGTGATGGATGTTTTTTTGAGATTATTTTAAGAATGTTTGTGGTTAAAGAATGGCAAATATGTAGTAGTACATATTTGTTTGCAAGATCAGATTACATTTTCTTGCTCCTGGCAATGCGCCCCCAGAATTCTGCGCCCTGTGCATTTGCACATCTTGCACATATGCTTTGTCCGGCCCTGCATTCCAGGTATGTATATCTAGTAAATTTAAAAATTCTACTGGAAAATTTGCACTATCATTTTCATTAAAAACAGTATCGATTGATTTAAAAGACATCAGATTGCCTGGTAAAAACTGTTTTATCTCTAAGTTAATTTCGTCAACTTCAAAATTTTTGGCTGCCATAATAGCCCGATGACTTAGCCAGTTATGATTCAAGTAATTACTCTATATACCCGGAAAAATACTCTGACTCAATTCATTTTTTTCCTGAAGAGCAGTCAGGAGATGACGCCATCTTTTATAATCGTTAACTGAAATTTGTGACTGTCAAATAATAGACAAATAAATAATAATATAATTAATAATATTGCGATCATAAATTGACATGTAGCTTTCAAACTGCACACGGTGTATAAATTTGATTAAAATCAGATTAGAAGTTTATGAGTCCATCGTGGACAAACATCGTGACACGTAATTTATTACATATTATGATTTGTTTGAAGGCAACATCTTTAGTTGTTGCAAGGATGTTCGAGTCGAAAATTAATTTTTAACAACTTTAGTAGCGTTTTTTTTTTTGATGTTCAAATGGTAGACATGTGCATTCAAGAGGACACAAGTGTCCACAGGTTTTTCTCAAAACCAACCTCTGTCTATCAACTCCTACTCTCACCTCCCCGTGGTGAACATCGGGTGCCTAGTAACTCAACTGGAGATTGGGTTCCAATCCCAGTGGAAAGTTGTTGGTGGCAGCAAACGAGAGAGGGGGGGAAAGGTGCGTCCACTAAGGCACCTCTCCTTATCCTGACGGCAGCGGAGGAATTCCCGAGATGGAATCAACGGTGGCGGCTACAGTTCCAGTAAGGCTGAACTACTTAGTGAACACCTTATAGGGCTTCTACGACTTATTCGGAGCCCAGGCCTATAAGGAGCGGTTTATCCGGCTCCCCGTCCTTGGAGTTATACTAAGGATCTGGCCCTCCAGGTTGGGGATTGTGCCGTCAGGGTGACTTCCTGACCACTTAAAAATCTTATAGTTGCGAAGCACCAACAAGTCTCGGATACGGACGGATTTACTGCTGACAACCAACGCAAACGAATTAAGGACAACGAACTTCGGATATGCACGTGGAATGTTAGGTCCTTTAACAGACCACGTGCAGCCGAAGAATTAGCGGAGGCCCTAGACTGCTATAAAGCAGACATCACCGCCATCCAGGAAATACGATGGGATGGGCCGGGCAAAAAGAGGATGAAAAACTGCGATATCTACTATGGTGACTGCTACCGAGAAAACCAACAGCGCTTATTTGGATGCGGCTTCGTCATTGGAGCCAGACTTAGGCAACAAGTCTTGAGCTACAGGTGCATCAACGAGTGCCTCATGACCATCCGCATCAAGGCTAAATTCGGCAACATTAGCCTGATATGCGCGCACGCCCCCACAGATGAGAAGGATGACAACACCAAAGATATGTTCTTCAAGCTCTTAGACAAAACATACGAGCAGTGTCCTAGCTACGATATTAAAATTGTCCTGGGCGATTTTAATGCCAAGCTAGGAAGGGAAGACATCTTTAGTGGAATAATCGGGAAAAACAGCCTGCACGACAACACTTCCGACAACGGATTCAGGCTCATAGATTTTGCTGCGGGGCGAAACGTCATGGTAGCCAGTACGCGATTTCCACACCTCAACATCCACAAAGGAACTTGGAGATCTCCAGATCAATCTACCGTCAACCAGATCGACCATATTGCGATCGACGCCAGACACGCTTGCAGCGTCATGGATGTCCGAACTTTCCGAGGAGCTAACATCGACTCGGACAACTACATTGTTGTAGCCAAGGTAGCACTTCGGGTTTCCAGGCCCAAGGCAAAACAGGGAGATGTTGGGAGAAGGTACAGCGTCGAACGGCTACAATCGCAAGAGATCGCCAAATCCTTCTCTGCCCGAGTTACAAGTAACCTCTCTCGAAGTTCTGTGCCGCCAACACAATATATAGAAAACCAGTGGCAACATTGCCAAGACGCACTCAGAGAAGCCGCCTCTGACGTGCTGGGTTTCAAGCAACCACCAACAAGGAACCCCTGGTTTCATGAGGAATGTCGGCAGGCAAATGCAGCCAAACAACAGGCACGCAAGGCGGCGCGGCGCTGCATAAAAGGACGAGAGCTGCTCATGAGCTCTATGAGCAGAAGAGGCGAGAGGAACACCGACTTCTCAGAAGGAAAAAGAGAGAGCATGAGAAGCGTGCGGTCGAAGATGTTGAGAGGTTAAAAAGCAGGAATGAAGTTCGAAAGTTTTATGAACAGGTGAAACGAAATTCACAAGTACATAAACCTAGAACCGAAGGCTGCAAAGACGAAAGTGGAAACATCATAGTGGAACCGCAGTCAATGCTGAGGATATGGAAGGACCACTTCTGCAGACTGTATAACGGCGACGACGAACCGAATTCCGCTGTCAGGCAGGATGATCCACTCAACATAGACGACGAAAGCCAACAATCCCGTCCTCCCGACTTAGACGAAGTAAAGATTGCTATATCTAAGCTGAAGTCTAATAAAGCCGCTGGAGCGGATGGCTTGAATGCCGAGCTCTTTAAAGCAGCTGGAGATAAGTTGGTTAGGAGCATGCACCAACTTATCTGTAAGATATGGTCGGAAGAAAGCATGCCCGATGAATGGAACCTCAGTATTGTTTGCCTGATCCTGAAAAAAGGAGACCCTCTAAACTGCACCAATTATAGAGGAATCAGTCTACTTAACATCGCTTATAAAATCTTCTCTGCCGTAATATGTGAACGTCTAAAGCCCATCGTCAAGAACCTGATAGGTCCTTATCAGTGTTGTTTTAGACCAGGAAAGTCCACAGTCGATCAAATATTCAGATGACGGTAGATCCTGGAAAAAACCCAAGAACACCAAATCGACACCCAACATCTTTTCATCGATTTCAAGGCCGCATATGACAGTATCTACAGGGACGAACTGTATAGAGCCATGTCTAATTTTGGCATCCCTGCCAAACTCGTCCGTTTGTGCAGGATGACCATGGAGAATTCACGCTGCTCCATAAAGGTTGGAAACAACTTAACTGAACCTTTCGATGCCAAAAAAGGTTTTAGACAAGGCGATGCGCTGTCATGTGATTTTTTTAACATCGTACTTGAAAGAATAGTGCAAAGCTCACACGTCAACACCAGAGGCACTATCTTTCAAAAGTCTGTCCAATTACTAGGATATGCTGATGACATTGACATAATCGGAAGAACTCAGCGTGATGTCAATGGGGCTTTTGTGAGTATTGAGGCAGAGGCGGCAAAAATGGGTTTAACGGTTAATGAGGGCAAAACAAAGTACATGCTGTCATCAAGAAAGGACCTACAACACCGACGTCTTGGTCAAAACGTCACCATCGACAGACGTAACTTTGAGGTAGTCAAAGACTTCGTCTACCTAGGCTCTGCTGTAAACGCAGAAAACAACACCAGCACTGAGATCAAACGAAGAATAACTCTGTTTCTTTGGGTTAAGAAAGAAATTGAGTGGAAAAATTCTCTCTAGAAGGACCAAAGTGTCGCTATATAAGACTCTTATCATCCCCGTCCTGCTATACGGTGCAGAAGCATGGACTTTGACAAAAGCGGATAAAAGCACCTTGGGTCGTTTCGAGAGAAGGATTCTTCGTGTGATCTACGGTCCCATATGCATCGAAGGGGAGTGGAGGAGAAGATTGAACGACGAGCTGTACGGGCTGTACAGCGACGTAGACTTAGCCAGAAGGGTAAAAGTCCAACGACTAAGATGGCTAGGTCACGTAGAGCGCATGGAAACCAATGCTCAGGTGGCGCGCACAAGTGGAAGGTGACCACACCCAACTCGGAGCGCGAAACTGGAGACATCTAGCTAGGGACCGAGCTAGATGGAGAAGTTTGTTGGGTGAGGTTCTAGTTCACACAGGACTGTAGCGCCACCTTAAGTAAGTAAGTAAGTAGCGTTTTTTAGGTTTTTATTTTTTGAAAAAAAACATTACTTTGTTTATTCCCAAAATGTTTTGGATATCAAAAATGGTCTCTTCATTGCATAAAATGATTTTGTAGCATCCACCTATTTTTTTTGAAAAACCTTTCTGCATCCTCCGATGTTAAAAACAAAATCTGCAACACAAAATTTATTTGAAGTCGATATCTCTACTGGTTCTTGAGATATGGACGACGAAAAATAGTATCCCCAACGCACGCACACTCGTAAGCACAGACATCTCTCTTAATTTTTGATTAAAAATCTAGGGTTCTTGAAACATCGAGAAATGTCAATAGCAAAAACTTCCTATGACAAGTTAATAAAATTATAAAATTGAAATGTAATTCATAAATTTATTGCATAAGCCATTTATGAAAAACAATAATCCTTGTCAAAGTGGATGCAACTTTAAATATTATGAAATTTAATTCGTAGGTAGATATAGGTTAGGTTCAGACAACATAAGGGACTTCATTTGCAAGGCAACTAGTTAGTTTTTAAAATGTCATGAGTTTCAAATTCAGAACTTTACTTCACAAACCTCTACTTTAAGTTCATAGTACAAAAACAAACAAAAGCATTATTGTCTAAAAAAACATTCATAAGGCAAGCTGCATGTCACAAACGATTTATATTTTGTATTGAAAAGTAATATTATTTACTTCTTTTCCAAATTAACAAGGAACATTTTTACACAAAACATTAAATGAAGCTGTGCAGAAATCAAATAAATCATTGAGTAATAAACTTCAGCTTTTAGTTGAATGAAAAAACATGATCAACTATTATTTTTACAGAAGTAGACTTGACTTGATAGTAAGGGAGATTTTTCTTGACTAACTTTCCAGTCAACTTTCCAATGAAGTTGCCTTAATTGGAAGGCAAATTTTTGGAAGCTGGCCAATCAGATACTAGAAACTTGCCTTACGTTCAAGTCTCTTATGTCGCCTGAACCTGCCCATACATATTATATAGATACCTAAGAGCAACATAGGATTAATTAGAATAAATCAAAAACACTCTAGTAAAGATATAAATCCTCGGTAGCCATATTGGTTTGCCTACAAGCTAAACCGGAAACTGGCCTCATAAAGTATTTCTTAGTGTGCGTGTAATTTCTCCTCTAATTTATGAAATTTCCCCTAAAAGCTCAGTAAATGTGTCTATGTATGCGTGAAAACACGTCAATTTTACTCGTTGAATTCTTCCACATTACAAATACAACAATGTAAACAAATGGGTTTTGAAGGGTGATACGTACGAAGGATTTATATCTTCATATAGTGTTTTTGAGAATAAATACTAACAATTCCAGTTAGGCCACTATTGCAACCACAACCCGATATGTATATTGTAAATGTTACATACTCGTAAGAAGATACATAGATATATTTTTAGCAAATAAGGTATTTCATAACAATGTTATTGATTAAACCAGATTAGATTTTTAGTATTATGTACGTACAATGCTCTACATACGATTTGACGTAACGTAATACTCCTCTTTTGCTTCGATAGATTCGCCCCTCTAATTTTTTAATATTCTCTTCTTGAAAAATGGTAAGTACTACCCAAAAAAGATAAGTTTGTTGCTTCATTCCTTTCGCATACGCATAGTCCAAAAAGTCTCCGTACATCAGCCTAATTTTAGTGTTTTTTTGAAAAAGAGTAGGTAGAAATAAATGTAAAAACCAAAGTGGTAAAATTGAAAAAAAGTTAGTTTCCACCTTCACCTTCTTACCAAGTTTTAAAAAATTGTGATTGTGATTTTCAAAAACCTGTTTTTAATATATTGTTATAGTAAATATTTTATCTCAGAATCAACAAAAAGAAAGCTGCTGTACGGAGACTTTTTGGACTATGTGTATATTTATGCATTTACATTTTATTAACATACTAATCTACATATATTTCTGGTCCAGTTACTTCACTTTTAGAATGATGAAAACGACCAGCAATAGGCAATAATCAATAACAACAAATATTTGAGAGATGGAGAGGACATATTTCTGTTTGAAAGAGAAAAAATCTTTGAAACGCTGGAATCCCCTAGTGGAGTTTTCATAAATTAAAAATTTTTCGTGTTCGTTATACAAAATTTTTGGTAAAAAATGCGAAAAACACATTTTTTACATTAAATTAAAAAAAACTATGTGAGTACGAACACTTTGCATATAACACAAAAATGTGGAACAAAAATTAAAAAAATATGTCGAAATTTAGGTGACGTTAATTCTCTTACAACGTTGTTACAAAAACTGTATAAATTAATTGCATTTTTAAATATCTTAGAAGTAAAAAAAACTAAGTCTAAGCTCAGGACATATGACCCTTTCATAAAAGAAATATTTCCAAAATTTAATTTGATCCATTTTCCGGGGTAATTTTACAAATGTAAAAAAATTGTGATTGTGATATTCAAAAACCCTTTTTTAATATATTGTTATAGTAAATATTTTATCTCGAATCAACAAAAAGAAAGCTGCTGTACGGAGACTTTTTGGACTATATGTGTATATAATGTTCAAGTTGTCTTAAATAAATAAATTAGGTGGCGCAACAGTCCATTAAGAACTATGGCCTAGTGACTTACAACTCTTAACCATTCCTGTGTGCGAGTAAATTTATCAGGGATGAAGGGGACCTACAGAACGGCTAATTTGAGAAAGCACTTTTCATGACAAGAATTACTCTTGGAGGATTTGTCAATATCTCGCAAGAGGCAGTACCCGTGAAATTTTTTTTTTAATTAAGGCAGGGATTGAATCCAAAACCTCTTGCGTGACAGCCCTATACACTTTTCGTTTTTTTTTCAATCATTTTTATTAATTCATTCTTAAAACTATCTTGAAGCTAGACAAACATTCATAAAACTAGCCTAATTAACCATAACTTAACTAAATTACTGGTCCCATGCGGACACTCTAAGTTAAACAATAATACTTAATTCTAATGCCTTTCAGCCCTAAGATCTATTTTACTGTAATTCCATTTTATTTATTTTTTTTATTTACTAGAAAATTAAAAAAAAAAATTTCAATATCTTCTTTTATTTTTACTTAAAAACTACTTAAAATAAGGTCCTTAATATAAAACTTAAAATTAACTTCAACTTCCTATTCTACCTATAAACTACTTAAAACTAGAACAACCACAGCAGCAAATCTAACTATCTAACATATTTTAGTTTTTCATCTTTACTTTTCCTTTTTTTCCTTATTCCTATTCCTTTTTTTTTTTGTTTATTATTTTTTTTTATTATTTTTTTTTTGTGCCACCATGCCTATTCTACTTAAAACTAAAAAACAAGTATGTAAGCCAGCCAAGACTGAAAACCCCATCCCGACTACCCACTATCAAGTGCCGATTGTAGCCACCAAAACTGGTTCTCCTGCTTCACCCTATCAGTTCGGTCCAGTTCGGACACAGCCCTACTGAACCGGAGGAGTTCTGCTCCGTCTTGTCCGACAGGAGTCGCCTATCCACGGTTCGTCGTCTGACGTGGTAGTTCGTCGTTCAGATAGAACGCCCCGAGAATTAAATTATTGGTCGAAGACATAGCTCTTGTAATGTGACCTCGAACGAGTTTTATCACGAAATTGTCAATTCTGTTGATTCGAGCCCCGTTGTATAGGACCTCGTTGGAATAGTAATGCACCTTAGAAGATTAGGCTGTTCGATATTAGCCGGTACAGCGTCGTAAACAATGCCGCTCGAACGCCCGAAACTTCTCCATCTGGAAAGGGGCAACGTTGAACCACACAGAACAACCATAAACGATCATCTTCCGTATGAAGGCCATGTAGCAAATTACCTTCACTCTGGGGTCAAGCCGACTGCTGTCAGAGCGAAGGCTCCTCTGGCCCTGGTCAGAGCAGCATTTACTTATATATCTATTGAAATATAAATACTGATCTAACCAGATACCGAGGTACTTCACTACACTTTTGCTCGTTAAACGCTGCCCGTATCCCTCATGGCCCTAGCCAACGGAGTCCAGAACAGAATTGTCTTTGACTTCTTGACATTTATTTTCAGTTTCCAGTCGTCGCAATATCGCTGAATCTTGTCGAAATCACGCTGCAAGAGAATTCTAATAACCTCAACCTTTCTGGCCGTTCTGTGCGCATTTAGATCGTCGGCGTACGCAATTGCCTTTGTTAGACTACCTATCAGATCGCTGGTGTAAATGCTGAAGAGAATCGGCGAATTCACCGCTCCCTGTTGAAGACCATTTTTAATAAGGAATGTTGTGGTAGACGTTACATTGCCACTTTTGACAGCAAACTTTTTACCGTTAAGCATATCATAAAGTATATGAACCAATGGTTTGCTTAATGCTAAGCTTGCTCAGTTTTAGGTAAAGACCTTCTAACCATACGGTGTCAAAGGCCTTTTCCAAATCAACCAGAACAGCACCTGTGCATTGTTGTTTTGATTTATTCCATTGGATATCAGAAACGAGTGCAGACGCAGCATGAATTGTGTCATGACCGCCTTGAACCCGAACTGTTTATCCGGAATTATTTTGTTGTCCGCAGCCCACTTAGTCAGAGCCCTATTAATGATCTTCTCGAAAACTTTGCTGATGCTCGGAAGAAGATTTATCGACCGAAGATTTGACGGGTTGGAGTTGTCCTTTCCCTTTTTCGGGAGAGGATTCCAATGCACTGGATAATATGCATTATTCAGTGCATTATTGAAGAGTGTGGTATAAATGTCAATTGCCTCCATCGGTAAATGTCTTAGTACAACGTTGAATATAGCATCGAAACCTGCTGACTTTTTGTTTTTTATTGAATAGAAGATGAGACTTGATCCCGTTTGCTCGGCGATTATGGCATTTACCAAGGAATCGTCATTGAACCGCATGAAACCGCGGTTCTCAGATCGCCATCGAAGGTAAAAGTGATTAAGTAGGGCTCTGTTTTCCAGGTCGTGGTTGGGGCGAATACTAACATTCACCTTGTACACTTGCTGGAAATCATCTCCCACCGCCTCCACTTTTTCCTTCGGATCTTCAATTATGAAAAAGTCATCGTCAAAGATGGCTTCTTCTGGATCTATTTGCGCTGTCCTAAGTACGTGGGGTTCAAACTAACTTCCATGTAGATATAGGGAAGCTATATGCTTGTCTATAATCTGGAAGGAAGAAGCGCTTATTTGCACCTCCACGTGGTGGCCCCTGGGCACAAGTAAGAGAAATCAGTGCAGCTCGATGATGAATGATACTGTGGCAATTCATAGTTATTGAAAAAGGGACAGCTTAGAACTGCACTGAGTAAATTCTCTACTTGTTAGCGAAAGCAAGAAGCTACTGTTGACTTCCTTCCAAGATTAAATATTTCGAAAGATGGTCAACAATGGACTGTCGTCGCGCCTCATGGGTTCGAGGCTTGACTTACTGATATAAATTATAAAAAATCCATAGAAATCAGTAAATATACAAATCGAATGACTATAAGTCGTCGGTATTTCATATAAGATAAAATAAGTCTGGAGTGGAAGTAAAAATCATTTTATAAAAAAATGATGTAATTGTAGATAAAGCTCGGTGGATTGAGTCCAACATGAAGCCAGGCGGCTAGGTTCTAGGGTTATCTACCCTAGATAGCACCACATCAAAGACCTAAATTAACACACCACTGAAGATGTGGTACCACGGAATATGTTGCAGCCCCATGGTTAATTCCATGAACATATATGGGATGGCCTCCTTGTGAAAGTATCGTGGCTGTGGTTTATCCTATATGCATAGGGTATTGGTCTTCATTGTTCACCCAGAAAAATCAATACTTAGATAGACAAAGCCAAGACCAAAGGTTAACAAATTGGTGCATTTGTTAAGTCTTGGTAGCTTAGAAAGAGGAACTCACTCGAAGCATTTTCCAAAGAAGAGAGGGTGAATCTTATGAAAAACTTTTGGTAAATTTCAAAAACTAAGCGACAAAGCAATTCAAGGGACAGCAAATTTAAAAGCTTGCCATCAAATTAAGGCTTACTGTCAGGTGTTGATGTTGCGAGTAATTATCTTAAACTGTCCTAAGTATGTCTCTGTTCTCTTTAGTTCTTTGGAGTTTCAGACACGGAAGGTCATTATCGGTATTATTCCTGAATTAACTGGAATTAACTGACCGGATCTTGCGATCCCAGCACTTGTTAATTGATAACCTGTAGTTCTCCTTAATCAACAGACTGATATCTTTTATTGACGACTTCAGTGTCCTTACCTCCAAGTCGTGTGGGTCTGTAAATCGTCTGTATAAGTTTTTAAGTCTTGTCAGTAAGCCACCCTTGTGCCTACGCAGTGCGCCAATAGTCGCGTTTCTGTAGGCATCAATATGGTCCCGTTCTTTGTGCTTTGGTATTGTCCGTTCCATCGTTTGTTTTATTTTTTCATCCATCTGTTGTAAATGTTGGTCAATTTTTTTATTTGTCAGGTCTCTGTTGTTTGGTGGGGCTATGTCACTCGAACGAAGTTCTCTCGCTAAGGCGTTGGTGAAACGAGGCCAGCACATCTTACTGTAATTGCAAGAATGCGTTGCAACGTATTCCTCCAACTCCACGCGTTCGTTCGGAATCTGCATTACAGCAGCCAGTCCGCAGTGATCACTGTCGCACTCGACTGTCTGTAAGCAGTTTCGAGGGTGATTACCCACTTTGTGTGTAATTGTCAGTCTGGTGTCGTACAGCAAAAGATCCAGAAAGGAACCGCTTCTTGGATACGATGGCTTTTCAGTACCCAGCAGGTCGACGCCATATTCAACGCTATAAAGATTCATCGAATTAAAAAGATGGTTACCTCTGGGATTACTATCCCAATCTTCATGTTTTGCGTTCAAATCACCGGCCAAGATGAAATAGTTTTCTTCCAAGCTCAGTTTTAGTACTCTAAAAAGAATCTCGAGTTCTGAAGCAAAGTAAGTAACCTGCGAACTCCAGCCGCATAAGCCGCAATCATATACATCCGCTTTTCTTGAGTGAGAGAGATGCACACAACGCAAACTTCTAGCGTCTTGAGCTTTCGCAATTCATTGTTGTATATGAATTTATAATTAATGCCTTTTCGTATACAGAGAGCGACACCGCCCCCTTGAGTGGAGTCGGGAAGGTCTTTTCTTACGATATTGTAATTTTTATGAGTCAATTTGTGTTTGTGGTTTAGCTTGGTTTCGCTAGCCATAAACACATCGGGACTGAAGTCTTTCAACAATTGGAACATGTTTGCTCTTCCTTCAATCCTAATCAGTGAATTTACATTCACAGCTGGGACCTTTTAGGCGCGTCTCCGGTAGCGCGCCCATTATGGTCTAAATTGCGCCAGGTCAGGCAATAAAGAGTAGAGATGATCTACCCTTTTGCCTTGCATCTTTATCTGACTTTGCAGCCCTGTTAGTTGACCTGCTCAACAACAAGGCTACAATGTCAGGCTGCACCTCTGGTGCCTTAGGCATGGGGGCCTTTGGGGCAACCGTTGGTGGAGCCTGTTTCGTGTTCCCATTCCCTGACACCATTTGGGCGTAGGAAAATTTGGGATCCACGAATTTTTGTGTTGGAGCCTGTGGAACTGTTTGACTTCCTTCGGCTTTTTGACTGGCCTGTTTATGTTTAATTTCTAGCCGGGTGCCCTTGGTTTCCACAAAGATCACACTTGAGCTGGGTTAAATCCTCAACCCGCTCATTCCCCAGCTTACGTTCTCACTTAATGTGGGTTTCGGAGCACTGGACGCAGCGCAACTGCACATTGCAGTTGGCTCCGGCATGGGCAAACCTTTGGCACGTTGTAAAATGTCGTCGTGCCTTTTTAGTGTATATCAACGTATGGATTGATAGTTGAGGCGTGTGATTTCCCTCAGACTCTCAATCCTACTATGGGGCTATAATGTTACGAGGAACATTGGCAGCTTATAACCCCCTCGTCTGCACTTCACCGTAGTGAAAGGCTTGACCCCGATAAAATCGAGATCGTCGATGGCTTTTTGACGGAGCTCCGGTTCCGTGCAGGAACTTATGCCCTTCAGTAGGATTGTCTTAAATTGTTCACTTCAAGGGGTGAAACTGAAGAACTCAGCTGTGGCCTCTTTTAGCAACACTTTAACCAAATTGTATTCGGCCAGTGAGAAGCACTGCACCGCATAGTTCTTTTCTTATTCATTTAAAATTTTAATAACAAAGTTTCCCTTAGTGGCCGACTTACATACCTGTTTTGTGTCCTGTAGGTCAACACGGTATGTCCTTATTGGTGGCACTTTCTCCTTCTTGGGCTGTGGTTATTTCTGATGTTGCTGCTGCTGCTTCTGTTGTTGTTGAAGCTGTTTCTGCAGCTGCTGCTGCTGCCTTGGTTGTAGCTGTTGTTTTTGCTAAAAATTCATTCCTAGTTATAAGTATTTACAAACTTTATAACACCCTGTTAATATTAAATGAAAAAATGTCAAAAAGTGTAAACGTCAAAGCGGCTGGCTGGAGCTATTGAAGAAAAGGGAGAATATCTATTTCGAAAATACACACGGATACAAAATTCAAGGTGCTCCGCCGGCAATGACAAAATGGTTTTTTGCATAGGCAAATCAAAGCAAATTTGGTGGAAGCATTAAGAATGGTCAAGAGAGCATTGTGGATGGTGACGCCGACGACCATACAAAATTGATTCGAAGTCTGGTTTTATTGCTACCATAGATTCTGAAAACGATGACATTGTTTCAGAAGTGGATAAAGATAAGAATTTATTAATAAGTGATGTAAGGCAAGACATTAATTTCTTAGAATATTTGGATGACAAAATTCCTTGCTCTGGACACTTAAATGACGAAGACATAGTGGCTTAAATCCTTGGGGCATCTACCATTAAGCCCGAAGATAAAACTAAGAGAAGATGATGCTTTTCGCGCCCTTAAACTATTTTTTGCTGGAAATTTGGAAGCTCAAAATATTTTAGATGATTTTGAAGATAGGATGTCTTTTTATAATTTGTAGAAACGTAAACAGATGTCGATTGATGTTTTTTTTTTTTAATATGTAATTTTAATATTAAACTTAACATGACCTGTGAATTTCATGAGTCTGGATACTTTAATTTGTTTTATGCTTTTAATTTGTATATATTTATTTGTTGTTAAATAAATAAATGTGTGTTTTTTTATAAATTTGCTTATATTTCAGCTATCCGAAGTTCGTTTAAATGAGAACTCCACTTAAATAAAATAACTTTTCTGCAATTTTAGTATTCCAGTTAAGCGGAGCCAACTGTATGTAAAACAATATACCTAAGAAGAGGAACTAATAATGGAGGTATCAAGCGCAATTCTATTTCTTTTAATTTCAAGGGAAATTGTACGGGTCGCTCCTTATCGATTCTAAAGTCATTCTCAACGTAAATGTATAAGAAAGGAAACAAGTAAATTGCTGAAAGGCCTAAAAATTAAAAATTAAATAAAAAAAATGTCTTTAATATTGTTATTTTAAGTATATAATAATTATATATAATACATATATATAATAAAATATAAACAAAAATGGGAAGAAAAAACAATTTATGTTTTATGTTGCTAATAATATAAGAGTCCGTTCTGCAATAAAATTAAATTAAAAGCTAATTTAGTTTGGCTGAAATTAATACGTATTTTACGGATATAAGAAACACTCATATAAGAAAAACTCGCTTATAGGAAACGCAACTTAAAACACCATCTCTTTTTCTTAAATTTCTCTCTGAAATTGAACGTATATAAAAAACTCGCATATAAGAAAAACACGTTTATAAGAAATATCTTTTAATGCACAATACAAATTTTCAAGAACAAAAAATTACGCATATAAGAAACTAACTTCAGCTTTCCTTTGATTAAAAAAAAAAAATGCTTACACATACGCACCAATATGTTTCCACCTTTAATAACAACTTTCAGTTTTCCAATAAAAATGACAACGTCAGATTGACAAGAGCATGATTACTCCGTGGTCTATAAATTGTGACACTTTGATTTTATATTCGATTGTTTGTTTTTGTTTTCATTTTCGTTTAACTTTCCCGTTTTGTTTTTATGTTGTGTGTTTAAAATGCTTAGAAAAAGAAACACAGTATCCGTAAAAATAAAACTAAAAATTTTAGAAGAAATAAAATCGGGGAAAACAAGAAAAGAAGTGACAAAAAAAATTTAGATTTCGGAAAGCACATTGTGTAAAATTATAAAGAACACAAATGAAATTGAAGACAAAAAGTTTACTTGTAAAAATTTGGACAAAAAAAGGGATAGGAAACCCAAACATGAACTTTTAAACAAAACTATGACCAAATGGTTTGAACAAATGTCGGAAAAAAATGTTAAGCTCAAGGGACCCATATTGCTTGAAAAGGCTCAACAATTTGCGAACGAATTGGATATCCCTGATTTTGAAGCAAATTTACGTTGGCTTCATCGTTGAAAAAAAACGAGAACATTCGTTTTAAGAGGCTGTACGGTGAATCTGTTTCTGCTAATGAAGAAGCAGCAAATAATTTCAAGGAACTTGTTATTCCCAAGCTCTTAGAAAAATATGCACTTGAAGATGTGTTCAATGCTGACGAGACTGGTTTGCTGTAAAAAGCATTGCCCGACGGAACATATGTTTCAGGAAACCAAACGGTGGCGGACAAAAAATTCCAAAGGACAGGATAACATTACTTCTGCTTTGTAATGCAACTGGGTCCGAAAAATTTATGTTTTCTATTGGTAAATTTAAGCAACCCCGTTGTTTCCGAGGAAAACGATTCCAGTTCCCTACAAATGGAATAAAAAGGCTTGGATGACGAGCACACTTTGGACCGAAATAATTAAAGAGATGGATGATAAAATGTCCAAGAAAAAAAAGAAAATCTTGCTGCTGGATGATAATGCGTCTTGTCATAAGCTTAGCTATACACCCATCAATATTGAAATTCTTTTCATTCCTGCAAACACTACAAGTCTCATACAGCATCTTGACCAGGGTAAAATTAAATTTAATAAAATTTTTGTAAATTTAATTCAAGACACTTTCTTTTTCTGTATAGGCATCATTCAATCATTTAAGGCGCATTATAGGAAGAATTTAGTCAGAAAACAGGTTATTGCAATTGAAGGCAACTGCATCGAAACATTTTTAAAAGATATGAACATTCTCAAAGCTTTACACATTGTAAAAAGATCTTGGTGGCTGGTTACACCTCAAACCATTCAAAATTGTTTCAAGAAAGCCGGGTTTTCTCAAATTGAATCGGATGCTGAAGTAATCTGTTTTGATGAAGAGAATTTAAATGAATTTGATGATGAATTCCGTTACCTTGAAAGCTTTGAAAATGAAGAATGTTTCGGAGAAATAAACGAAAGAGATCTCATAAATGAAATGCAAATGATGGCACATGGGTACGAGGAACCAGATTTAATTGAAGGAGACGACGACGGTTTACAGTTACTACAACGACCAACTAGGACCGAAGCAATTGAAGCGTTCTTTCTCCTGAAGTGGTTTTTTGATAGTGACGAAGAACAGAGTTTGGATTCCATTGAAGAACTTCTTTTCAAAGATATTTCTAAGGATTTTATTCAGAAAAAAATCGAAGACTATTTTTTAAATATTACTGACATATATGTAAATAGTTCCTATAAATATAAAGCTTTCTGAATTTAATTGTGCAGGTATGCAATATTTTGCTTATTGAAGAAAAGACTTATTTTTATTTATTTTATTTTTGTTATATTAAATATTCTCACGTTTGAAAATAAAAACTTTAACTTGTTTTTTTTTTGAGGTCATCATTTTCAAAAACTTTTTGCATTGTTTTTTTTTCTTAAATCCGTTGTTCTTTATAAGAATTTTTTTTCTTATATCCGTGTTTCTTATATAAGAAATTTTCTTTCTTATATCCGTTGTTTACATATAAGAAAAACTCGGATATAAGAAAGAAATGTCCGGGATTTTCAGACTTTCTTATAAGCGTGTTGTACTGTAACGTAAAAAGGTGTGCTAAGCTAATGACGTGAAGTGTATATTTTTGGTGAAATTATTTACACTATATTTCTCCTCTACGTGAGTTACTTCTTTTTCTCAAATAATATATGTATGTACATATCTATTGATTCACGTTTTAACGATTTTTTATTTGACAAAAGGGCCTTAGACAAAATTTTACTTTGTAATTTCAAAATACAAATTGGCATACGGACTCAGCCGTGCTGACTAATTTTTTGATTTTGTGTTTTAAATTTTCATTCAATAAGTTTACTCATTAGATGTTTTACTTCGGACAAACCGTCGTTGTTAAAATAGTGGTTGTTAGTATTAGTCTCTATGCGGTCTACTTAAAAAACGCCATTCAAAATTTAACGCGATGTTAACGGCCCAATTATGTTTTTCAGGAATTGGTATTCCTATACCTTTACTCAGAACTGAAAAACGACGAAAATGTCAAAGTTTGGAAAATTTGCTGCAGTTTATGTACTCATAATTAATACAAAAATATATATTGTAGAATTTAAGTTCTATTTAAATATTCTATGGATTCATGAACATACATATGTTCATTCATTTTTTTTGTCTCTTTTCAAATTATGATGGTTGTGCCATCAAAAATATTTCTTTTCTTTTAATGTTTTTAAGGAGTAAAAAATGTAAGCGAAAAGAACTCAACCCTAGTGTACACTCGCTGTCACCTCCAAACATTTAACCATTTACTGATGACTTCGCGGTCGTATAAGAAAATAATTACATTTTTATCCAACGTTTCCAGGTCTTGCACCCTTATTAATGTAAGAAATCATCAAAATTAAAGACGAAATCATTATTTTCACCTTCGATCGTGACTGTGGGACATAATACTTGCATAAATAGAAGTTGAATTAATATTGACCATTCACAAAATTCATAATGTACTTATAATGTTTTAATAATAATTTAAGTAATCTTTAACTGGAAAAATAATACCTTAATATCTTGAAACATTCTTGCTAATCTATTAACGTAATCTGCAGGCATTCCGACTTCACGAAGCCATTCTACGATGTCCTCTTCCTTTTCACTATCTGCACTTGTGCCCAGTATTAGCCTTAAATTAGAAATATAAAAGAATGTTAAAATGTTATTTTCTGAAATAAAAAGTAATTTCTTAATAAGCACTTTTAAAAGAAACACTTGCTCTGGCTAGTGGATGTGGCTTTTATAGGTATGCACATTTAAGAAAAAACTACAATTTTTCTAATATATAAAATTCTCTTGTAATAGTGTAAGGGGTCTGACTTTTGAGGGTCTGAGAACCTATCGCCCCTATGCCGTAATCACAGGCATCGGCATCGAGCATAAGTCCACCCTCTGGTTGCAGATAGCCCAATAATGGGAAAGAGATTAATCGTTCTTTTACCTCACCGAAAGCCTTTTCACACTTTTTAGTCCAATGAAATTGTACGTTTATTCTCTGTAAGTTTATGGTACGCGGATTGGCAGCAAATTGAGGTACAAACTGGCGATAATAAGAACAAAGAGCCAGCCACCGTTGAACTGATTCAATCTTCGTGGGATCTGGTGATAGGCCATTACTGCTCAGTACATGGCCAGGAACTTGACTTCCTTCTGAAAAAAATTGCAATTAGCAGAAAATCAATTTCAGGCCCAAATTTCTTAAGCGGTTTCAAACAGAACGCAGCAGGTTAGAGAGCATTTGTTGGAAAGCCTTACCGTGCATGAGAATGTCGTCCAAATAAGGAAGGCAAACTTCTAATGGCAATCCTCTTAGCACGTAAGACATCAGACGCTGGAATGTGGTTGGAGCGTTTGTTAAGCCGAAACTAATTACTACAAACTGGCTGAGATCATTTCTTGTGACAAAAGCAGTTTTTTGACGGTCATCAGGATGCACTTCTACTTGCCAGTATCCTAATTGCCATTCGAGGGTGCTGAACCATACCGAGCCAGTGACCGAGTCCAAAGTGTCGTCTATTCGCTGCAAAGGGAATGAGTCTTTGATCGTTGCAGAGTATAAATGACGATAATCAACACAGAACCTCATCGATCCATCCTTCTTCATCACCATGACAATAAGAGATGCCCATGAATTTGAACTGGAAACATCAACATCTATCAATTTAACGCGTCGGTCGTTTTAATCGAGCAAGTGCAATTTCTGTATTCCAATATGAGAGCTTTGAAAAGAATTATCAAATATGGTTTGCAGACTTACGTTTGTAGAAAGAAGACGTCCTTTGGGAGGAATAGCCGATCGACTCACCAAGAAAACAGTTGACCACGTATTAACTAACATTTGTAAACATAATTTGCCGACTTGCATGGGAACAATAAAATCAGTTTGACGTTTCGGTGTGTAAATGCTGTAAATTTGGGGTCGAGTAGAGGTAATTAGCGTGGACCCCTCACCGCTGATTGCTGGTCGTTTCCCGACACATCAATTTACTTACAATTTACTTCAATTTTTCGTGTTTGGCGGGTGGCATGTATGGCTATTAGTGCCGTTTTAACTGTCATTGCTCTCTGAACAGCTTTGGTTAATGTTTTTGGTTCTTGAATTCCGTCAACAAAGTGTATTTTGGCATGCACTCTCGGGCGTTTGAACGAAGTGTTGCATGAAAAATGTGTTTTTTTGGCTTAAAAACCTGAGCTGCAAAGCAAACACTAGCTAATCGTAATCAGAACAGTCAGCTGAATCCAAATAAGCAAGCACTGCTACGCTTTCACCACGGAGTAGTAAAGCAAGTGCTCGAGCTTTTTTGTTGCGACGACCACTTGTTGGCTTCGGCGATTATGTCAAACTACAAATGGTAATCTCGCCAGTGTGTTGTACTGTTGTCAAATCGTGGAAGGAGCTTGGCCATCCTGCACTGGATTTTCGTTTCGGATTGGGCCGTTTTCGATATTTGGGAGTGGAAAAATCATTTGCAAAGGTGGTTCCACTCATAGTTTTAAGTTCCTCTGATTGTCACTGCTGCTCTTGTGCAATTTCGGTTATGGCAGCGCTCTGATGTTTAACATTAGCGCTCAAATGGTTAATTTTGGACATCCATCCATCCGAAATACCGTTATTTCCAGTAAAAAATCAAATAAGCCATTATCAACCTTATAGGCTTTTCACACCAAACCCAAAACCCGGTTTTCGCGAAAATATCGGTTTTCGCCGAAAACCTACATCGAAAAATCAAGTTTTCCCATAAATTTTTGGTAAACCACAAGTTTTCGTAAACCACAAGTTTTATATAAAACCTGTCGAAAACTAGTTGCAATTCAAAGTTGAACTAAACAAACAAACCTTTCGAAACATTCAGCGCTCAAATTTATGTAAACAAAACAGCTGATGGCTGCTGTCAAAACAAATATTATTTCATTTTGAAATAAATTTGGTCGTGGTAAGTAATATTATTTATACAATTTCCTTACAAAATAAGAATTATTGCTTTTTGTTTTTTTATTTACAGAATATGGAAAATTTGCCAACGTCGAGAATAAAAGCCCCGGTGATTATTTGCGGCACTGGCGGTTTTTTTATGATCCTCCAGAGTTTCAAACGCTCTTTGTTAAGCGAGGAACCAGAATTCACTATGGATACTGGCGTGACGAACCCAAGGACGAGGAAGATTTGCTCATAGTTCTTAATGACATTTCCAAAGGATGCGTCTTCGAACTCGTCGCCACAAATATGGTCGTCGCTTTCGCTTACTACCTGGAGAATGACTTTCCGTTAACTCCGTTCAATCACAAGGTTTTGGGAGATATGAGAAAGGCGATAAGTTCATTTGTGGAGGAGAATAAGTATGAAAAAAAATCTCTGGTGGAGGCTGTCGCAGCGAGCTAGGAAAATTTGCGCCAAAACATTCCACAATGTGGGAATCGTTGTTCCAGTTAATAAAACCACAACAGTGGGCTATCGCCCCTTGATGGACAGCGATGCCAACATCAAGAAGATCCTCAGTGCTTTGGACAAGCCAGGCGAGTGTGATTTTGGTACAAATCTGGAACTAGGAAATGACCTTTTCTGCTCCGGTCATAAGGACCTACACGAAATGTGTTCAGAATCTTCTTAACCCCGCCTATAAGCTGCTTGGACGGCCACAATACTGTAATGTATTTTAGTAAGCACATATTATTTATATAATTATTGTCATGTGCTACAAAGTACAAACCAGGTTTGCTTATGTAAAATAATTATTATATGAAATAAAGCAGTCTTGTTTGTACCACTGATTTGAATACTTTACATTTGGCGACGAGGATACACAAAATAATAAAAAAAAAGGTTGTAACCCGCTATTTTAATCCCTTAAGCGAGCAAGTTTTATGGCAGATTCGGAATTGTCTGATTCTAGTAGCAGTACATCTACTGTAGTTGCAAAAAAAAATATTAAAAAGTGAAATTAAGACGAATTCGATAGAAAATATGAATTCTATTAATTTTATTGGTGCGATTGAGTTTTTCAATCCAAGCATTGATGAATTCGATATCTTTATGGAGCGTTTTGAGAATCTGATGTGTCTCAATAAAATATCTGAACCTAAAGATAAAAAAATCTACTTGGTAAATCTAGGCGGTAAGGAACTATATAAGATAATACGCAATGTTTTAAGGCCAGACGGAATAGAAGAAGTGGATTACCAGACATTGATTGAGAAGCTAAAGAGACATTTTAATCCTCAAAAAAATATTACTGCAGAACGATATAAGTTTGGTAGCAGGAATCAGCGTGCAGGTGAAAGTATTTGCGAATACGTCATGATCATCAAAGATTTGGCAGAGCCATGTGAGTTTGGCACTTTTTTGAATGATGCTCTCAGAGACAGATTTGTGTTGGGAATTATCGACAATCGTGTTCGTGCAAAGCTGTTGGAGATTTCAAGTTTGGAGTTCCAGAGAGCAATTGAGATAGCTAGAGGAGATGAAATGGCCAAAAATCAGTTAAGGGTTATTCAGCCAGGCACATCACCAGCAGACGTCAACAGCATTCGGAGGCACAGCGATCAAAGAGGAAGATCTTTGTCCGGATCGCATAACAAACCTGAGAAATATAAAGACCATCGCAGTTGTTCGAGAGGGAAGAATTTCCGTAAAAACAAAGATCTTAAGGATATCGTTTGCTATTATTGCAAAAAACGTGGACACATAAAAAAAGATTGCTTCAAATTAAAAAACCGAAGCAACAAGTCAGTGCATGCGGTCGAAGAAGGCGAATTTGAGAGTGGTGACAGTTCGGACGAGGGAGCTTGGCTGGGCAGACTTAACTACGTCAATGAAATCGCATCAGGATCGCTTAAAGTTAAGTTATTAGTTAATGATAAGTATATTACTTTTGAGCTCGACACAGGTGCATGTACAACTGTATTATCAGAACAAGATTATTTAAGACTTTTTAAAAATTTTAAATTAAATAATTTTTCTAAATCCTTAGAAGTGGTGACTGGTGGACACGTGGTGGTACTTGGAAGTTTCGAGGTTAAAGTAAAATCAAAATATCATGAGAAACCTATGCAATTGAAAATGTTGGTAATTAAAAGCAAAAAACCTTTACACCTTTGTTGGGACGTATCTGGTTGGATTCTTTATATCCAAGTTGGAAATCTTTTTTTCAAAATGTTGGTAAGTCTCAGACAAATTCTGTTTTCAATATTTCTGAGAAAATAATTGACCATAAATATGATATGATTTGCATGCTTAAAAATAATTTCGCTGAAGTTTTTGATCAAAATTTAGAAAATCAAATTTGTGGATTTGAAGCTGACGTCATTTTGAATGAAAGTGCAAAACCAATAGTGTTTAAGGCTTATGCAGTTCCCTTTGGTCTTAGAGAAAAATATAATGCAGAGTTAGAAAGATTAATAAAAGCTGGGATTTTAGAAAAAGTTAGGCATAGCGAATGGGCAAGTCCGGTGGTTTGTGTAATGAAAAAGAACGGAGATGTCAGACTTTGCATGGACTGTAGGTTAGGTTAGGTTGTAAGGGGTGTGCACAGCAAGAAGCTGTTGCGTACACGGGGGCCTATTGGTCCATTGTGATCCCCTGTAAAAGTAAAAATTTAGCATCGATGCTCTCAGTTCAATTCAACTCTGTCGATTAGCGTAGACTGGCTCGTTAACGAACCAGCCTTTGCTATCCATAAATTTCCTCATGCTCGCCATTGAGACCTGTGCTAGATCATCCAGTTCTCCAACAAACCTGTTTCCGAAATGACGGAGTCGGCTGGTTTGGAGGTTCGGACAGTCGCAGAGCAGGTGTTTAATGGTTTCCATTTCCTCCTCATCCTGACAGCTCCTACAAAAATCGGGTGCAAATGCCCCTATTCTATTAGCCATTGTGCCAATGGCGCAATGACCTGTTAGTACACCTATCAAGATTTTAATGTTCTTTTTACTCAGCGATAGAATATACCGAGTTTCTCTTTCATTTGTGTTAGGCCATAAACTTCTAGAGATTGCACAATCGTTCCTGGATTTCCAGGAGATATTGGTTTTCTATTTTAGTTTAAGGTCTATCTTCCTCTTGAGTACCCCAATCGGGACGAGTGGTCCCCTAACTGAATGGTCGCTACTACTTGTGTCTGCTTTTGACCCTTTCCTGGCTAGTTCGTCTACTATATCATTCCCTTCTATATTGCTATGTCCGGGAACCCAGCAGAGTTTTACCTGGTTAGTGTGGCAGATTTTGTTTAATTCCTTCCTACAGTTTAAAACTGCTTTTGATCTAATAGTCTCACTGGCTAAGGCTTTGATAGCAGCCTGGCTGTCCACGAAAAAAGTAATCTCCGAAGAGCTTAGCTTTTCGTGATGTGCCAATTCAGCTGCTTTTCCAATGGCAAAGACCTCGGCCTGAAAGACACTACAGTCAGCCGGGAGTGTATATGACGTTCTGATGTTGAGAGATTGGCAAAACACTCCAGCACCTGTTCCTGATTCCATTTTTGAACCGTCAGTGTAGAAAGGGATACCCTGTTTACTTATAAGTGAATTGGGATCCCAACCCTGTCTTTCTGGTATGAAAATAGAATATTTCCTGTCGAAATCTAGTAAAGGGGGGATGTAATCGGTGGTCTCTCTCAGTCCTGGGATCGTGTCATATCTTTGTAAGATTGACCCGTGGCCATAAGTGCTATGCCTCCAAAAACTCAGTTCTCTTAAACAAATTGCAGTTTTGGCTGCCGTGCACTTTATGAACTCATCCAGAGCCGGGAGGTCCAAGATCATTTCCAATCCAGCTTGTGGTGTGGATCTTTGAGCCCCTGTAATTCCTATACAGGCTAGTCTCTGTACCTTATTCAGGTTCTTGAGATAGCTTGATTTTTCCACCGCCTTCCACCATACAATAGAGCCATAGGTAAGAATGGGTCTGACAATCGCTGTGTACATCCATTGGATGACTTGCGGTCGCATACCCCAACGTACACCGAAGGTCTTTTTGCATGTGTAGAATGCACATAGTGCTTTTTTCATTCTTTCCTCAGTATTACGCTTCCATGTAAGCTTGGAGTCAAGGATTACTCCTAGAAATTTAGCTTCCTTAGAAGGTTTTAGAGGAATGCCATTTAGTTTGGGAGGGTTGAAGCCCTCCAGTTTCCTTTTCCTCGTGAACAAAACTAGCTCTGTCTTGGTGGGGTTGACCCCGAGACCGTTCTTAGTTGCCCAAGAAGATAAATCATTTAATGCATTTTCCATAATGTTTTCGATGATGGTAAGAAACTTGCCTGTTATCAAAACCGCTATGTCATCTGCATACGCAACTATTTTAATGCCCTGATCTTTGAACTTTGTGAGAATTTTGTTGACTACGAGGATCCAGAGCAGGGGTGAGATGACTCCTCCCTGTGGTGTGCCTCTAGTAACTGTTTTCTCAATAGTGCTAACTCCTATTTGAGAGTTGATAATTCTGCCATTTAACATGGTGAAGATCCAATCGACAATGACAGATTCAACCCCAACTTCAACTAAGGCAGTCTTGATCGACTCCGTTTTAACGTTATTAAACGCACCCTCGATATCAAGAAATGCTGACAGGGTATATTCTTTATGTTCAAGACTTTTCTCAATATGTGAAACTACTTCATGCAAGGCAGTCTCCACTGATTTACCTTTAAGGTAGGCGTGTTGGTAGTTGCACAAGTTGTGTTCGTTGAGAAGTTCTCTAACATGTAGATCAATTATCCTCTCTAGTGTCTTAAGGAGAAACGAAGAGAGACTTATTGGTCTATAATCCTGAGCGGTCGAGTGAGTCGGTTTCCCTGCTTTTGGGATAAAGACTACCTTGACCTTTTTCCAGCTATTAGGGACGTATCTAAGTTTGATACAACTTATGAAGATTACCCTAAGCCACGGAGTTATTACTTTGAGAGCGTTTTGAAGGAGAGCTGGGAAAATCTCGTCCGGTCCCGCTGATTTATAGGGTTTGAACGAGTTTATTGCCCAGATAATCTTCTGCTCAGTAATAACCCGATTTAGTTCTAACTTTGATTCCGTGTGAGTAAAATCCAGCGTGTTCGATTGCAAGCAATCGGAACTTTCTGGGTTTTAACAACCGGAGAAATGAGTTTCCATGAAGAGTTCAAGCGTCTCTAGGCTCGAGTTCGACCATGTTCCATCAGGGTGTTTTATGTACCCGGGATCGTGGGATTAAGGGCCAGGGTTCTACGGAGCCTTGCCGCCTCGCTTGTTTTTTCAATGGATTCACAATGTTTAGCCCACGAATCCTTTTTGGCCTTCCTTAACTCTTTGGTGTAAGTGTTAAGTGCGGCTCTATAAGACTTTAAATCCTCTTCTAATTTACTCAGTTTAGCTTTATTGAAAAGTTTTCTGACCTCTGTTCTGCGTTTCTTTAGTACACCATTCCACCAGGGTGGTTTAGTGGAGTTATTGGAACGAGATAAAGGGCAGTGTTTTTCAAAAGACATTCTCATTTTGCTAGACAAGTTATGGACAACAGTGTCAATGGTTGAAGTACTTAGACTTGTATTGTCCTCTGGTGGATCAATACAGTCTTTCAGACATTTTTCGTACTCTGTCCAATTCGTTCTAGTTTGGTTCCTGTAAGGTTTCTTTTCAGTAAAGTTCCTGTCTATAGAGAAGAGTATCCTAAAGTGATCCGAAAAAGATTCTTTAGGTGAGACTCTCCAGTCCTCAACCGAAATTTTACTATTATTGCTAATAAGAGTCAAATCTATGATTTCCTCCCTGTTTTTGTTTCGAAAGGTAGGGTGATTGCCCCTATTACATATCGATAAATTAGAACAGAGAATATATTCAAAAATTGACTCACCCCTTGTATTGATTTCCTTAGAGCCCCATTGAGTGTGGTGAGCGTTGGCATCACCTCCCAACACCAAAGGTGTACCGCTTGCTGTGGCATGGACCACCAGATCGCGGACTGTTTTTGATGGTGGGCTCTCCTCCTCGTACGGCATGTACGTCGACGCTAGAATGAAGTTTCCTTCATTCGATTCGACGCTGCATGGACTGTAAGGTGTCCATTAATAAGCATATGAAGACGGAACAAAATCCATTGCCGCTCCCAGAAGATATTTTCTCCAATATTTCCGGTTACACTCATTTTTCTATTCTAGATCTAAAAGGCGCATTTCAGCAATTGAAGCTATCTGAAAGATGCAAGCCGTATTTTACAATAAACACATCAAAGGGTCTTTTGAGATATACAAGACTAGTGTTTGGAGCTAAGGCATCCAGTGCCATTTTTCAAGGTGTGATTGATAAAATTTTAGAAGATTTAGATTATGCCGAAGGTTATATAGACGATATTTTTAAAAAAAGGTACAAATTTATTAGAATGCATGCAAAATACAGAAACGGTTTTGGAAAGGTTAAAAAAGTTTAATGTTAAAGTGAACCTTGATAAGTGTAAATTTTTGGAAGAAAAAGTTGAATATCTTGGTTATGTTATTACGGCAGAAGGGCGGTTTCCAAGTGAAACGAAAGTTGAAGCTATTTTAAAAGCTCCAGCACCTAAAGATATATCTCAACTTCGGTCTTATCTAGGGCTACTAAACTATTATTCAAATTTCTTACCATGTCTTTCATCCGAACTTCACGTTTTATACAATTTATTGAGAAAAGGAGTCAAATATGATTGGACGGAAAGCTGTAGCGAGGTTTTTGAGCGGACCAAAAAGCTGTTATCAGGTAAAAGTGTGCTTGTGCATTTTGATCCTTCAAAAGAAATAGTTATTTCTTGTGATGCTAGTCCTTACGGAATAGGTTGCGTTTTATCTATAGTAGATGAAAGCGTAGAAAAGCCCTGCATGTATGCGAGCAGTTCACTTAGTGCGTCAGAGAAGCATTATTCGCAGCTTCATAAAGAAGCACTAAGCATAATTTTTGCTGTTCGAAAGTTCAGAAAATACATATTTGGTAGAAGCATAACAATATTCAGTGATCATCAACCACTGAAAGAAATTTTTGGTGAAAAGAAACCTACTCCACCTATAGCAGCATCTAGACTCCAGAGATGGGCAATTGAATTGTCAATGTATGACTACAAAATTTTATATAAGAAAGGTAAACATAACGGTAACGCAGATGGTTTTTCAAGGCTTTCGTTGCCTCATAATTTGGTGATGAGAGTTTTTCGTTAAACTCTTTTAATTATTCAGAAGAAGTACCTTTAAATTTAGTAAAAATAAAAGCTGAAACTAATTCGGATGAAACCTTAAAGTTACTTAAGCAATACCTATTAAAGGGTTGGCCTGACATATTTTGCATGGAATTACAACCTTATTATTTAAAACGAAATCTTTTAGAAATTGAAGACGATATACTTTATTATGGTATGCGTATTATTATTCCCTTTTCATTGAAAACAAACATTTTAGATATACTGCACGAAGGGCACATTGGTATAGTGCGTATGAAAGAACTAGCACGATCCTTAGTATGGTGGCCGAAGATAGATGACTTTATTGAATTGCATGTAAATAGTTGTAAAACTTGTGCTGCTACTGGGGGTATATCAGAAAAAAATAGTTTAAGAGATTGGCCTAGGAGTACATATGCATATGAAAGAATACATTTAGATTTTTTTTATTTTGAAAATAAGACTTATTTATTGATAGTTGATAGTTTCAGCAAGTTTGTAGATGTTCACTTAATGAAAAGCACAAATGCTAGTTCGCTTATAGAAAAGCTTCGAAGTAATTATGCCATCTTTGGATTGCATGTGATGTGTGTCACAGATAATGGACCTCCATTTAACTCATTTGAGTATAAACACTTTTACGATTTGCATTGCATTCAGGATGTTAAATCTCCAGCTTACCATCCACAGTCGAATGGTCAAGCGGAACGGTTGGTTCAGGTTGTTAAAAATGATTTTAAAAAATCATTAATTGATCAAAACACTAAAAACCTTACTGCTCAACAAAGGATAGATAATTTTTTAATAAGATACCGAAATACACCAAGTACCGCTACATTCGAGAAACCAGCTAATTTAATTTTGAATTTTAAACCTAGAACAAAAATTGATATTATTAAAGAAAATTCACATTTAAAAACTAAAAACAATAAACATTGTAACACAAAATTTGAAAAAGGAGAAGAAGTCTATTATAAAGGAAATTTTGAAAAGTATATAAAATGGTACCCTGCTATTATTGTAAGGCAAGTTTCCTCTAATGTGTATTTAATCAATTTCAAAGATAATTTCAGAAATGCACATGTTAATCAACTCAAACGAAAAATTAAAAGAGTATCTTTTGAACCAGAACAGTTTTATGTTAAAGGAAAATTGCCAAGCGATCTTAATGAAAATTCTGATAAAGTTAAAAAACCATCATGTATAAAAACAAGAAACAAAAATGTTAGACGATCGATTTATCCACAAAGATCATCGGAAAGAATTAAAAATATTTTAAAACGAAAAATGACAAATCAAAAGAAATAGATGATATCTTAAAACTTTATAAACTAAGTAAAATTAATTAAATTTTAAAGTACACATGAATTTATAGTTACTTATTTATTTTATTATTTTCCAAGAAAAGGATACATTAAACAAAGTAAATCCATTATTTTTGTGAAGTAAATAAAAAAAAAAACAGAATGTTTTAGAATTTATTTTCTAAGAAAAGGATGAATTGTAATGTATTTTAGTAAGCACATATTATTTATATAATTATTGTAATGTGCTACAAAGTACAAACCAGGTTTGCTTATGTAAAATAATTATTATATGAAATAAAGCAGTCTTGTTTGTACCACTGATTTGAATACTTTACAAATACATGGCGATTCTGAAGGCACATTTGGCCAACATAAGCAATAGTCATAAGCAGTATTTTGGATTGAGTTTGTTGTGAAAGAAAAAAGAAAATGTTTTTAAAAAAATTAATTTTTGTTGTAACAGTTTTGTTTCTTATTGATTTGATTGTATATTTTCTACACAATTAGCTTTTCTTTGGTGAATTGTTCTGACCGGTTGAAGTGAACAAAGAGGATAGCTGCAGCCAAGCGAGCTTGTAGTTCTTGTTGGTTCATGTCGTGAGTCCATTCCACCCGTCCCCAGAACTTCAATTGAAACTCTTCTTCGAGACGAGCTAGTGTTACGGCCTTGTCTGCGCTAATATGCTGCTCTATCACAGCACAGGAAAGGAGTATCGACTCAAGGGTGTCGACGGCAAAGAAAAATCCTTAGGAGAATGTTTGCACTTCAAGAATTTTCAAAAAATTGAATCTTGAGAGAATACATACCATATAGAACATCTTTACTGTGTGAAAGGAAGTACTTGGATATTTTCATTTTATGAGCATCCGAGACGGTGGGTGGTGATATACTGGTTTTTTTTTGTATGTTCGTATCGAAACGTTTGTTAAACCACTCAATGACGGGATTCCATTTGTTCTTTTGGAGCTCGTATAGATCTTTGTCTTCCTGAAAATCATCTTGATAAGTACCTACATAGGGCTGAAGTTTGTATCTTGCATTTCCAGATCCTTTAGTTCATTGCAGAGTATATCGAAAGTTCTGTGGCTCGTTCTGAAAAGTTTGAAATACTCATCATCGTTTACTAACATTTCACGTTCCCAAAAAGTGCTGGTACGTACCTGCATAAAATATTTAGATATATGCATAGCTTCCTACTAATTGAATTGTTATAACAAGCTAACCTTTGTCCCCATATTTCTTTGTCGATTACGATTTTCAATTGTATCAATTAAATCTTTTCTTTTCTTTCGAAGTTCCAGGATTTGCAAAAGAGAACGACGTTTTTTTATGATAGAGGCTTGAGATAATGAAAAAAAGTTTAACAATATCTTTATATTTTGTTCAACTTTCTTTTTATGTATTAAAATCAATTTCAATTGGTTAGAATTCATTTTATTTTCACAAATAATTTGAGAAAAACAAAACTTTTTACTCACAAATTGTTTCATCAATACAAAATTGTGTCAAACAAATTTAAATGTCAAATGAAAACGTGTAAATGTTCGGTGTGAACGATTTTCGGGTTTTCAAAATTTTTTTGCCGAAAACCCGGTTTTGGGTTTGGGTATTTTTTAAGAGCTTGAGAACTTTTTTTTTTAAAAAAACGCATAAAATTTGCAAAATCTCATCGATTCTTTATTTGAAACGTTAGATTGGTCCATGACATTTACTTTTTGAAGATAATTTCATTTAAATGTTGACCGCGGCTGCGTCTTAGGTGGTCCATTCGGAAAGTCCAATTTTGGGTAACTTTTTCGAGCATTTCGGCCGGAATAGCCCGAATTTCTTCGGAAATGTTGTCTTCCAAAGCTGGAATAGTTGCTGGCTTATTTGTGTAGACTTTAGACTTGACGTAGCCCCACAAAAAATAGTCTAAAGGCGTCAAATCGCATGATCTTGGTGGCCAACTTACCGGTCCATTCCTTGAGATGAATTGTTCTCCGAAGTTTTCCCTCAAAATGGCCATAGGATCGCGAGCTGTGTGGCATGTAGCGCCATCTTGTTGAAACCACATGTCAACCAAGTTCAGTTCTTCCATTTTTGGCAACAAAAAGTTTGTTAGCATTGAACGATAGCGATCGCCATTCACCGTAACGTTGCGTCCAACAGCATCTTTGAAAAAATACGGTCCAATGATTCCACCAGCGTACAAACCACACCAAACAGTGCATTTTTCGGGATGCATGGGCAGTTCTTGAACGGCTTCTGGTTGCTCTTCACTCCAAATGCGGCAATTTTGCTTATTTACGTAGCCATTCAACCAGAAATGAGCCTCATCGCTCATCGGACGTAAAGCGCGAAACACATTTCGAACCGAACACTGATTTTGGTAATAAAATTCAATGATTTGCAAGCGTTGCTCGTTAGTAAGTCTATTCATGATGAAATGCCAAAGCATACTGAGCATCTTTCTCTTTGACACCATGTCTGAAATCCCGCGTGATCTGTCAAATACTAATGCATGAAAATCCTAACCTCAAAAAAATCACCCATTACTTCCTAGACCATAAATAATTATTATTACTAAATTATGCAAGTTAACAAATCCCAATTATAAATACGATAGATAAGGAATCGATTGTGTCAACAAACGACACAAAGAAGTTACGTCACGTCTAAATCATCATCATGTCCGGCAACGAGATCCTTTGTTGCTTTTTTGATTCATCGCTCTCACACACTGCACACGATAAGGAATGCAGCTGCTATTACCCAGCACTCCAACAGTCCGTTCAACAGTATATAAACCAAATGTACAGTTTTCTTTGGACTTCATTCGTTGCATCATCCGTTCTCTTAGTGTTAACTTGAATTGCAATACCTTTTAAGATTTTTAAATAAAGTGTTTTTTTTTTAAATAAGTTAACAAGGTTTTTTCTGGAAACAAAGTTTCCAAAGGAAAAAGTAATTTTAAGAACATTATTTCAATTATATTATTTTTTTCTCTGGATTTCAATTTAATTTATTTAACTGTGCAAACAAAATTATTAACCGTTAAAAATGAACCAAGAAGCTTTGAGCAGTTTAATAGTTAAAATGCATAATCTTCTTTTGAAAAAAAAATTAATCTTTATTGAATCGAATCTTTCTTAAGACTAAAATAACATTGAGTTTTAATAAAGCATTAAACCTAACAATGTATATGAAATATGTAACGATTGCAAAAATTACATTCTATGGAAAAAATAATTTGTGTTGCAGAGTTGCATAAATGAATTAAAATAATTCTGTGAAATGATATTTGGAAAAAAGAATATGTTAATTTGTGTTGCAGAGTTGCATAAATGAATTAAAATAATTCTGTGAAATGATATTTGGAAAAAAGAATATGTTAACTGATTCCGTGGAAAAAATGCAAAGTAGGTATATCTGTAAGTATAACGGAAATGAGGTTCGGTGCAAAGTGCGACGAACCTTTTAAATTACGGTTTTATTGGAGGCACGTGTAACACCCCCACCGTTAGATTGAGGCTCCGGCTAAATTTCTACAATAGATTTGCTTTGCAGTTTTTTCATAAGAATTGTTATTACAATAAATGCAAATAGTATTCCAAAAATGTTTGTAGGGTCGAAGGGGGTAATTGTAAACGATTTTGCATTTTTTTATTTTTGTTCACTTGTAATGCTTGTAACAGCTTAACCATGCAATGTCGAACATTTTTGTTTATGCTACTTAGGTTTGGATTGTATTATCTATCAAAGAGTAATAATCTTAATGGCGTTTATTTATTAGCTTTCATAAAATTTGATGTTTACATTTACCCCCCTAGTTTTTTAAGTAAACGAGAAAAATGGGGTAAATGAAAACGTTACCAGTCGTCCTACCATTGTGGAAAGGGGTAACCAAGTTCTCTGTCCTTATATTATGTAGGTACCTACTAGACCAAGGAGATCATCCTTATCGCAAGGGTAACCAGCACGAGATCTGAAATAAGGCACCTTGCTATAGTGTCCTCCACGTCTGACGAAAGTGCTGGTTTTCTGCCTCTAGATATAATGACAGTAGGATTTTCCCTTCACCGATCCACTGACGTGTATGATGGAGCTGTGGTTTTTGGTTGATATGTACGTGGCATCTTTTTAATATAAAATATTGTTAGATCAACACCAAAGCCATTGAAAATGAAAGTTTACAGTTACCCCAAATTGTTCACTTTTACCCCATTTCGGTGTTTACATTTACCCATGATAGGAACATAATGGGGTAATTGTAAACAGCCAATAACTTTTAAATTTTGTTGTACAGACAAACAAAAACATATAGCATGCATTTATACTCATATTTCACTTTCTTAAAGATAAAATTTAACTTACTTCGATCGCCTTTGTTTGTTTTGCAACAATTTTAATTGGCACTGAAAAACTTAAAAACGCAGAAAAACGAAAGACTCATGGAAACGAACAAAACATAAATAACCCTTTGACAGATAAGGCCTTCCACGCGTCAATATGATTTAAATATAATGTCTTTTCAAATAATTTCATGGCATGCTTCAAATTATAAACGGTTTTGAGAAAATTAAGTATGTTTACAATTACCCCTGTTCACAATTACCCCCTTGACCCTACTTAATGATGATACATTGAAAGTTCTATTATTTTTTGAAATGTTTTTTATTATTTCTCTATTTTCAATGTGTTTAAGGTATAATTCATCGAGATTCAAATATGGTATAGTTTTCTTGTCACTTATTTTAGTAATGAAATTTGGCAATACAAATTTATCATGAATAGTTTTTACAAAGTTTTGATATGTTTTATGTTGTATGCTTAACTTACAATTTTTAAATTTAATTAAGTAGTTTCCTTTTAATCTTATATCTTGCTTATTAAAATTCTGTATAATGTGGCTTTCTTTAATATTCCTTAACAAAATAATGCCTGTTGTTATTTCTTTTATTTCTGTTATTTTTGATTTGATTTTATTACAATGTAATAACCCAGTCAATCAGTACTTCCTGACGATTCAGGGAAGAGTTTGTTTGGGGAGAATTTAGAAAATAAAAGAAATATTTTTTTTGTTTTTTTATTTATTTATTACTTGAAAGGCCCGCTATCTCAATGCGTGGCTGCGACCTTCAAGTTTGAATGGTATCTAAATTCTGACCATTCCTCATCATCCTTTGCCTATTTATACTAGTTTCAGCAATTTCCATTACCATTTGACCACCTAATAGTATAGCATTTTCCATATGAAAATGCATTTTTACGCAACCTCATATGAAAAATGCCTTATCATCATAATTTTCAATTTTGTCAACTCGCATTGATACCAATAACCATTGCATGAAGAGTTCGATGAATCATATTTTGCTTACACTGGCCCAATATGAAGCAAATTCAATCGGTTTACTTATCCATAGAGGTACCAGATACACACGGGCAGCGCAGCGGCCTAATTACCGAAGTGTGATATGATTATATACATTGAATTCAAAACAATGCTTGCTCATGGTGGTCATTCTTACTTTGCTGCACTTAGAACCTTTGTACCGTACCGGCTGACTTATAACTATAGCCGTAGCTTTAGTATATAGCAGAACTGGCGACAATTAATTAATTGCTGTGGTGTTAGGTTTCACTAAGTGGGCTACGGAAGATGACACATTTATGGGTGACAATGTTTTGGATCGGTTGCGCGAATGACAACGAAAAATGATATTATACAAGATCGTGTGTGGTGGCTTGGGAATGTAAATTGATGTACATATATGTATGTATTGTAAATAAGGCTAATAGAGTGGTCGCATATAGTGGATCACTACATCCCGCTCCCCTTGAAGAAAGAAAATTATACCTTGAAGAGGTTAATTTTCTGTAAAGTTGCGAAAGGATGAAAAGGTTACATTTTTGATATAATTTAAATAATATTTGTATAGTTTTAAGAAATTTTATAAAAATAGTATAAAATAAGGAATTAATAGTATTGAAGTGTTTGTTTTATAACTTTTTTTTTTTGATTATTTGTTTTTTTGTTTTTTGTTATTTTAAATTTGAAAATATTAATGTAGTACCTTATAAAATATTTATCTTTAAAAATTTTTATATTAAACATTTAAACATTTTTTTTTTTTTTTTATAGATTATTAAGTTTTTATAAAAGATTTTATTTATAAATTATAGCACAGATAAGAAACTATACAGATTTCTCATCCCCATAGAAGAAAATGTCCCATATTTTTTTCACTACTCCTTGGCTATCAACCGACAAAAAGCTTTTTGTCGGTTGATCGTCAAGCACAAAAAGCTGTTTTTGATTTCACATATTGGCTTGCCAGTATGCCTGTTCAAAGCTATGTGTCTAACTATACAAAATTCTAAAGTTGTTTTTTCTCTCAATTCAATGTTCATAGAGACAAAGAAGAACAGAAACTGTTTTGGTTTCGATGATGTTTTGGTCCCGATGTTACCATATTTCAGTTGCTATTGTTCAAGCGATGTAGGTATTTTATGCTATTTATGCTATTTATTATTGAATATGAAAATAAAAACCATAGTTATTAATAAAACAATATACATACATATGTTGAAAATACATTTAAGAAAGGAAGAGAAGATGAGTTAGGTACAAGACATTTTAAAAATAATTTGTATGGATTCCTATGGTAACACTGATGCAAATGTACGTGCGCCGCTGGTGCGCGTATGAGGCTTAGTTTTGGTTGCCTTCCTTATTTTCATTTTTTTTTGATACATATATTGAACGCATGTGTGTATGTCATGTATCCATAGATATCTATGACAAAAGGGTAAGTTTCAATTTCGGTCTTTTTGTTGTTTGTTGATTGTTTCTTTGTTGTCCTATGCAAAACGTAAGTTGCGTATTTTGTGAATTTAAACAGGTGTAGGTAGGTACTCATGTAAATAATTTCGATACAAAAAAGAGGCTCGGATGTGACCCACACTGATAACTTACTATTGATGCCCACTTTAATTTTTCAAAATTTATTTTTTTTATTTGGAAAAATTGTATTAGCAAGTAAGTATGCAAAAATATAAATTTAAGCTGTTTTCTGTGGAAATGATGTAGGTACCTATCGAAAAGTTAAATTAATACATTTTGAAAGAAGTTTGGTTTCTTAAAAATAAACATTGTCTTAAATTGTTACAAAACATTAACAACAATATTTCTATGGGATGAAACAACTTTAAAGTCAATATCTTTCTTAATTCAATTTAATTTATAAATTCAATTAGGTTAATCATTTTTTTTTTTTTTTTGCTTAAGGTTTTTAGTTTTCTGTAAAATAAAAAAATTGTTGTTAATAACAACAATTTGTACAATTTCTTTCTTTCTTTTTTCTTTCTCCTTTACCCGATATTTCAGTTTAAGAATCAATTTCACGTTTTTTTAGTACTTTTTTTTAGGTTTAAATTAAAGGAAAAAACTATCGGTTGATTAACTTTTTATTTTAAACTATATTTTCAAAATTTTTTGTATTAAATTAAATAAATTTGAAGTCAATATCTTTCTCTGTTTTCAAGATGCTTTAGTAGAAACTATTTTTACCAGTTTTTAGTAGTTTTCTGTAGGTTTTTTTCTAAAAAAAAAATAGTAAATTGGGATGTTAAAATAGGTCTGTTAAGTTTTGTTTAGAAGTTTGTATATGTTTAATATATCACCGCTCTTAGCCTATTTAAGCAAAGGTGGTTTTATAATAAGTTTAAGAGACAATTTTTGGCCTTGACAAATAAAAATAAAATATCGTAAGTATTTATAATTATTTATTTTATTATTGATCTTTTATAAAATTGCCTTTGCTTAAATAGTTTCCAGGGGTCACGAACGGGGACGTGGCAGAATATCGACCCCCACCCACCTACCACCCGCTGAATTGTACATTTATATATATACATATATGTAAATTTACCCCTTCGGGTAGGGGTTAAGAATTTACCCGAAGTAAGGTATGCTTGTCGTAAAAGGCGACTAAAATCCAATCTCCGTATACTGAGAACTACATAAGTATACAAAATATGCAATGGAAAAAACAAATAGATTAATTACCCCAGGTGGAAAGTCAGTTTCTCTGGCAAATCCATCCTCTTCGGAGGCAGGCTCTACGGATTCTGGGGAGAGCCATTTATTGCATTTGATAAATCCTTTCGCGAAAGCGCATAAGGTCCCTCGATCACCTCCATCTGTACCGAGAGTTACCGGCAGAAAGAGTCCACCGGTTGTACCAAAAGGCACTAAAAGCGACTCACCGAAAACAAACAGTTTTGAGCAGGACAATTGTGAACTGCAAAAGAAGCTGAACGAAATGATAAGACTCTACGAAGAGCTTAAAAAAGAAGTCGAAAGTCTTCGTGAAGAGAACAAGATGTTAAAAACTTCTGAAAACATGAAAGTAAATACTCTAAGTCCACAACATCGAGATCGGCACGAATATGAAACTGATGAAGATGAACTTGCTCGGGAAACTGAAAAAAGTAGACCTTTTAAAAAACGGAAGGCTGAACATTCGCTTAAGTTTCAAAATCAGCTAAAACCAAATAAAATTACACGGAAAGATCAGTTTTCTGCGAATAAGAAACTTCCTCCACCGATAAACATCGTTGGTCAAGCGGATTATAACAAAATTCTTCCTATTCTAAAAGAAACGGCGCAAAAAAATTTCAAAGCTACATCCACTCACAATAATACGTGGAAAATAAACGTAAATGATTCAGATTCTTATAGAAAACTGTCGAAAAAACTCAGCGATGAAAAAATTGAATGGTATAGTTATTCAATTAAAGAAGAAAGACCTTTACGTGTAGTAGCTAGAGGACTTCATCCCTCTTGTTCAAAAGAAGACATCCTTTCGGACTTAAAAACCAAAGGATTTAAGATTCTTGACGCAACAAATCTTTTGAAGCGAGAAAAAGGAATCGAAACCGCTTATATAAAACGCGCTCTTCCGCTTTTTATTCTAAGTTTCGATAAAAATGAAAATGTAGACAATGTTTATAATATTAAAACTATAATGAATATTGTTGTAAAAATCGAACCACTAAGAAAGAACAAACGCCTTATTCCTCAGTGCAAGCGATGTCAAGGTTTTAACCATACAGCAGCTTATAGTCAGAAGGACCCCGTTTGCGTTAAATGCGCGGGAAAGCACATGACTGATGTCTGCCGTCTTAAAAAAGAAACTCCGGCTACATGCGCGAATTGCAAAGGTAATCATCCAGCAAATTACCGTGGCTGTGAGATCGCAAAGGAAATGTTAAAGAGGCGCGAAGAATTTAGTAAGAAAACTAAAAAAAATACCTCAAAGCAAAACAAAGAATTAAAATTAAAAACCAAGACTAATACTCAAGCGTCGAGTAAAACGGACGGGAAAAATAATGAAAACGTTTTACCCTCAGAAAACATAAAAACAAAAAAGACGAACACGTACGCTCAAGTCACGGCGCCCGAAAAACCTAAAACTATTAAACCTGACTCCGTTCAAAATGTATTTTCCCTTATACTTGAACGATTAGAAGAACAAGGGAGAATTAACACAATTATTCTTGAGAAATTGGACAAATTTGAGTCGGCGGCTCTTAAAACACCAAATTTACCGTAAACATGGATCAGTTGTCCCAACAACTCAAAATAATAACATGGAACGCGAACGGACTTACCGCAAAAATCGAAGAACTAGAAACGGTTCTACTTAACGAAAGAATAGATATTTGTTTGATCTCTGAAACTCATTTGAAAAAAGACTCAAATTTAAGTATTAAAGGTTATTCGGCTTACCCCGCATGCCATCCATCCGAAAGAGCAAGGGGTGGTTCTTCCGTATTTATCAGAGAAAATATCAATCATTCGTTTGAGATAAATATCGAGCTCGATACAATGCAAGTTACTTCCGTTAGCATAAAAGTTAGACACGTATTTTTTAATATTGCGTCTATTTACTGTCCTCCTCGGTCCAAGATAGACAAAAACGATTTTAAAGATCTTTTCAACGCTTTAGGTCCAAAATTTATTATTGGCGGCGACTTCAATTCGAAACATTCATTTTGGGGATCACGTTGCATTTCGACGAAGGGTAGACAACTCTACAAAGCGGGTATTGAATGTAACGTTGAATTTTTCTCATCAGGAAAACCAACGTATTGGCCAACCGATACAGCGAAAACACCCGATCTTGTTGACTTTTTCATCGCAAGAGGAATGAACAGAAAATATATGACAGTAGATGATAACTTCGATTTTTCTACGGATCACTCGGCCGTTATCTTAACAATAAACAGTAACGTAATCGAAAAAGAAAAGCCCCTAATTTTAACAAATAATAACACAAATTGGGATAAATTCAAAGAAGATTGCGAAAATAGAATTATACTGAACGTCTCTTTGCAAACTCCGTTTGAGTTAGAAGAAGAAACAGAAAAATTTATAAATATTGTTCAAGAAGCAGCTTGGAATAATACTCCGATCTGTAGTAAAAAGTCAAGGCAATACGAAGAAAAAATTCCAGAAGATATAAAAGAATTGATACGCGAAAAACGAAAAGCTCGAAAAGTATGGCAGCAATCACGTGCTCCTCAGCATAAAAGTGTCGTCAACTTTTTATCAAACAAGATTAAAAATTTGTTACGAGATTTTAAAAACAGCGAGAATTCTGCCTATCTTGAAAGCCTAACAGCAGACAAAAAAACGAATTATTCTCTTTGGAAGACGATAAAAGGTATTAAAAAGCCTCAAATAATGTCGGCACCTATTCGAAAAAATAATTCTGAATGGGCAAAAACTGATAAGGAAAAGGCGGATTTATTTGCTAAGCACCTTGAGGAAACGTTCAAACCTTTCGATGGTCAAGAGCTTCTGACTAATGACGGAGAGCTCCAACCAGCGCCGGACAATTTTTCTATCAGGAATATTACTTTGACTGAACTTGTCCAGGAAATAAAACGGCAGAAAAATAATAAAGCTCCTGGCTACGACCTGATTAACGGTCGTGTCCTCAAAGAGTTGCCTAAAAAAGCAATGGTTAAGCTCTTACAGCTCACTAACGCTGCTTTAAGACTTGCTTACGTACCCACGCAATGGAAAGTCGCCGAAGTAATAATGATCCCCAAACCGGGTAAGCCACCGAATGAGAAAAAATCGTATAGACCAATTTCTCTCTTACCAATTATATCTAAAATATTTGAAAAATTGCTTCTTAAACGAATGCTACCAATTATTGAAGAAAAACGTTTAATTCCCGACCACCGATTCGGTTTCCGGAATAATCACTCGACAATTGATCAGGTTTACCGAATAACTAACGAAATTGAAAAAGCATTTGAAGAAAAAAAGATTTGCTCAACTGCATTTCTTGACGTTTCTCAAGCTTTTGACAAAGTTTGGCATGACGGGCTAAAATATAAATTAAAAGTCTTTCCAGAGCAAATATATAACATTCTTGAATCGTACCTAGAAAATAGATTCTTTCGAGTTAAGCAAGGAACGGAGTATTCGGAGTTTTAAGAAATAAACGCTGGGGTTCCCCAGGGTAGCGTCCTTGGACCGATTTTGTTTGTTCTTTATACCCGAGATATACCCCAAACAGAAGGCACAACTTTAGGCACTTTTGCCGATGATACAGCTGTACTCGCAATATCGGATTCAATAGAAACGGCAACCTCTAAGCTTCAAAAGGCATTAAATAGCATTTCAGATTGGACAAAGAAATGGCGAATTGCTCTTAATGAAACGAAATCGACGCACACAAATTTTACGTATAAAAAAGTATATAACTTACCTATTTATATAAATTCTGTGCAAATTCCATACGCTAATGAAGCGAAGTATCTAGGCATGACTCTAGACGCGAAACTTAAATGGAAAGTTCATGTAAAAAAGAAACGCGATGAACTCGAAAATAAACTCCGCGAATTGACATGGCTTATTGGAAGATATTCCAATCTAAGCGTTTATAACAAGCTTCTTATTTATAAGCAAGTACTGAAACCAGTTTGGACGTACGGTATACAACTTTGGGGTTGTACCAACGAAAGAAATATACAAATTTTGCAAACATACCAAAACAAAGTACTTAAAATAATAGTAAATGCTCCATGGTATGTAAGAAATAGCGACTTACATAGAGATTTAAATATAAAATATGTAGAAAACGAAATTAAAAAATTTGCTACAGAGCTAAGATCACGACTTAGAAATCATAGTAATAACTTAATCCAACAATCTGTTAGCGAGGCGTTCGTTTTTCGGCGTCTGCACCGAACAAGACCTTCTGATCTAGCGCAAACAAATTAATCTCTCCACTCGAATTTTGTGGAATCTTCAGGTCCTCTCGTTGGGAAGCTTCCTGACAAAACGCGAACAAAATGACGCTAAAACTACTTGTTAAGCTGGACTTAGTTGTAGTAATAATATAGAAGATAAGGGAGGTGAGTTTTAGTCAGTAAAAATCTGACACTACTATAAGCATCGGGCTTATAGTGTCTCTGAAGATTTCTCACCTTCCTGCGAAAAAAAAAAAAAATGATAATGGTTCGAATATGGAAGGAAAAGAAGCGAGTGCTCAGAATCGAATTCGAACCCTGGAACCAAGAGCATTTTTAGTTTCATATTGCCCGCATTCCTTAAATTTAGTGGTTAATGATGCTGCTCGGTTCTCATTTTATGCAGTTAGAATTTTCTTTTAATCTCGATATAAAAGCTGTTTTTTTGAAGAAAGTTGTAAATATTTTTACGTGAAGACTACAGACTTGGAAACAATTTTCAGAAGGCCATATAAGAACCGTATTTTCTTTTGAGGTTTCGTATTCTCTCAATTTAATTAATATTTCCGTTAAATCAAATTGAAGCTTGTCTTTTGACATTTGTTGAATACAGTTTTCACAGATGATTGAATTATTCTTAATAGTGCAGAACACAAATCGATAACAAATGCAAGCGCTTGAACTTGAATTGTTTATTGTGTGTTATATGCAAAATTAAGGTAATATTCGATGATACAATTGCAGACACTTGAAACCTGAACTGTATGTGAACTGTCGATCAAATTACTCCAAAGAAATGTTTTAAAATGATATTTATTTGTGGGCCCATGCCTCTTTTATACTTATAATTAATTGAATAAAATGCTTACAATGGATAAATAAAATAAATAACTGGAACTCTACTTTTTCTCTTATGGTCATTGGTTCTACTGTGATGTGTCCATTCAGAAGTACTCACGTCTATTTCACAAGTAGCGCATTAGGCGTTTTCGATACGTTTGACGAAGATGGAGGGTCATCATTATCAAGAAGTTTTCTTTTATTATTAGACTTTTCGATTTCATTATTAATTGTCAGATTATCGGAGGGGTTGTTCATATGCTTCTTACGGAAGTGTTCCTTCATTGAATCCGTTCGCGCATACGTTTTTTCACATTGAGGACATTTTATCTTATAACCATGTACAGCTTTTATATGCCTGTTAAGAGTTCTCTTTTGTGTAAATTTGCTACTGCATACGTTACAAACAAAATTCACCATTGTATTATATTAACTTTACAGTTTATACTGATTGCAAAAAACACACTTTTTGGATAACTTTTCTTAGATATGAATATTCTCCAAATATCTTTAATAAAATCGAAAAACTGATATAGGAAGCAATGTTCTCTATTCACGATAATAAGAATAGGACTGTTCATTAGTTAGCATAACATTTATACTTTTATATTACGATAGAAATACGAATTCAATCAAGTCACCCGCATACTATCTATAAAACATAAGTCCTACCGAGATTTTTTTTTTGTCATAGTTCCGCGATTGAGATACTCTATAAAATAAAAACTAGGGGTTGAACTCTGAGGAAGGAGTCATTTCATAAGTATCACCTTACCACACACCTTACGTGTTTCAACATGAAAATTGTAAAAATGTTTATATGGGGGGGGGGATTAACTATCATCGTCATCACCCTCAAATACCCATATCATTCAAACCAATGGTATGTGTGTGTGATATATACGTATAAGAAAAAGAAGCAAAATTAAAATTTTTAAAAATCAAATTTATTTCTCTTATTAATTTTACAGAATTCTGTTTTTATCGATCCAAGAGTTATGTTCTGGTGGGAATCCCAACCATTTTACAAAAACTTTATTTGCTCTCGTTTGTAGAACTTTTTCAACTAGATATACATCGCTACAATCAGTTTTCAGCAGTTCTAGTTCATAAAAGCCTCCTTGAATAGGTCTTCTTTGAAAGTCTTCGAGAAGATATGTTATAGGTTTTGTTGCTTGGACTTTTCTTATTTTAAAAACCTCAGTAGTCCAGTTGGGTGTATAACCTTTTTCGAATACATGTTTATACTTGCTAATTCTTACGTTATCACCAACTTTGAATTTTCTTTTACTAAACACTTCTTTCTTATTTTTGAAAAGTGATAACATTGACTTTGAATTTTTCTTGTTTACATCTGCAGGTTTGCATTTAATGGTTCGGTGGTAAGAATGATTATAATCATAAAGCAATTTCTTACAAATATTTATCCACTTATAGCTTCCATTGAAACTAAATTCTTTCCACATTTTTTCCTTATAGGTTCTATTAAATCTTTCAATAATTGAAGCCTTCAATGAGCTGAATGTAGAATAGTGATTCATTTTATGTTTTTCCATCAAACTCTTGAAGTTTGTATTGAAAAATTCCTTTCCAACATCAGTCTGCAAGTTCTTTGGAATCCTAGAAGAATTAGTAAATATTTCATCCATTCCTTTTGAAATAGTAATGCATTTTTTGTTTTTCATTGGGACAACCCAAGCAAATTTTGAAAAAGCATCGATAACTGTCATCAAATAATTAAATCCATTGTTTTGGTCGCTGTAAGGTATCATTTCAACCAGATCTGCTTGCCACAAGTCATCATATCCTTTTATGATAACATGACGACGTTTGAAATTTCGCCGTGTAGGCTTATGTAACTCTTAAACAACCTTTCGCTTACTCATATTTAAAAAGAGTGAGTTCATATAAATAAAACAAATCTTTTATATATTTTTATAAATGTATGTATGCTTTTATTCCAATCTTTTATATAATAACATCAATTTCTTAATTCTAACCAATCGGTTTTCTACCATATAGCAGGCGCAAGTATCGGGTCCTAGCTTACATTGGTTGAATGCCCAGCAGCAATTGGAGTAATGATGTCCGTGAATAGTTTCAGTGTAATGTACATTATCGAATCTTTTAAGCATGGAAATGCGATCTCTTCATAATGCTCATCCAATACATTCTTGCGATGAGTTTTTAAAAAATCAAAAATGTTTTTAATTATGACTTTTGAGCCCATTTTTATAGTTGTTGCTGGTTAAAGTGTTGAATGCTTACTAACAATTTTATACTTTTTGTAAGATGAATTAGCGTAAAATGAAAAATATTTGTAATTTATTTTAATCTATAGCTGTAAAGGGTACATTAGGGAACAGCGTTTTCATAAAATGTTCAACTTTATTTTTTATTTTCTCGTCAACATACTTTTCCTCTGTGGAGTCTTTAAGTTTTTGGGAAATTAATTGTGATGCCATGTTTTCTTGTTCCATACTTTTTTTTGTTTCCTTTATCGTAGAGTCTATGTGGTTTTTTAGCATATGAATTTCCTTAGTAAAAGTGGATAAAACTTCCATTAAAGAAGAATTTATGTATGTGGTTTATAATGCTTGATTCTTTAAGACTTATTTGATCATCAACATATCCTTTCCATACGGCTTGGTGGGGATATTCAGGATTACTTCCAACATTGTTTAAATATTTACTTTCTATATCAAAATCACCAGAGGGTAAGAGTTTAAATCGCAATCCTGGAGGACCCACAATACCTTTGGTTTTTGAAGTAGGTTTGAAGTTCCTACCGAACTTGTCGACGTTCATTGTTCAAATGTTTAGTTTTCTTTTTTGTATGATACTAATATATAATATTTGATTCCTTTAATTCTTCAATTATGGAAGTGATTTTATTTTGATGGTTATCGTTACCAGCATTTTTAGATGCTATCAAAAGTCGTAGTCTATCTACAAGTTCATTTGGATCATTGCAGTATACATATTTGTTGCATTGGCAGCACTTTCCACTTAGCTTAAACTGTCAATGTCAAAATGAATAAAGAACATTCTAAACTAAATCTAGAACATGGTGGCAGCGGAAATTTAGGTCTCTACAACAAGAAGTAATATACAGCTTAAAATTCATATTAAAAACGAAAAAAAAACACCAAAACGAAAACGAATGTAAAATAATAAAATTATAAGGTATTAAAACAAAAAAGGTAAAATAATCGAACTTCAAATTAAAAAAGAGAAAACCTCTAATAAAACATACATTAACTAAAATTCCTATCGAGTACTACACCCACATCGTAACCGCAAAGCACGTGTCATGCCGCCGAAAGAAGACGATAAGAAGCTGCAAGGTAATTCGACACCAACTTCGATGGCTAGTTCCAGTAGACCGATGACACTAAGTCCTCCAGAGGAATTTTCATTTGTACCTTCAGACTGGGAGAGATGGATTAAGCGCTTTGAAAGGTACCGCATGGGAAATGGATTGCACGAGACAATTGATCAATCTCAGGTAAATATTTTAATATATTGCATGGGTGAAAAAGCCAAAGAGATTTTTACTTCATTCACGCCATCCCCAATAACTTATGGAGATACTAAGAAAAAATTTGAGGAATATTTTATACCGAAACGAAATGTTATCTATGAACGTGCAAGATTTCTTAAAAGAAAGCAAGGCGATGAGACAGGTGAAGAATTCATCACAGCATTACATACTCTCTCTAAACATTGCGAATGGGGAGTTTTGCACGATGATATGCTTTTATTGACTCTTATAGTAGGGATGAAAGATGAAGCGTTGAGCGATAGATTACAACTAGATTCAAGTCTCACTCTAGGCTGTTACATCATTTAGGCAGTTAGAAGAATTAAATCGGCAGAAAAAAGATCTCTCATCAACTTCACCTGCGGCAGTCAATAGAGTTAGACGTTTTGAAAATAAATCAAAAACTAATAAAAGTGAAGCAGTTCAGGATAGAAATAAACAAAATAAAACTCAGAAGTGCATGCGATGTGGGTATGAGCGTCATGATTACGATAGGTGTCCAGCTAAAAATGTAGTTTGTAAAAGTTGCAAAAAAATAGGGCACTATACAAAGCAGTGTCGAACAAGGAAAGTAAATGAGGTACGAGAGGAGGATGAAGACGAGGTAGATGATGATCAGGAATATTTTGTAGGTGCTGTGACCAAGAGCTGGTCAGTTAATTTATGACTAAACGGAGATCGTATACAATTCAAGGTCGACACGGGTGCTGATGTCACGTTAGTACCATGGCATGCAGTTAAAAATATGAAGGGAATAAAAGTAGAAAAAACAGCAGCAAAATTATTTAGCGTAAACCAGGCAATTGATGTTGTAGGGAAATCGACTGTGAATCTACATTATGGAACAAAATCAATTATGGAAACAGTATACATAACCGCGGATAAAATAATTCCTTTGTTGGGAACATCTGGAACAGAAAAATTGGGTCTAGTTAAAAAATTATTTGGAGTATCAAAACGGAATTGGTTTGACGAATTTAAGGACGTATTTGGAGGTTTGGGTAAATTTAAAGAAGAATACGAAATTGAACTAAAGGAAAAGGTCACACCATTTGCTATTTCGACTCCTAGAGTTGTGCCAATTCATCTGAGACTAAAAGTTCAGGAAGAACTTAGGAAAATGGAAAAAGACGGAATAATCACACCTGTGAAAAAAGCTTCCGACTGGTGCGCGCCTATGGTTGTGGTTCCTAAAAAGGAAGGGATTAGAATTTGCGTTAATTTAACAGAGCTAAATAAATGTGTTAAAAGGTGCATCCTATACATGGAATTGATTATTGGTTGTCACAGTTAGCTGGAGGCAAGGTTTTTGCAAAACTCGATGCAAATAGCGGATTTTGGCAGGTACCGTTATCGAAAAAATCCCAAGAATTGACGACATTTATTACTCCTTTTGAAACATTTAAGTTCTCGAGGTTGCCTTTCGGAATTACTTCTGCTCCTGAGTATTTCCAAAAAAGAATGTCAAAGGTGCTGTTAGGAGTTAAAAATTGTATTGTCCATGTTGATGATATCCTTATTTGGGCGGAAAATTTGCAAGAGCTTGAGGAGTTAGTAGAGGTGGTGCTGACAAAATTAAGAGAAGGAGGTGTTACACTAAGCAAACAAAAATCGGAGTTATTTCGGAAGGGTCGATAAAAGTTGACGGTGAAAAAACAAAAGCTATTCAAGAAATGGCAGCGCCAACCAATGTTAAGGAAGTACAAAGATTTCTTGGAATGGTTAACTTTATTGGGAAATACATCCCCAATAAATCATCAATCATAGAACCAATTTCAAGCTTACTCTGTAAGAAAAATGCTTTCGTTTGGGGAATTACCCAGGAGAAAGCTTTTAGGGAAATTAAAGAAAAATTGATTTCGCCCCCCTGCCTAACAATATATGACCCTGAAAAAGAGACAACTTTGTCGTGCGATGCTTCTTCGCGAGGTTTAGGCGCTGTTCTTTTGCAAACACACGGAAAAGATCAATTTCCTATCGCTTATATATCAAGGACCTTAACTGGAGCAGAAAAAAATTATGCAAATATAGAAAGGGAAGCATTGGCTATTGCATGGGCATGTGACAAACTAAAAATATATTTGATCGGCAGAAATTTTACTGTACAAACGGATCACAAACCTCTTTTACAAATTTTAAAAACAAAAAACTTGGACGATCTTACTCCAAGGTTGCAACGCATTCGCATACGAATGATGAGGTATGACTACACCATAAACTATATTCCTGATAAAAATTTAATAGCACCTGATAGTCTTTCGAGAATGCCCATTGATGATAGTTCTGGTTCAGAAGAATTAGAGGAGGAAATAGAAGCTTATATACATCAGATATCCTTACAGAATATTTATACGAAAGACGAAAATATCGTTCAAATTATCCAATCACAAATATTGGATGAAGAATGTCAAGAAGTAAAAAAATTTGTGAGAACTAAATGGCCAACAAAAATTAAACTGACTTCCGATATTAAAAACTATTATTCTGTTCGAAACGAACTTAGTGTAGTTGATGATTTGCTGTTAAGAAGTAATAGAATGGTTATTCCAAAGAATTTGAGGCCTATAATGTTAAATAAATTACATGCAGGACATTTAGGTATAACTAAGACAAGAATAAGAGCTAAAAGAACCATGTGGTGGCCAGGAATTTCAAAAGACATTGAACTTAAAGTTAAGAGCTGCCCAGCATGTGTCCAGAACTCAAGAAATAAACAGGAGCCGTTAGTTGCATCAAGTTTGCCCGATTACCCTTGGCAAGAAGTTGCAATGGATTTATTTAAGTTAGAAAATAAATGGTATATCATTATAACTGATTGTTATTCCAGATATTTTGAAGTTGAAGAATTGGTCCGCATGCGAATAAGAGATGTGATTAAAGTATGCAAAGCAACGTTCAGCCGACACGGAGTACCTCAAAGTATTTTCACTGATAGTGGAACGCAATATCAAAACCTCGACTCATCCGAGTTTCGACGTTTTATGAAGGAATGGTCTTTTACTATTTTCACGAGCAGCCCTCAATTTCATCAGGCGAATGGAGCCGCAAAAGCGGCTGTGAAGGTAGCCAAGAATATAATGAAGAAAAATCCAGGAAACTTCGATCTGGCATTACTAGCGTACCGAAATACACCACTTTCTAATGGACTTAGCCCAGCAGAATTACTTTTTGGACGGAGACTACGTGACAACCTTCCGGATGTAAATTTAACGGAAAAACCAGATTTCCGAAACTTGATAAAAAAGGAAGAAATTTACAGAAACAAATATAAATCAAATTACGATAAACGACACAGAGCAAAAGAACTGGTAGAACTAAAAGCAGGAGAGTTTGTGGGAAAATTATTAAAAAAGTAGGTCTTACTAAGTCGAAACTGATAAGCGAGTTATCCGCAGAAATAGATTTCATTTAATTCAAGCTCCTTATTTAAAATCTTTACAGATGAAACCCTCTACTGAGGTATACCTAGGACCTGACGTCAAGTCACCAACATCAACGACGGAAGCAAAAGAAACATCTACGGGCCCTACAAAAACTGTGAGGATTCCTGCCCGTCGATGTTCTAGTGATGCTTTAATTACCAGATCTGGGAAAAAAGTTTATGGCGATATTTGAAATGTCATAGCTAAACATTTCAATTAATTTATTTTAATTTACTTCTTGGAATAGTAAACTTAAATTTAACATAATTAAAAAAAAAAAAAAAGAAAAAAAACCTGAATGGTAAAAATTGTATTTAATTTGAATTCTAAAAACAAAACATAAGACTATTATGAATTATTTTGAATTTTAATTAATTAATGAAATATTAAACTTTAATTTTATATAAACTTTAATATCTAAAGGGGGATGTTGCATTGGCAGCACTTTCCACTTAGCTTAAACTGTCAATGTCAAAATGAATAAAGAACATTCTAAACTAAATCTAGAACAATATTCAATATCTTTGTTTGTGTATTTCATTTCAGTAATACTAGAATAGGATTTTCCTATTTTTGCATTATCATTTTTAAGTCCAGCTACAATAGCCTTTATTATTTGTGTATATTTCACACCTCTGTTACTCTTAATTCGAGAAGAACTATCATGATTCATTCTGTATGCATTAGTTTTTTGGAGGATTTTCGAATATTGTTCTAAGTCATCCTTAGTATATTTTTGCTTACAAGGATTTTTCTTTAACACCAATTCAATGAGACCCGGAGTTCGAGTAAAAATTTCATCATCAATGACAATATTCTTATCACTGATTTTAAAGCTACATTTTCCTATTTTTACAGATTGAGTGTTTGCATCAAAATATGGTCCATAGGCCGTATCACGATTCGACTCTGACAATAGTTTTTGTTGATTGAAAGACGATGATTTATTAGGACTATCAAAATTTGTTGGTGTACTGAATAAAAAAGTATTATCTGGACTATTCAATTCTAATGAAGGTGATTCTGCTCGCTCATGATCCTCCTCATCCTTTTCATTAAAAGATTTGAAATGTAGCTTACGACGTTTCGGTGTTTTAATATTATCCTCTTGTTGTGATTCTTCTTTTTTAATATTTCCAACCAATTTTTTCAACGGCTTAACGATGGGTTTGAAAGTGTTTTCCAACTCAGTTTCTCGCATCATTTTAACAGTTTTTAGTTGAAAATATTTATTTTTTAGCACATTTCGCGTTTTTATTAGATCATTTAACACACTTTCATCCATTTTTTATAGTATAAAATATGAGACAGTATTTAAATATTTATTTTATTATGATTATATGATGGACTAGTACCTCCAAACAGTGTTGCTGATGTAATGTCTTGCTTTCAAATGATAAATGTATATTTATAGTATTGCAATTTTGTGAAAACTTTTTTTGTATCGACCTTTTTCAATGGTGCTTTCCTTGTCTATAACCAGAAAACCGAAATTATCAGCCCAACACTGAGAACATAATTCTTTAAACTGATTAAATGTCATATCAGAGTTTATGTGATCTTTGTAAACGTGCATCAAATTCAATTCATCTTGTTTGAAAAGAATAATAAAATTAGCATTGTCTCTAATTAAATGTTTTGGTATATGGGTATAAGACTGACATAACTAAATACTATCAACTCCATTATGACGACCCATGCAAAAATAATCTCTTATGTTATTTTGTTTCTGGCATGCAACATCATCGAATATAAATATTGAATTATTTTTCGCGTCTGATGGAGGCATTGTCTCGGAATTATTTGAGAATTCATTGTATTCCATTCCTTTCACGGATGTAATAAGCTTTTTGAGATATATATATTTTGGTTGATGTAAGGATTAAGAATAAATATAAATATTTTCAAACTTTAATCCATTCGGGTCGAGAAGAATACGAAGCATAACATTTTTTTTTCCACAGTTTGATGGTCCAACGATAATTCCTCGAATACTGTTTGGGAATAATGAACCATGTTTTTTTTTTATTTTGACTTTGGAATCAAAGTTTTTTACTTTAATAACTTCTGACTGCTTTACGAAGCGCATAATGCCGACTGATAGCTTTTACAATAAAACATAGCATTTTTATATGATTATATTCATATATGTTTCAACCTCCAAGTAGGAAGGTACACAAATTATAATATGATTGAGCACAACGTTCGAAATCATACTCATAATAAAAGAAAATCAATTGAAGGAAAGGGGCTTTTGAATACGGTTATAGACAAATTGCCATTTGAGCTACATCTTCCTTCATATAATTATTGTGGCCCCGGAACTAAATTGGAAAAACGATTACGTAGAGGAGATAAGGGGATTAATCAACTGGATGAGGCTTGTCGTTTGCATGATATTGCATATTCTAAGAGTAGCTCTGTCCCAGATCGACACGCTGCTGATAAAATTCTAACTGAGCAAGCGTGGAAACGATTTAAAGCAAACGACTCTTCAACATCTGAAAAGTTGAGCAGCCTTTTGGTCACCAACATGATGAAGGCGAAAACAAAGTTCGGTATGGGTAATAAAGAGAATAAAAAAAAAACTAGCCGAGCTGGTAAACAAAAGAAGCAGCCTTGTAAGAAAAATATTTTTAAAAAGGCCATAACTGAAGGAAGAAATGCTATTAAAAGCAATATCAATTGTTGTGGTACAACATCTATAGCAAATATTGCTCTGAAAGCTGCAAAAAATGTTTTTAAAAATAAAAAAAAACAAGATATACAAACTCCAAGAATAATCCCACTTCCAAAGAGAGGTGGTTTTCTTCCATTTCTAGCTCTTATTCTAGCTGGTTTATCAGCTGTTGGATCTTTAACAGGTGGAGTTGCCGGAGTTGCAAAAGCACTCAATGACGTACATGTTGCTAAAAGAGCTTTTGAAGAAAACAAACGACATAATAAGGCTGTGGAGGCAGTCGCTATTCAAGGGAAGGGGTTATACTTGAAACCATATAAAAATGGTCTTGGTTTATTTCTAAGCACACCTAATACAAAAAACTGATTGATTTGCTGCCTAAGAGACCCTTAAATAATCATGATATTCTACGGTTTGGAAAGAAACCGCTCAAGCACTTTAGAGGAGTTTTTATGCGAGACTCATTACCAAAAACCTCTATGGATCAAGAGTGTGGCGTTATGAATTTGGATAGTGAAGCTGGTATGGGTACTCATTGGGTGGCATATATTAGAAATAAAAAATATAATATTATAAAGTATTTTGATAGTTTTGGTAATTTAAGACCACCAACTGAAGTAATAGACTATCTTGGGAATCAAATAAATTATAATTATATTCGAGAACAAGATTTTGATATATTTATATGTGGTCATTTATGCTTAAGATTTTTATTAGACCAATGTTGAAATGTTTTTTCAAAAGTTTAAATAAAAAATGAATAAAACCATGTGAACATATCAAAACTGTCTCATTTTTCTTTTAACCAGGATTTCGCTAACATTAACATTAAGTGGTAATGAATCAAGTCTTAATGCAGAATATTTTCCACCAATTGTACTGAAATCTAATTATGTTTGCGGGCTTATAGATTTTCAAACATATAACTCTATACCAAATGTAGATGAGTTTAATAATTTGCTACATGTGGGCGATAAAGTTATCTCGCTTCCTATTGGTTCATATGAGATAGAAGATATAAATAATTTAATATACAAACAAAACTTAATATTAACAAAAAAAAAAAAAAATTTAAAAAAAAGTGAATTTAAAATCAAGGCCAATATAAACACTCTAAAATGTGAAATTTTCAGCTCGGAAGATATTGACTTCTCTAAACCGAATTCAATTGGATCTCTTTTAGGATTTAGTAAGAAGCTGCTGAAGGCAAATAGACAATATGAATCAGATCTCTTCGTCGATATAAATAGAGTTAATGCCATACGCATTGAATGTAATATTATAGATGGAACGTACGTATATAAACAATCAACCTGCTCATATTTTACATGAATTTGCTGTTAACCCTTAAATGCATCTTGTATCAAAAATGATACAACAACTTTACTCGCTCTTAAAATGTTTTTGTTTTGGTTAGTAACTAACGGTTGTTTTTTTAATGAGAACAACTATTTCTTAACCAAACTAAGAAAAAAAATCACGATTGATCTGTTATTGGTGATTTGTACAATATCCTTGACTCGTAGGCGGCAATTTTGCAATAGAGTGAAATCTAGTTTTCTTTTTTTGTTAATAATTAATTGTGTGGTTAAAATAAAAAAAAAAATTAATCAACAAAGGTTAGTATTTTGTTTATGTAAATGCGTGGTAATTTTTTGTTTGTTTTAACTTTGGATGTGAAAAACAAGTGCTTTTTTGTCTGTATCAAAAATGATACTTCATGCTTTAAGGACTTGTTTTGAACTAAGATTAGTTTGGTCGGAGATGTGATTTCTTGCATTTTTTTAGAATGGACCGAAGACCAATGTCGGATACTGATAGGGATATCGTTCATTATTTAAGTCAATTGGAAAATGGGTATTTGTCAGAGGATGATGACGTAGATGAAGATGACCTTGGGGAGTTGTTGACTCGCGCGCAGTTGGAAGCGCTCCTTGAAGATGAAATAGAAAATGAAATTGAAATTGAAAATGAAATTCAAAATGAAATTGTAAATGAGGAGCTTTTCACTGAAACCCATGAGCAGAATGCCCTGCTGGTTGAAGATAAAGACGCATCGCCGGTAATAGTCAATGATCCAGGCCCATCTACTTCTCGTGGATCTATTCCTAAGCCCTTTGATATGCAACGGCTTAGATGGAAAAAAAAATCTCTTGTCTTTGATTTGGAAAAGATCAAATTTCAAGGTTGCAACACCTTTCCATCAAATTTGATGGATCTTGAAACTCCTTTCCATTTTTTTTCTTATTTTTTTACTCAGGATCTTATCGACAAAATAGCTGAAGAAACTAACAGATTCTCTGTTCAAAAGCAGCCTGATCACCCTGACTATGTCACAGCCTGTAAATTGCGGAAGTATATGGGAATATTGATTTTTATGTCAGTTTATCATTACCCAAGCGTTCGTTCTTATTGGAATAAAGCACATGGATTTCAGGGCATAAAAGATACAATGACCGTAAACCGCTTTGAAAAAATAAGGCGAATTCTCCATTTTAACGACAACGACAAACACATACCGGTAAACGACCCTAACCATGACAGGCTCCATAAACTCCGCCCTATAATAGACCACCTCAACGAAAGGTATGCTAGCGTACCAATGAATCAACGCCTTTTCATTGACGAACAAATGTGTTACAGAAATATCCATTTGAATAATTTTTATTATTTTTCTAAAAGAAAAGACGGTACACGACACTGACGACGACTAGAGCAGACAGACTAATGTTTATGTTTTGTATTTGTTTTTTTTTTTGGACGACTATTTCATATACATCATTATGTTTATAAACATTGAGTAGTAAGAAGGAGTGAGACAGTTGTACGACTGGGTTGAGAGGAACATATTAAAGAATTAAAAACTTAGTATTGGAGTAAATTTTTTATTCCTAAGCCTAAGAGTGTGTTCCGAGCAACAACTCAAAGAGAGGGTATTGAGTAGAATGCTTGACTGGTCTAATTAAGTGAAAACTCGAGTTAGGTGAATTTAGAAAAGCTTAAGCTCAAATTATGAAATATTAATATCAATGATCCTGGAAAGAGGGGATTTGCAGGATTTTTATTGGAGGGCTGCAAAGCTTAAGAAAAGAGAGATTAAGAAACAAAGGCGTAGGTAGGTAATTTATTAACTTCCAGGCAGTTAAAGCGATTAAACATAGGCTAACGTAATATTGTCAAAACGACTATTTGATTTGAAACAAAGGAACTCGATTTTCTTTGTCGGCGGTAACTACTTAAAATCTTTCTATTTGAAATTGTATACTCAAGTATAGTTTCTTTTCTATAAATAGTTAAAATTTCCCTCGGGAAAAATTTTAAAAAAAAGTTTAACAAAGGAAAAAAGTGAAATTCAATCCAGAACTCGCTATAATCAGTTTTAAAATACAATTCTTGGTAAGAACAAATAATATTTTCTTTTAAAAATGGTTAGTGATTTTTCTTTTTAAATAGAATTTAAATTGGCAGCCGGAAATAACGGCTGCCCGATATACCATTTCATCCCGATTCCCGGAAAAGTTATTTAAAGGTATTAAAAACCAGTCGATAAAAATTATCGTTTACCAGGAGAACAAAAAAAAAAGGCAGGCAGCTAATAACAGTTTGAGCAGTGCAGGGACTTCGCTCCATATCCAGCATTGAAACAACATTTGTAGGGATTGAGGAAGCCACCTAAGTACTGAGTTTGGCTTTGAGAATCTGTATAGCCAACACAGTTCAGAGGTTTAAGCCGTCACTCCAGTCGTTATTTGACTTCCAGCGAGTGAAGAAGTGTACATTTTTTCTTATTAAATTGCAATTTAAATATTCCAAGTGTTTCAATATTTGTAAAGTTGGCATTGTGCCACTGTTTCAAATAAGAAATCGGTAGCCTAGTGGAGGTGGCGTCCGAAGTCAGTCGTTCTTTGACTTCCAAAGTGTGAAGAAGTGTATTTTTTTATATTTATTTCCTAGTTAAATAGTGCAATTTAAGTTACAAATAAAGTTGGCAGTTTGCCACCACCAAAAATAGCAAATCGATAGCCCAGTGGAAGTGGCGTCCGGAAATCAGTCGTTCTTTGACATCCAAACTGTGAAGAAGTGGTATTCTTATTTTATTTAGAAGTTTAACTAGTGCAAGTGTTTGAGGGTAAGGTAAAGTTGCCAAGTTGCCACTGCATCATATAACTAATCGGTAGCCTAGTGGAGGTGGCGTCCGAACAACTGAGTCGTTCTTTGACTTTCAAAGAGATAGCAAGTGTTGACAAGTGATTGATAGTTAATTTAAAATTTAAAATTAAAGTTAAGTGCATTTGTAGGGTTTTGCCTTTAAGTCGGCAGTTTGCCACTAGCACTAACAAGTAATCGGTGGCCCAGTGGAGGTGGCGTCAGTCGCTCTTTGACTTCCAGAGAGAAAACAAGTGTTACAAGTGATTGCTATTTAATTTTTAATTAAAAAGTGCATTTGTAGAGTTTTAAAATTAAGAAGGCAGTAAGCCACACTTTTAAATAACTAATCGGTAGTCCAGTGGACGTGGCGTACAGAACGGCCCGAAAGGTTGAGGTTATTAGAATTCTCTTGCAGCGTGATTTCGACAAGATTCAGCGATATTGCGACGACTGGAAACTGAAAATAAATGTCCAGAAGTCGGAGACAATTCTGTTTCCAACTCCGTTGGCTAGGGCCACGAGGGATACGTGCAAGAATTGGCGCAAGATGGTCATCGTTGATCTTCACGGACAGCGATTAGCGAGCAAAAGTGTAGTGAAGTACCTCGGTATCTGGTTAGATCAGTATTTATATTTCGACAGACATATAAATGCTGCTCTGACCAGGGCCAGAGGAGCCTTCGCTCTGACGAAACGGATGTTTTACAGCAGTCGGCTTGACCCCAGAGTGAAGGTAATTTGCTACATGGCCCTCATACGGCCGATGATCGTTTATGGTTGTCCCGTGTGGTTCAACGTTGCCCCTTCCCAGATGGAGAAGTTTCGGGTGTTCGAGCGGCAGTGTTTACGACGCTGTACCGGTTTATATCGAACAGCCGAATCTTCTTACGTGCATTACTATTCCAACGAGGTCCTATACAACGGGGCTCGAATCAACAGAATTGACAATTTCGTGATAAAACTCGTTCGAGGTCACATTGCAAGAGCTATGTCTTCGACCAACAATTTAATTTTCGGGGCGTTCTATCCGAACGACGAGTATTTTGAAAGTGCACGCTTGAGCGGCTTCATTCCACCAGAAGCATTCCTCTTAATCTACCACGTCAGACGACGAACCGTGGATAGGCGACTCCTGTACAATCGGGACGTCATGGCACAAGGCGGAGCAGAGCTCCTTCGGTTCAGTAGGGCTGTGTCCGAAAGGGACCGAACTGATAGGGTGAAGCAGCAGAGCCAGTTTTGGTGGCTTCAATCGGCACTTGATAGTGAGTAGTCGGGATGGGGTTTTAAGCCTTGGCCGGCTTACATACTTGTTTTATAGTTTTAAGGTTTAGTTTTAAGTAGAATAGGCATGGTGGCACAAAAAAAAAAACATACAAAAAAAATACAAAAAAGGAAAATACAAAAAAATACAAAAAAAAAAATAAATAAAAAAAAACATGGAATAATAAAAAAAAAAAAGACAAAAAAAGACAAAATATGAAAAACAAAAAACGTTAGATAGTTAAATTTGCTGCTGTGGTTGTTCTAGTTTTAAGTAGTTTATAGGTAGAATAGGTAGTTTTAGTTAGCTTTAAGTTTTATATTAAGGACCTTATTTTAAGTAGTTTTTAAGTAAAAATAAAAAAGGATATTGACATTAGTTTTTTCTAAATTTTCTAATGAAGACAAAAATAAATAAAATGAATTGAAGTTAAATAGATCTTAGGGCCGAAAGGCATTAGCATTAAGTATTAGTGTTTAACTTAGAGTGTCCGTATGGGACCAGTAAGTTAGTTGTAAGTTATGGATAATTAGGCTAGTTTTATGAATTTTTGTCTAGCTTTAAGATAGATTTAAGATTGAATTAATAAAAATGAATTTACAAAAAAAAAAAAAAAAAAAAGTGGCGTCGGAACACAACTCCAAGGGTCGTGGGTTCGAATCCCGTGCAGAGTGCACTAGAAATCTTGAAGCTTTTTTTCACAATCGTGAAATCGTAGATTTTATAGATTGGGAAAAAAAGCAAATGGAGAAGGAGAGGAAAGCAGGGGTATCGAAAGATACCTCTGCCAATACATCAGGTGATGTTGCTGTGGTGCCAGCAGCGGTACCAAAAATCACCGAAACAACATCGGACCATGCAACGGACCAGTGGTCAATAATAAAGAGGAAGAGGCAAACTCCCAACTTGGTTCAACGAACCAATCCTGCTTAGAGAAAAGCAAATAAAAAAAAAAATGCAGCAGAAAATCAAAGGCGTGACGTCAGACCATGAGACCTCAGAGAGTGACGACTCTTGGAGCCCAGATTACGTCTCAGAGGGTGGAGAAGGGCAGTTTAGGTCTCCGAAATTTAGGAACAAGATCCTATCGGAGCCAGAACCGTCAACAAATAAATCGTTGGAGGGGGAGGTGGACCAAATCCTCCAAGAGGAGAATCAACTGATGGAGGCACTGCAAACTAAGCAGGCCGCCATCAGTAAACATGAAGACAGCTTAAAAAAACTAAAGGAGGAAATGGGGCCAATCCTCAGCCAACTTAAACTAAAGTAGGAAGCGCGCCGACAGCCAGAGGCGGCGCAACGGCAACTGCAACAAAAACAACAGCAGCAAAAACAACAGCAGCAAAAACAACAACAACAACAACCACAGCAGCAGAAACAACTACAACCCAAGCCCGCTACCAAAAACGCAGGAGCGGAGCAAAAGAAAAAACCGCCATCAGCAGTGACAGGCCCAAATGTTGAGGGCCCATCCACCTCAACTTAAGCAATGCAGCAGCAACAACAGCAGCAGCAACAACAGCAGCAGCAACAACAGCAGCAGAAACAGCAGCAGCAGCAGCAGAAACAGCAGCAGCAGCAACACCAGAAACAACCACAGCCCAAGAAGGAGAAGGTGCCACCAATAAGGACACACAGAGTTGCAGTGAAAAAGAAAAGAATTATTCGGTCCAGTGTTTCTCACTGGCCGATTACAAGTTAGTAAAAGGGTTATTAAAAGAGGCCACAGCTGAGTTCTTCAGCTACACGCCTAAAAGTGAAAAATTTAAGACGGTCCTTCTGAAGGGCATAAGTTCCTGCACGGAACCGGAGGCGCTCTTAGCTGAGCTCCGCCAAAAAGCCATCGACGATCTCGATTTCATCGGGGTCAAGCCTTTCACTACGGTGAAGTCCAGGCGAGGGGGTTACAGGCTGCCAATGTTCCTCGTAACATTATCGCCCCAAAGTAGTCTTGAGAGTCTGAGGGAAATCAAATGCCTCGACTATCAAGCCATACACTGGGAGACATTAAAAAGGCACGACGACATTTTACAATGTACGAAGTGCCAGAGGTTCGGCCATGCCGGAGCCAACTGCAATATGCAGTTCCGCTGCGTCAGGTGCTCCGAAACCCACAACGAGGGAGAATGCAAGCTGGGGAATGAGCGGGATGAGGATTTGACCCAGCTCAAGTGTGTCCTTTGTGGAAACCAAGGGCACCCGGCTAACTATAGGGGTTGCCCTAAGGTCCAGCAAATGAAACAAAAACAGGCCAGTCAAAAAGCCGAAGGAAATCGAACAGTTCGACAGGCTCCAACACAAAAATTCGTGGATCCCAAATTTTCCTACGCCCAAATGGTGTCAGGGAATGGGAACACGAGACAGGCTCCACCAATGGTTGCCCCAAAGACCCCTGTGCCTAAGGCACCAGAGGTGCAGCCTGACATTGTAGCCTTGTTGTTGAGCATTCAAGGTCAACTAACAGGGCTGCAAAGTCAGATAAAGGAGCAAGGCAAAAGGGTAGACCATCTCTACTCTTTGTTGCATAGCCTGGCGCAATTTAGACCATAATGGGCGCGCTGCCGGAGACGCGCCTAAAAGTCCTAGCTGTGAATGTAAATTCACTGATTAGGATTGAACGAAGAGCCAATATGTTCCAATTGTTGAAAGACTACAGTCCCGATGTGTTTATGGCTAGCGAAACTAAGCTAAACCAGAAACACAAATTGACTCATAAAAATTACAATATCGTAAGAAGAGACCGGCCAGACTCCACTCAAGGGGGCGGTGTCGCTCTCTTTATACGAAAAGGCATTAATTATAAGGTCATATACAACAATGAATTGCGAAAGCTCAAGACGCTAGAAGTTTGCGTTGTATGCATCTCTCTCACTCAAGGAAAGCGGATGTATATGATTGCGGCTTATGCGGCTGAAGCTCCGCAGGTTACTTACTTTGCTTCAGAACTCGAGATTCTTTTTAGGGAACTGAAACTGAGCTTGGAAGAAAACTATTTCATCTTGGCCGGTGATTTGAACGCAAAACATGAAGATTGGGGAAATCAACATAGTAATCCCAGAGGTAACCATCTTTTTAATTTGATGAATCTTTACAGCGTTGAATATGGCGTCGACCTGCTGGCTACTGAAAAGCCATCGTATCCAAGAAGCGACTCCTTTCTGGATCTTTTGCTGTACGACACAAGACTGACAGTTACAGACAAAGTGGGTAATCACCCTCGAAACTGCTTACAGACAATCGAGTACGACAGTGATCACTGCGGACTGGCTGCTGTAATGCAGATTCCGAATGAACGCGTGGAGTTGGAGGAATACGTTGCAACGCATTCTTACAATTACAGTAAGATGCGCTGGCCTCGTTTCACCAACGCCCTAGCGAGAGAACTTCGTTCGAGTGACATAGCCCCACCAAACAACAGAAACCTGACAAATACAGAAATTGACCAACATTTACAACAGATGGACAAAACAATAAAACGAACGATGGAACGGACAATACCAAAGTACAAAGAACGGGACCAAATGGACGCTTACAGAAACGCGACTATTGACGCGCACAAGAGCGGCTTACTGACAAGACTCAAAAACTTGTACAGACGACTTACAGACCCACACGACTTGGAGGTTAGGATACTGAAGTCGTCAATAAAAAATGTCAATCTGTTGATTAAGGAGAACTACAGGTTATCAATTAACAAGTACTGAGACCGCAAGATCCGGTCAGTTAATTCCAGTGACCCTAGTATGTTCCCTAAAATCAACAAGATATTCAGGAAAAAGAACGACAATGACCTTCCGTGTCTGAAACTCCAAAGAACTGAAGAGAACAGAGACGTACTCGTGACAGCGCAAATAGATCCAGAAGAAGCCATCTTTGACGATGACTTTTATATAATTGAAGATCCGAAGGAAAAAGTGGAGGCGGTGGGAGCTGCTTTCCAGCAAGTGTACAAGGTGAATGTTAGCATTCGCCCCAACCACGACCTGGAAAACAGAGCCCTACTTAATCACTTTTACCTTCGAAATGATATAACACATTGGCGATCTGAGAACCGCGGTTTTATGCGGTTCGATGGCGATTCCTTGGCAAATGCCATAATCGCCGAGCAAACGGGACCAAGTCCCCTGTTAGTGACGAAGGTTGAGCTTCAGCTCATCTTCAACTCAATAAAAAATAAAAAGTCAGCAGGTGTCGATGGTATATCTTACGTTGTACTAAGACATTTACCGATGGAGGCAATTGACATTTACACCACACTCTTCAATAATGCACTGGATAATGCATATTATCCAGTGCATTGGAAGACCGCTGTGGTTCATCCTCTCCCGAAAAAGGGAAAGGACAACTCCAACCCGTCAAATCTTCGGTCGATAAGTCTTCTTCCGAGCATCAGCAAAGTTTTCGAAAAAATCATTAATAGGGCTCTGACTAAGTGGGCTGCGGACAACAAAATAATTCCGGATAAACAGTTCGGGTTCAAGGCGGGTCATGACACAATTCATGCTGCGTCTAAACTCGTTTCTGATATCCAATGGAATAAAACAAAACAACAATGCACAGGTGCTGTTCTGGTTGATTTGGAAAAGGCCTTTGACACCGTATGGTTAGAGGGTCTTTACCTAAAACTGAGCAGGCTTGGCATAAGCAAGCCATTGTTGTATATACTTTATGATATGCTTAACGGTAGAAAGTTTGTTGTCAAAAGTGGCAATGTAACTTCTACCACAACATTCTTAATTAAAAATGGTCTTCAACAGGGAGCGGTGAACTCGCCGATTCTCTTCAACATTTACACCAGCGATCTGATAGGTAGTCTTACAAAGGCAATTGCGTACGCCGACGATCTTATTGCGTACAGAACGGCCCGAAAGGTTGAGGTTATTAGAATTCTCTTGCAGCGTGATTTCGACAAGATTCAGCGATATTGCGACGACTGGAAACTGAAAATAAATGTCCAGAAGTCGGAGACAATTCTGTTCCGGACTCCGTTGGCTAGGGCCACGAGGGATACGTGCAAGAATTGGCGCAAGATGGTCATCGTTGATCTTCACGGGCAGCCATTGGCGAGAAAAAGTGTAGTGAAGTACCTCGGTATCTGGTTAGATCAGTATTTATATTTCGACAGACATATAAATGCTGCTCTGACCAGGGCCCGAGGAGCCTTCGCTCTGACGAAACGGCTGTTTTTTAGCAGTCGGCTTGACCCCAGAGTGAAGGTAATTTGCTACATGGCCCTCATACGGCCGATGATCGTTTATGGTTGTCGTGTGTGGTTCAACGTTGCCCCTTCCCAGACGGAGAAGTTTCGGGTGTTCGAGCGGCAGTGTTTACGACGCTGTACCGGCTTATACAGAACAGCCGAATCTTCTTATGTGCATTACTATTCCAACGAGGTCCTATACAATGGGGCTCGAATCAACAGAATTGACAATTTCGTGATAAAACTCGTCCGAGGTTACATTGCAAGAGCTATGTCTTCTACCAACAATTTAATTTTCGGGGCGTTCTATCCAAACGACGAGTATTTTGAAAGTGCACGCTTGAGTGGCTTCATTCCACCAGAGGCATTCCTCTTTTTAGATAGATGCGGTCTGATACAGGATGGATTGGCAGTTCCGCTAATCTACCACGTCAGACGACGAACCGTGGATAGGCGACTCCTGTACAATCGGGAGCAGAGCTCCCTCGGTTCAGTAGGGCTGTGTCCGAACGGGACCGAACTGATAGGGTGAAGCAGGAGAACCAGTTTTGGTGGCTTCAATCGGCACTTGATAGTGGGTAGTCGGGATGAGGTTTTAAGCCTTGGCCGGCTTACATACTTGATTTATAGTTTTAGGGTTTAGTTTTAAGTAGAATAGGCATGGTGACACAAAAAAAAATACAAAAAAAAATACAAAAAAAAAACAAAAAAGGAAAATACAAAAAATACAAAAAAAAATTAAAAAAAACATGGAATAAAAAAAATAAAAAAAAGACAACAAAATATGAAAAACAAAAAACGTTAGATAATTGGATTTGCAGCTGTGGTTGTTCTAGTTTTAAGTAGTTTATAGGTAGAATAGGTAGTTTTAGTTAGCTTTAAGTTTTATATTAAGGACCTTATTTTAAGTAGTTTTTAAGTAAAAATAAAAAAGGATATTGATATTAGTTTTTTTGAAATTTTCTAATGAATAAAAAAATAAATAAAATGGAATTGAAGTTAAATAGATCTTAGGGCCGAAAGGCATTAGCATTAAGTATTATTGTTTAACTTAGAGTGTCCGTATGGGACCAGTAAGTTAGTTGCAAGTTGTGGTTAATTAGGCTAGTTTTATGAATTCTTGTCTAGCTTTAAGATAGATTTAAGATTGAATTAATAAAAATGAATTTGGAAAAAAAAAGTGGCGTCCGGAAGCAGATCTAAGGGTCGTGGGTTCGATTCCCAGCCAGAATCAAGGAAGAATTTAATTGCAAAACAAATCAAGCAGAAGAAAGCAGGGGTATCGAAAAATACCTCTGCAAATACATCAGGTGATGTAAGTGTGGTACCGGCAGCGGTACCTCATATGACCGCAAGAACATCAGGCCACCAGTCCGATCCGACATACTTAGCAACAACAAGTAAGAGGAAAAGGGAAACACCAAACCCAAATTTGGTGCCACGAAAGAGTGCTGCTACGCGTAGAGCTATGAGGAAAAGAATGGAGACGGAAAAAACGAAAGTGATGACGTCGGACACTGAGTGCTCAGTGGTTGAGGACGATATTGATTACGTCTCTGAGGAAGGAGAAGGTCACTATAGGTCTCCGAACAATAACAACGAGATCTTAGCAGAGCCGTCGACAAAAAAGGCGCTGGAGGGGGATGTGGACCTCCAAAATGAAGAAGGGCTGATGAGGGCCCTTCAAGCCAAACAGGCCACCATCAGCCAGTTTGAGGAAAGCCTTAAGAAACTTAAGGAGGAGATGGAGCCGCTACTCAGCCAACTGAGGCTGAAACAAGAAGCTCGCCGCCAAAAAGAAGCAGCGGAGCGAGCTCAGCAACAACAACAGCAGAAACAAACAAAAAAACAACAACCACAGCAGCAACAGCAAAAGTCCGCAACCATAAGCATAGAGACGGTGCAAAATAAAAAACCGCCATCAGCAGTGATAGGCCCAAATGCTGAGGGCCCATCAACCTCAACTAAATCAATGCAGCAGCAACAACAGCAGCCGAAACAGCAGCAGCAGAAACAGCAGCAACAGAAACAGCAGCAGCATAAACAGCAGCAGCAGAAGCAGCAGCCGCAGCAACAGCAGCAGAAACAGAAGCAGCAACACCAGCAATAACCACAGCCCAAGAAAGAGAAGGTGCCACCGATTAGGACCTACCGGGTTGACCTGCAGGACTTGAAACAGGTATGTAAGTCGGTCACTAAGGGCAATTTTGTAATAAATATTTTGAATGAAAAAGAAAAGCGGTATTCGGTACAGTGCTTCTCACTGGCCGAATACAATTTACTTAAAGAAGTGCTTAAGCAGGCCACCGCTGAGTTCTTCAGCTTCACGCCGAAAAGCGAAAAATTCAAGACGGTCCTACTGAAGGGCATAAGTTCCTGCACGGAACCGGAGGCGCTCTTAGCTGAGCTCCGCCAAAAAGCCATCGACGATCTCGATTTCATCGGGGTCAAGCCTTTCACTACGGTGAAGTCCAGGCGAGGGGGTTACAGGCTGCCAATGTTCCTCGTAACATTATCGCCCCAAAGTAGTCTTGGGAGTCTGAGGGAAATCAAATGCCTCGACTATCAAGCCATACACTGGGAGACATTAAAAAGGCACGACGACATTTTACAATGTACGAAGTGCCAGAGGTTCGGCCATGCAGGTGCTCCGAAACCCACATCAAGGGAGATTGCAAGCTGGGGAATGAGCGGGTTGAGGATTTGACCCAGCTCAAGTGTGTCCTTTGTGGAAACCAAGGGCACCCGGCTAGCTATAGGGGTTGCCCTAAGGTCCAACAAATTAAACAAAAACAGGCCAGCCAAAAAGCCGAAGGAAGTCGAACAGTTCGACAGGCTCCTACACAAAAATTCGTGGATCCCAAATTTTCCTACGCCCAAATGGTGTCAGGGAATGGGAACACGAGACAGGCTCCACCAACGGTTGCCCCAAAGACCCCTGTGCCTAAGGCACCAGAGGTGCAGCCTGACATTGTAGCCTTGTTGTTGAGCATTCAAGGTCAACTAACAGGGCTGCAAAGTCAGATAAAGGAGCAAGGCAAAAGGGTAGATCATCTCTACTCTTTGTTGCCTGGCCTGGCGCAATTTAGACCATAATGGGGGCGCTGCCGGAGACGCGCCTAAAAGTCCTAGCTGTGAATGTAAATTCACTGATTAGGATTGAACGAAGATCCCATATGTTCCAATTGTTGAAAGACTACAGTCCCGATGTGTTTATGGCTAGCGAAACTAAGCTAAACCACAAACACAAATTGACTCATAAAAATTACAATATCGTAAGAAGAGACCGGCCCGACTCCACTCAAGGGGGCGGTGTCGCTCTCTTTATACGAAAAGGCATTAATTATAAGGTCATATACAACAATGAATTACGAAAGCTCAAGACGCTAGAAGTTTGCGTTGTATGCATCTCTCTCACTCAAGGTAAGCGGATGTATATGATTGCGGCTTATGCGGCTGGAGCTCCGCAGGTTACTTACTTTGCTTCAGAACTCGAGATTCTTTTTAGGGAACTGAAACTGAGCTTGGAAGAAAACTATTTCATCTTGGCCGGTGATTTGAACTCAAAACATGAAGATTGGTGAAATCAACATAGTAATCCCAGAGGTAACCATCTTTTTAATTTGATGAATCTTTACAGCGTTGAGTATGGCGTCGACCTGCTGGCTACTGAAAAGCCATCGTATCCAAGAAGCGACTCCTTTCTGGATCTTTTGCTGTACGACACAAGACTGACAGTTACAGACAAAGTGGGTAATCACCCTCGAAACTGCTTACAGACAGTCGAGTACGACAGTGATCACTGCGGACTGGCTGCTGTAATGCAGATTCCGAACGAAAGCGTGGAGTTGGAGGAATACGTTGCAACGCATTCTTACAATTACAGTAAGATGCGCTGGCCTCGTTTCACCAACGCCCTAGCGAGAGAACTTCGTTCGAGTGACATAGCCCCACCAAACAACAGAAACCTGACAAATACAGAAATTGACCAACATTTACAACAGATGGACGAAACAATAAAACGAACGATGGAACGGACAATACCAAAGTACAAAGAACGGGACCAAATGGACGCTTACAGAAACGCAACTATTGACGCACTACGTAAGCACAAGAGTGGCTTACTGACAAGACTCAAAAACTTGTACAGACGACTTACAGACCCACACGACTTGGAGGTTAGGACACTGAAGTCGTCAATAAAAAATGTCAATCTGTTGATTAAGGAGAACTACAGGTTATCAATTAACAAGTACTGGGACCGCAAGATCCGGTCAGTTAATTCCAGTGACCCTAGTATGTTCCCTAAAATCAACAAGATATTCAGGAAAAAGAACGACAATGACCTTCCGTGTCTGAAACTCCAAAGAACTGAAGAGAACAGAGACGTACTCATGACAACGCAAATAGATCCAGAAGAAGCCAACTTTGACGATGACTTTTACATAATTGAAGATCCGAAGGAAAAAGTGGAGGCGGTGGGAGCTGCTTTCCAGCAAGTGTACAAGGTGAATCTTAGCATTCGCCCCAACCACGACCTGGAAAACAGAGCCCTACTTAATCACTTTTACCTTCGAAATGATATAACACAATGGCGATCTGAGAACCGCGGTTTTATGCAGTTCGATGACGATTCCTTGGCAAATGCCAAGTCCCTTGTAATTGACGAAGGTTGAGCTTCAGCTCATCTTCAACTCAATAAAAAATAAAGTCAGCAGGTGTCGATGGTATATCCAACGTTGTACTAAGACATTTACCGATGGAGGCAATTGACATTTACACCACACTCTTCAATAATGCACTGAATAATGCATATTATCCAGTGCATTGGAAGACCGCTGTGGTTCATCCTCTCCCGAAAAAGGGAAAGGACAACTCCAACCCGTCAAATCTTCGGTCGATAAGTCTTCTTCCGAGCATCAGCAAAGTTTTCGAAAAGATCATCAATAGGGCTCTGACTAAGTGGGCTGCGGACAACAAAATAATTCCGGATAAACAGTTCGGGTTCAAGGCGGGTCATGACACAATTCATGCTGCGTCTAAACTCGTTTCTGATATCCAATGGAATAAAACAAAACAACAATGCACAGGTGCTGTTCTGGTTGATTTGGAAAAGGCCTTTGACACCGTATGGTTAGAGGGTCTTTACCTAAAACTGAGCAGACTTGGCATAAGCAAGCCATTGTTGTATATACTTTATGATATGCTTAACGGTAGAAAGTTTGTTGTCAAAAGTGGCAATGTAACTTCTACCACAACATTCTTAATTAAAAATGGTCTTCAACAGGGAGCGGTGAACTCGCCGATTCTCTTCAACATTTACACCAGCGATCTGATAGGTAGTCTTACAAAGGCAATTGCGTACGCCGACGATCTTATTGCGTACAGAACGGCCCGAAAGGTTGAGGTTATTAGAATTCTCTTGCAGCGTGATTTCGACAAGATTCAGCGATATTGCGACGACTGGAAACTGAAAATAAATGTCCAGAAGTCGGAGACAATTCTGTTCCGGACTCCGTTGGCTAGGGCCACGAGGGATACGTGCAAGAATTGGCGCAAGATGGTCATCGTTGATCTACACGGGCAGCCATTAGCGAGCAAAAGTGTAGTGAAGTACCTCGGTATCTGGTTAGATCAGTATTTATATTTCGACAGACATATAAATGCTGCTCTGACCAGGGCCAGAGGAGCCTTCGCTCTGACGAAACGGATGTTTTACAGCAGTCGGCTTGACCCCAGAGTGAAGGTAATTTGCTACATGGCCCTCATACGGCCGATGATCGTTTATGGTTGTCCCGTGTGGTTCAACGTTGCCCCTTCCCAGATGGAGAAGTTTCGGGTGTTCGAGCGGCAGTGTTTACGACGCTGTACCGGTTTATATCGAACAGCCGAATCTTCTTACGTGCATTACTATTCCAACGAGGTCCTATACAACGGGGCTCGAATCAACAGAATTGACAATTTCGTGATAAAACTCGTTCGAGGTCACATTGCAAGAGCTATGTCTTCGACCAACAATTTAATTTTCGGGGCGTTCTATCCGAACGACGAGTATTTTGAAAGTGCACGCTTGAGCGGCTTCATTCCACCAGAGGCATTCCTCTTTTTAGATAGATGCGGTCTGATACAGGATAGATTGGCAGTTCCGCTAATCTACCACGTCAGACGACAAACCGTGGATAGGCGACTCCTGTACAATCGGGACGTCATGGCACAAGAAGGAGCAGAGCTCCTTCGGTTCAGTAGGGCTGTGTCCGAACGGGACCTCAATGATAGGGTGAAGCAGGAGAACCAGCTTTGGTGGCTTCAATCGGCACTTGATAGTGGGTAGTCGGGATGAGGTTTTAAGCCTTGGCCGGCTTACATACTTGTTTTATAGTTTTAGGGTTTAATTTTAAGTAGAATAGGCATGGTGGCACAAAAAAATACAAAAAATACAAAAAAAGAAACATACAAAAAAAATACAAAAAAAAATACATACAAAAATACAAAAAAAAATAAAAAAATAAAAAATAAAAAAAAAAGACAACAAAATATGAAAAACAAAAAACGTTAGATAGTTAGATTTGCTGCTGTGGTTGTTCTAGTTTTAAGTAGTTTATAGGTAGAATAGGTAGTTTTAGTTAGCTTTAAGTTTTATAATAAGGACCTTATTTTAAGTAGTTTTTAAGTAAAAATAAAAAAGGATATTGACATTAGTTTTTTCTAAATTTTCTAATGAAGACAAAAATAAATAAAATGAATTGAAGTTAAATAGATCTTAGGGCCGAAAGGCATTAGCATTAAGTATTATTGTTTAACTTAGAGTGTCCGTATGGGACCAGTAAGTTAGTTGTAAGTTATGGTTAATTAGCCTAGTTTTATGAATTTTTGTCTAGCTTTAAGATAGATTTAAGATTGAATTAATAAAAATGAATTTGCAAAAAAAAAAAAAGTGGCGTCCGGAAACAGAACCAAGGGTCACGGGTTCGAGTCCCAGCCGGAGTCGACGAAAAATCTATCAGCTTTTTTTCATAATAGAGAAATTGTAGATTTTATTAGTTGGGAGCAGAAAGAAATGGAGAAAGAGAAAAGAGCAGGGGTATCGAAAGATACCTCTGCCAACACATCAGGTGATGTTACGGTGGTGCCAGCAGCGGTACCCAATGTAACAGCAACAACATCTGGTCAGACATCTGACCAGTGGATACAGGCAACAACAAACAAGAAGAGGAAGCTGAAGAAGCATAGCCCAAACAAAGTGGAGAGGGCCAACTCCGCTAAGCGACGGGATAAGCGGAAGCAAATGGAAGGTGGTAAGGGAGGAATTACCACGGAGAGTGAGTTCTCAGATAACGCCGAGTCTGAGAAAACGGAATACATTTCCGAAGGTGGAGAGGGGCACTTCAGGTCTCCGAATAGGGGTTTATTCCTATCCGAGCCAGAGCCAGTCCCGCCAACAAACAAGGCTTTGAAGGTAGAGGCGGACCTCCAAGATGAAAGAGAACTTGTGCGGGCCCTGCAAGTCAAACAGGCAGAGATCAGCGAGTACGAGCAAAGCCTCAATAAGCTCAAGGAGGAAATAGAGCCCCTCCTCAGTGCACTAAGCTGAAACAAGAGGCGCGCCGACAGAAAGAGGCAGCCCAAAAACAACAGCTGCAAAAACAACAGCAGCAAAAACAACAGCAACAACAACCACAGCAGCAAAAACAACCACAACCCAAGCCCGCTTCCAAATACACAGGAGCGCAGCAAAATAAAAAGACGCCAGCAGCGGCGACAGGCCCAATTGTTGAGGGCCCATCGACTTCGGCTAAGGCAAAACAGCAGCAACAACAACAGCTACAACCAAGGCAGCAGGAGCAACAGAAACAGCAGCAGCAGAAGCAGCAGCAGCAGAAGCAGCAGCAGCAGGAGCAGAAGCAGCAGCAACAGCAGCAGCAGCAACACCAGAAACAACCACAGCCCAAGAAGGAGAAGGTGCCACCAATAAGGACCCATAGAGTTGACCTGGACGACATAAAACAGGTATGTAAGTCGGCCACTTAGGGCAATTTTTTCATTAAAATCCTTAACGAAAAAGAAAAGAATTATTCGGTCCAGTGCTTCTCACTGGCCGAATACAACTTAGTAAAAGGGTTACTAAAAGAAGCCACAGCTGAGTTCTTCAGCTTCACGCCTAAAAGCGAAAAATTAAAGACGGTCCTACTGAAGGGCATAAGTTCCTGCGCGGAACCGGAGGCGCTCTTAGCTGAGCTCCGCCAAAAAGCCATCGACGATCTCGATTTCATCGGGGTCAAGCCTTTCACTACGGTGAAGTCCAGGCGAGGGGGTTACAGGCTGCCAATGTTCCTCGTAACATTATCGCCCCAAAGTAGTCTTGGGAGTCTGAGGGAAATCAAATGCCTCGACTATCAAGCCATACACTGGGAGACATTAAAAAGGCACGACGACATTTTACAATGTACGAAGTGCCAGAGGTTCGGCCATGCCGGAGCCAACTGCAATATGCAGTTGCGCTGCGTCAGGTGCTCCGAAACCCACATCAAGGGAGATTGCAAGCTGGGGAATGAGCGGGTTGAGGATCTGACCCAGCTCACGTGTGTCCTTTGTGGAAACCAAGGGCACCCGGCTAGCTATAGGGGTTGCCCTAAGGTCCAACAAATAAAACAAAAACAGGCCAGTCAAAAAGCCGAAGAAAGTCGAACAGTTCGACAGGCTCCTACACAAAAATTCGTGGATCCCAAATTTTCCTACGCCCAAATGGTGTCAGGGAATGGGAACACAAGACATGCTCCACCAACGGTTGCCCCAAAGGCCCCTGTGCCTAAGGCACCAGAGGTGCAGCCTGACATTGTAGCCTTGTTGTTGAACATTCAAGGTCAACTTACAGGACTGCAAAGTCAGATAAAGGATCAAGGCAAAAGGGTAGACCATCTCTACTCTTTGTTGCCTGGCCTGGCGCAATTTAGACCATAATGGGCGCGCTGCCGGAGACGCACCTAAAAGTCCTAGCTGTGAATGTAAATTCACTGATTAGGATTGAACGAAGAGCCAATATGTTCCAATTGTTGAAAGACTACAGTCCCGATGTGTTTATGGCTAGCGAAACTAAGCTAAACCACAAACACAAATTGACTCATAAAAATTACATTATAGTAAGAAGAGACCGGCCCGACTCCACTCAAGGGGGCGGTGTCGCTCTCTTTATACGAAAAGGCATTAATTATAAAGTCATATACAACAATGAATTGCGAAAGCTCAAGACGCTAGAAGTTTGCGTTGTATGCATCTCTCTCACTCAAGGGAAGCGGATGTATATGATTGCGGCTTATGCGGCTGGAGCTCCGCAGGTTACTTACTTTGCTTCAGAACTCGAGATTCTTTTTAGGGAACTTAAACTGAGCTTGGAAGAAAACTATTTCATTTTGGCCGGTGATTTGAACGCAAAACATGAAGATTGGGGAAATCAACATAGTAATCCCAGAGGTAACCATCTTTTTAATTTGATGAATCTTTACAGCGTTGAATATGGCGTCGACCTGCTGGCTACTGAAAAGCCATCGTATCCAAGAAGCGACTCCTTTCTGGATCTTTTGCTGTACGACACAAGACTGACAGTTACAGACAAAGTGGGTAATCACCCTCGAAACTGCTTACAGACAGTCGAGTACGACAGTGATCACTGCGGACTGGCTGCTGTAATGCAGATTCCGAACGAACGCGTGGAGTTGGAGGAATACGTTGCAACGCATTCTTACAATTCCAGTAAGATGCGCTGGCCTCGTTTCACCAACACCAACGAGAGAACTTTGTTCGAGTGACATAGCCCCACCAAACAACAGAAACCTGACAAATACAGAAATTGACCAACATTTACAACAGATGAATGAAACAATAAAACAAACAATGGAAAGGACAATACCAAAGTACAAAGAACGGGACCAAATGGATGCTTACAGAAACGCGACTATTGACGCACTACGTAAGCACAAGAGTGGCTTACTGACAAGACTCAAAAACTTGTACAGACGACTTACAGACCCACACGACTTGGAGGTTAGGACACTGAAGTCGTCAATAAAAAATGTCAATCTGTTGATTAAGGAGAACTACAGGTTATCAATTAACAAGTACTGGACCGCAAGATCCGGTCAGTTAATTCCAGTGACCCTAGTATGTTCCCTAAAATCAACAAGATATTCCGGAAAAAGCGACAATGACCTTCCGTGTCTGAAACTCCAAAGAACTGAAGAGAACAGAGACGTACTCAGGACAGCGCAAATAGATCCAGAAGAAGCCATCTTTGAGGATGACTTTTTTTATAATTGAAGATCCGAAGGAAAAAGTGGAGGCGGTGGGAGCTGCTTTCCAGCAAGTGTACAAGGTGAATGCTAGCACTCGCCCCAACCACGACCTGGAAAACAGAGCCCTACTTAATCATTTTTACCTTCGAAATGATATGACACAATGGCGATCTGAGAACCGCGGTTTCATGCGGTTCAATGACGATTCCTTGGCAAATGCCATAATCGCCGAGCAAACGGGTCCAAGTCCCCTGTTAGTGACGAAGGTTGAGCTTCAGCTCATCTTCAACTCAATAAAAAATAAAAAGTCAGCAGGCGTCGATGGTATATCCAACGTTGTACTAAGACATTTACCGATGGAGGCAATTGACATTTACACCACACTCTTCAATAATGCACTGAATAATGCATATTATCCAGTGCATTGGAAGACCGCTGTGGTTCATCCTCTCCCGAAAAAGGGAAAGGACAACTCCAACCCGTCAAATCTTCGGTCGATAAGTCTTCTTCCGAGCATCAGCAAAGTTTTCGAAAAGATCATCAATAGGGCTCTGACTAAGTGGGCTGCGGACAACAAAATAATTCCGGATAAACAGTTCGGGTTCAAGGCGGGTCATGACACAATTCATGCTGCGTCTAAACTCGTTTCTGATATCCAATGGAATAAAACAAAACAACAATGCACAGGTGCTGTTCTGGTTGATTTGGAAAAGGCCTTTGACACCGTATGGTTAGAGGGTCTTTACCTAAAACTGAGCAGACTTGGCATAAGCAAGCCATTGTTGTATATACTTTATGATATGCTTAACGGTAGAAAGTTTGTTGTCAAAAGTGGCAATGTAACTTCTACCACAACATTCTTAATTAAAAATGGTCTTCAACAGGGAGCGGTGAATTCGCCGATTCTCTTCTCTTATTTACACCAGCGATCCGATAGGTAGTCTTACAAAGGCAACTGCTTACGCCGACGATCTAATTGCGTACAGAACGGCCCGAAAGGTTGAGGTTATTAGAATTCTCTTGCAGCGTGATTTCGACAAGATTCAGCGATATTGCGATGACTGGAAACTGAAAATAAATGTCCAGAAGTCGGAGACAATTCTGTTCCGGACTCCGTTGGCTAGGGCCACGAGGGATACGTGCAAGAATTGGCGCAAGATGGTTATCGTTGATCTTCACGGGCAGCCATTAGCGAGCAAAAGTGTAGTGAAGTACCTCGGTATCTGGTTAGATCAATATTTATATTTCGACAGACATATAAATGCTGCTCTGACCAGGGCCAGAGGAGCCTTCGCTCTGACGAAACGGCTGTTTTACCCCAGAGTGAAGGCAATTTGCTACATGGCCCTCATACGGCCGATGATCGTTTATGGTTGTCCTGTGTGGTTCAACGTTGCCCCTTCCCAGATGGAGAAGTTTCGGGTGTTCGAGCGGCAGTGTTTACGACGCTGTACCGGCTTATATCGAACAGCCGAATCTTCTTACGTGCATTACTATTCCAACGAGGTCCTATACAACGGGGCTCGAATCAACAGAATTGACAATTTCGTGATAAAACTCGTTCGAGGTCACATTGCAAGAGCTATGTCTTCGACCAACAATTTAATTTTCGGGGCGTTCTATCCGAACGACGAGTATTTTGAAAGTGCACGCTTGAGCGGCTTCATTCCACCAGAGGCATTCCTCTTTTTAGATAGATGCGGTCTGATACAGGATAGATTGGCAGTTCCGTTAATCTACCACGTCAGACGACGAACCGTGGACAGGCGACTCCTGTACAATCGGGACGTCATGGCACAAGGCGGAGCAGAGCTCCTTCGGTTCAGTAGGGCTGTGGCCGAAAGGGACCGAACTGATAGGGTGAAGCAGCAGAGCCAGTTTTGGTGGCTTCAATCGGCACTTGATAGTGAGTAGTCGGGATGGGGTTTTAAGCCTTGGCCGGCTTACATACTTGATTTATAGTTTTAGGGTTTAGTTTTAAGTAGAATAGGCATGGTGGCAAAAAAAACATACAAAAAAATACAAAAAATACAAAAAAGGAAAAATACAAAAAAATACAAAAAAAAATTAAAAAAAACATGGAATAATCAAAAAAAAGAAAAAAAAAAGACAAAATATGAAAAACAAAAAACGTTAGATAGTTAGATTTGCTGCTGTGGTTGTTCTAGTTTTAAGTAGTTTATAGGTAGAATAGGTAGTTTTAGTTAGCTTTAAGTTTTATATTAAGGACCTTATTTTAAGTAGTTTTTAACATTAGTTTTTTCTAAATTTTCTAATGAAGACAAAAATAAATAAAATGAATTGAAGTTAAATAGATCTTAGGGCCGAAAGGCATTAGCATTAAGTATTATTGTTTAACTTAGAGTGTCCGTATGGGACCAGTAAGTTAGTTGTAAGTTATGGATAATTAGGCTAGTTTTATGAATTTTTGTCTAGCTTTCAGATAGTCTTCAGAATGAGTTAATAAAAATGAATTGGAAAAAAAAAAAAAAGTGGCGTCCGAACACAGCTCCAAGGGTCGTGGGTTCGAATCCCGTGCGGAGTGCACCAAAAATCTTGAAGCTTTTTTCACAATCGTGAAATCGTAGATTTTATAGATTGGGAAAAAAAGCAAATGGAGAAGGAGAGGAAAGCAGGGGTATCGAAAGATACCTCTGCCAATACATCAGGTGATGTTACTGTGGTGCCAGCAGCGGTACAAAAAATCACCAAAACAACATCGGACCATACAACGGACCAGGAAGCAAAAACAAAGAGGAAGAGGCAATCTCCCAATTTGGTGAAGCGAACCAATCCAGCCAAGCGGAACGCAAATAAGAAAAAAATGGAAGAAAAAACAAAAGGTGTGACGTCAGAACACGAAACATCAGAGAGTGACGGATCTGGGAGCCCAGATTGCGTCTCAGAGGGTGGAGAAGGGCAGTTTAGGTCTCCGAAATATAGGAACAAGATCCTATCGGAGCCAGAACCGCCAGCAAATAAATCGTTGGAGGTGGAGGTGGACCAAATCCTCCAAGAAGAAAATCAACTGATGGAGGCCCTGCAAACTAAACAGGCCGAAATAAGTAAATATGAAGAAGTCTTGAAAAAGCTAAAGGAGCAAATAGAGCCACTCCTCAGCCAACTAAAGATAAAGCAGGAAGCGCGCCGACAGCAAGAGGTAGCGCAACGGCAACTGCAACAAAAACAACAGCAGCACAAACAACAGCAGCAAAAACAACAACAACCACAGCAGCAAAAACAACCACAACCCAAGCCCGCTACCAAAAACACAGGAGCGGAGCAAAAGAAAAAATCGCCATCAGCAGTGACAGGCCCAAATGTTGAGGGCCCATCGACCTCAACTAAATCAATGCAGCAGCAACAACAGCAGCAGCAACAACAGCAGCAGAAACAGCAGCAGCAAAAACAGCAGCAGCAGCAACACCAGAAACAACCACAGCCCAAGAAGGAGAAGGTGCCACCAATAAGGACACACAGAGTTGACCTGGACGACATAAAACAGGTATGTAAGTCGGCCACTAAAGGCAAATTTCTCATAAAAATTTTAAATGAAAAAGAAAAGAATTATTCGGTTTAGTGTTTCTCACTGGCCGATTACAAGTTAGTAAAAGGGTTACTAAAAGAGGCCACAGCTGAGTTCTTCAGCTACACGCCTAAGAGCGAAAAATTTAAGACGGTCCTTTTGAAGGGCATAAGTTCCTGCACGGAACCGGAGGCGCTCTTAGCTGAGCTCCGTGAAAATGCCAATGATGATCTCGATTTTATCGGGGTCAAGCCTTTCACTACGGTGAAGTCCAGGCGAGGGGGTTATAGGCTGCCAATGTTCCTCATAACATTATCGCCCCAAAGTAGTCTTGAGAGTCTGAGGGAAATCAAATGCCTCGACTATCAAGCCATACACTGGGAGACATTAAAAAGGCACGACGACATTTTACAATGTACGAAGTGCCAGAGGTTCGGCCATGCCGGAGCCAACTGCAATATGTAGTTGCGCTGCGTCAGGTGCTCCGAAACCCACAACGAGGGAGAATGCAAGCTGGGGAATGAGCGGGTTGAGGATTTGACCCAGCTCAAGTGTGTCCTTTGTGGAAACCAAGGGCACCCGGCTAACTATAGGGGTTGCCCTAAGGTCCAGCAAATGAAACAAAAACAGGCCAGTCAAAAAGCCAAAGGAAATCGAACAGTTCGACAGGCTCCTACACAAAAATTCGTGGATCCCAAATTTTCCTACGCCCAAATGGTGTCAGGGAATGGGAACACAAGACATGCTCCACCAACGGTTGCCCCAAAGGCCCCTGTGCCTAAGGCACCAGAGGTGCAGCCTGACATTGTAGCCTTGTTGCTGAGCATTCAAGGTCAACTAACAGGGCTGCAAAGTCAGATAAAGGAGCAAGGCAAAAGGGTAGATCATCTCTACTCTTTGTTGCCTGGCCTGGCGCAATTTAGACCATAATGGGGGCGCTGCCGGAGACGCGCCTAAAAGTCCTAGCTGTGAATGTAAATTCACTGATTAGGATTGAACGAAGAGCCAATATGTTCCAATTGTTGAAAGACTACAGTCCCGATGTGTTTATGGCTAGCGAAACTAAGCTAAACCAGAAACACAAATTGACTCATAAAAATTACAATATCGTAAGAAGAGACCGGCCAGACTCCACTCAAGGGGGCGGTGTCGCTCTCTTTATACGAAAAGGCATTAATTATAAGGTCATATACAACAATGAATTGCGAAAGCTCAAGACGCTAGAAGTTTGCGTTGTATGCATCTCTCTCACTCAAGGAAAGCGGATGTATATGATTGCGGCTTATGCGGCTGAAGCTCCGCAGGTTACTTACTTTGCTTCAGAACTCGAGATTCTTTTTAGGGAACTGAAACTGAGCTTGGAAGAAAACTATTTCATCTTGGCCGGTGATTTGAACTCAAAACATGAAGATTGGTGAAATCAACATAGTAATCCCAGAGGTAACCATCTTTTTAATTTGATGAATCTTTACAGCGTTGAGTATGGCGTCGACCTGCTGGCTACTGAAAAGCCATCGTATCCAAGAAGCGACTCCTTTCTGGATCTTTTGCTGTACGACACAAGACTGACAGTTACAGACAAAGTGGGTAATCACCCTCGAAACTGCTTACAGACAATCGAGTACGACAGTGATCACTGCGGACTGGCTGCTGTAATGCAGATTCCGAATGAACGCGTGGAGTTGGAGGAATACGTTGCAACGCATTCTTACAATTACAGTAAGATGCGCTGGCCTCGTTTCACCAACGCCCTAGCGAGAGAACTTCGTTCGAGTGACATAGCCCCACCAAACAACAGAAACCTGACAAATACAGAAATTGACCAACATTTACAACAGATGGACAAAACAATAAAACGAACGATGGAACGGACAATACCAAAGTACAAAGAACGGGACCAAATGGACGCTTACAGAAACGCGACTATTGACGCATTACGTAAGCACAAGAGTGGCTTACTGACAAGATTCAAAAACTTGTACAGACGACTTACAGACCCACACGACTTGGAGGTTAGGACACTGAAGTCGTCAATAAAAAATGTCAATCTGTTGATTAAGGAGAACTACAGGTTATCAATTAACAAGTACTGAGACCGCAAGATCCGGTCAGTTAATTCCAGTGACCCTAGTATGTTCCCTAAAATCAACAGGATATTCAGGAAAAAGAACGACAATGACCTTCCGTGTCTGAAACTCCAAAGAACTGAAGAGAACAGAGACGTACTCGTGACAGCGCAAATAGATCCAGAAGAAGCCATCTTTGACGATGACTTTTATATAATTGAAGATCCGAAGGAAAAAGTGGAGGCGGTGGGAGCTGCTTTCCAGCAAGTGTACAAGGTGAATGTTAGCATTCGCCCCAACCACGACCTGGAAAACAGAGCCCTACTTAATCACTTTTACCTTCGAAATGATATAACACATTGGCGATCTGAGAACCGCGGTTTTATGCGGTTCGATGGCGATTCCTTGGCAAATGCCATAATCGCCGAGCAAACGGGACCAAGTCCCCTGTTAGTGACGAAGGTTGAGCTTCAGCTCATCTTCAACTCAATAAAAAATAAAAAGTCAGCAGGTGTCGATGGTATATCTTACGTTGTACTAAGACATTTACCGATGGAGGCAATTGACATTTACACCACACTCTTCAATAATGCACTGGATAATGCATATTATCCAGTGCATTGGAAGACCGCTGTGGTTCATCCTCTCCCGAAAAAGGGAAAGGACAACTCCAACCCGTCAAATCTTCGGTCGATAAGTCTTCTTCCGAGCATCAGCAAAGTTTTCGAAAAAATCATTAATAGGGCTCTGACTAAGTGGGCTGCGGACAACAAAATAATTCCGGATAAACAGTTCGGGTTCAAGGCGGGTCATGACACAATTCATGCTGCGTCTAAACTCGTTTCTGATATCCAATGGAATAAAACAAAACAACAATGCACAGGTGCTGTTCTGGTTGATTTGGAAAAGGCCTTTGACACCGTATGGTTAGAGGGTCTTTACCTAAAACTGAGCAGGCTTGGCATAAGCAAGCCATTGTTGTATATACTTTATGATATGCTTAACGGTAGAAAGTTTGTTGTCAAAAGTGGCAATGTAACTTCTACCACAACATTCTTAATTAAAAATGGTCTTCAACAGGGAGCGGTGAACTCGCCGATTCTCTTCAACATTTACACCAGCGATCTGATAGGTAGTCTTACAAAGGCAATTGCGTACGCCGACGATCTTATTGCGTACAGAACGGCCCAAAAGGTTGAGGTTATTAGAATTCTCTTGCAGCGTGATTTCGACAAGATTCAGCGATATTGCGACGACTGGAAACTGAAAATAAATGTCCAGAAGTCGGAGACAATTCTGTTCCGGACTCCGTTGGCTAGGGCCACGAGGGATACGTGCAAGAATTGGCGCAAGATGGTTATCGTTGATCTTCACGGGCAGCCATTGGCGAGAAAAAGTGTAGTGAAGTACCTCGGTATCTGGTTAGATCAGTATTTATATTTCGACAGACATATAAATGCTGCTCTGACCAGGGCCCGAGGAGCCTTCGCTCTGACGAAACGGCTGTTTTTTAGCAGTCGGCTTGACCCCAGAGTGAAGGTAATTTGCTACATGGCCCTCATACGGCCGATGATCGTTTATGGTTGTCCTGTGTGGTTCAACGTTGCCCCTTCCCAGATGGAGAAGTTTCGGGTGTTCGAGCGGCAGTGTTTACGACGCTGTACCGGCTTATACAGAACAGCCGAATCTTCTTATGTGCATTACTATTCCAACGAGGTCCTATACAATGGGGCTCGAATCAACAGAATTGACAATTTCGTGATAAAACTCGTCCGAGGTTACATTGCAAGAGCTATGTCTTCTACCAACAATTTAATTTTCGGGGCGTTCTATCCAAACGACGAGTATTTTGAAAGTGCACGCTTGAGTGGCTTCATTCCACCAGAGGCATTCCTCTTTTTAGATAGATGCGGTCTGATACAGGATGGATTGGCAGTTCCGCTAATCTACCACGTCAGACGACGAACCGTGGATAGGCGACTCCTGTACAATCGGGAGCAGAGCTCCCTCGGTTCAGTAGGGCTGTGTCCGAACGGGACCGAACTGATAGGGTGAAGCAGGAGAACCAGTTTTGGTGGCTTCAATCGGCACTTGATATTGGGTAGTCGGGATGAGGTTTTAAGCCTTGGCCGGCTTACATACTTGATTTATAGTTTTAGGGTTTAGTTTTAAGTAGAGTAGGCATGGTGACACAAAAAAAAATACAAAAAAAAAATACAAAAAAAAAAAAACAAAAAAGGAAAATACAAAAAATACAAAAAAAAATTAAAAAAAAACATGGAATAAAAAAAATAAAAAAAAGACAACAAAATATGAAAAACAAAAAACGTTAGATAATTGGATTTGCAGCTGTGGTTGTTCTAGTTTTAAGTAGTTTATAGGTAGAATAGGTAGTTTTAGTTAGCTTTAAGTTTTATATTAAGGACCTTATTTTAAGTAGTTTTTAAGTAAAAATAAAAAAGGATATTGATATTAGTTTTTTTGAAATTTTCTAATGAATAAAAAAATAAATAAAATGGAATTGAAGTTAAATAGATCTTAGGGCCGAAAGGCATTAGCATTAAGTATTATTGTTTAACTTAGAGTGTCCGTATGGGACCAGTAAGTTAGTTGCAAGTTATGGTTAATTAGGCTAGTTTTATGAATTCTTGTCTAGCTTTAAGATAGATTTAAGATTGAATTAATAAAAATGAATTTGGAAAAAAAAGTGGCGTCCGGAAGCAGATCTAAGGGTCGTGGGTTCGATTCCCAGCCAGAATCAAGGAAGAATTTAATTGCTTTTTTTCACAACAGAGAAATTGCAGATTTTATCTGTTGGGAAGAAAAACAAATCAAGCAGAAGAAAGCAGAGGTATCGAAAAATACCTCTGCAAATACATCAGGTGATGTAAGTGTGGTACCGGCAGCGGTACCTCATATGACCGCAAGAACATCAGGCCACCAGTCCGATCCGACATACTTAGCAACAACAAGTAAGAGGAAAAGGGAAACACCAAACCCAAATTTGGTGCCACGAAAGAGTGCTGCTACGCGTAGAGCTATGAGGAAAAGAATGGAGACGGAAAAAACGAAAGTGATGACGTCGGACACTGAGTGCTCAGTGGTTGAGGACGATATTGATTACGTCTCTGAGGAAGGAGAAGGTCACTATAGGTCTCCGAACAATAACAACGAGATCTTAGCAGAGCCGTCGACAAAAAAGGCGCTGGAGGGGGATGTGGACCTCCAAAATGAAGAAGGGCTGATGAGGGCCCTTCAAGCCAAACAGGCCACCATCAGCCAGTTTGAGGAAAGCCTTAAGAAACTTAAGGAGGAGATGGAGCCGCTACTCAGCCAACTGAGGCTGAAACAAGAAGCTCGCCGCCAAAAAGAAGCAGCGGAGCGAGCTCAGCAACAACAACAGCAGAAACAAACAAAAAAACAACAACCACAGCAGCAACAGCAAAAGTCCGCAACCATAAGCACAGAGACGGTGCAAAATAAAAAACCGCCATCAGCAGTGATAGGCCCAAATGCTGAGGGCCCATCAACCTCAACTAAATCAATGCAGCAGCAACAACAGCAGCCGAAACAGCAGCAGCAGAAACAGCAGCAACAGAAACAGCAGCAGCATAAACAGCAGCAGCAGAAGCAGCAGCCGCAGCAACAGCAGCAGAAACAGAAGCAGCAACACCAGCAATAACCACAGCCCAAGAAAGAGAAGGTGCCACCGATTAGGACCTACCGGGTTGACCTGCAGGACTTGAAACAGGTATGTAAGTCGGTCACTAAGGGCAATTTTGTAATAAATATTTTGAATGAAAAAGAAAAGCGGTATTCGGTACAGTGCTTCTCACTGGCCGAATACAATTTACTTAAAGAAGTGCTTAAGCAGGCCACCGCTGAGTTCTTCAGCTTCACGCCGAAAACCGAAAAATTCAAGACGGTCCTACTGAAGGGCATAAATTCCTGCACGGAACCGTAGGCGCTCTTAGCTGAGCTCCGCCAAAAAGCCATCGACGATCTCGATTTCATCGGGGTCAAGCCTTTCACTACGGTGAAGTCCAGGCGAGGGGGTTACAGGCTGCCAATGTTCCTCGTAACATTATCGCCCCAAAGTAGTCTTGGGAGTCTGAGGGAAATCAAATGCCTCGACTATCAAGCCATACACTGGGAGACATTAAAAAGGCACGACGACATTTTACAATGTACGAAGTGCCAGAGGTTCGGCCATGCAGGTGCTCCGAAACCCACATCAAGGGAGATTGCAAGCTGGGGAATGAGCGGGTTGAGGATTTGACCCAGCTCAAGTGTGTCCTTTGTGGAAACCAAGGGCACCCGGCTAGCTATAGGGGTTGCCCTAAGGTCCAACAAATTAAACAAAAACAGGCCAGCCAAAAAGCCGAAGGAAGTCGAACAGTTCGACAGGCTCCTACACAAAAATTCGTGGATCCCAAATTTTCCTACGCCCAAATGGTGTCAGGGAATGGGAACACGAGACAGGCTCCACCAACGGTTGCCCCAAAGACCCCTGTGCCTAAGGCACCAGAGGTGCAGCCTGACATTGTAGCCTTGTTGTTGAGCATTCAAGGTCAACTAACAGGGCTGCAAAGTCAGATAAAGGAGCAAGGCAAAAGGGTAGATCATCTCTACTCTTTGTTGCCTGGCCTGGCGCAATTTAGACCATAATGGGGGCGCTGCCGGAGACGCGCCTAAAAGTCCTAGCTGTGAATGTAAATTCACTGATTAGGATTGAACGAAGAGCTAATATGTTCCAATTGTTGAAAGACTACAGTCCCGATGTGTTTATGGCTAGCGAAACCAAGCTAAACCACAAACATAAATTGACTCATAAAAATTACAATATCGTAAGAGACCGGCCCGACTCCCCTCAAGGGGGCTCTCTGTGTCGCTCTCTTTATACGAAAAGGCATTAATTATAAAGTCATATACAACAATGAAATGCGAAAGCTCAAGACTCTAGAAGTTTGCGTTGTATGCATCTCTCTCACTCAAGGGAAGCGGATGTATATGATTGCGGCTTATGCGGCTGGAGCTCCGCATGTTACTTACTTTGCTTCAGAACTCGAGATTCTTTTTAGGGAACTGAAACTGAGCTTGGAAGAAAACTATTTCATCTTGGCCGGTGATTTGAACGCAAAACATGAAGATTGGGGAAATCAACATAGTAATCCCAGAGGTAACCATCTTTTTAATTTGATGAATCTTTACAGCGTTGAATATGGCGTCGACCTGCTGGCTACTGAAAAGCCATCGTATCCAAGAAGCGACTCCTTTCTGGATCTTTTGCTGTACGACACAAGACTGACAGTTACAGACAAAGTGGGTAATCACCCTCGAAACTGCTTACAGACAGTCGAGTACGACAGTGATCACTGCGGACTGGCTGCTGTAATGCAGATTCCGAACGAACGCGTGGAGTTGGAGGAATACGTTGCAACGCATTCTTACAATTACAGTAAGATGCGCTGGCCTCGTTTCACCAACGCCCTAGCGAGAGAACTTCGTTCGAGTGACAAAGCCCCACCAAACAACAGAAACCTGACAAATACAGAAATTGACCAACATTTACAACAAATGGACGAAACAATAAAACGAACAATGGAACGGACAATACCAAAGTACAAAGAACGGGACCAAATGGACGCTTACAGAAACGCGACTATTGACGCACTACGTAGGCACAAGAGTGGCTTACTGACAAGACTCAAAAACTTGTACAGACGACTCACAGACCCACACGACTTGGAGGTTAGGACACTGAAGTCGTCAATAAAAAATGTCAATCTGTTGATTAAGGAGAACTACAGGCTATCAATTAACAAGTACTGGGACCGCAAGATCCGGTCAGTTAATTCCAGTGACCCTAGTATGTTCCCTAAAATCAACAAGATATTCAGGAAAAAGAACGACAATGACCTTCCGTGTCTGAAACTCCAAAGAACTGAAGAGAACAGACGTACTCATGACAGCGCAAATAGATCCAGAAGAAGCCATCTTTGAGGATGACTTTTTTTATAATTGAAGATCCGAAGGAAAAAGTGGAGGCGGTGGGAGCTGCTTTCCAGCAAGTGTACAAGGTGAATGTTAGCATTCGCCCCAACCACGACCTGGAAAACAGAGCCCTACTTAATCACTTTTACCTTCGAAATGATATAACACATTGGCGATCTGAGAACCGCGGTTTTATGCGGTTCGATGACGATTTCTTGGCAAATGCCATAATCGCCGAGCAAACGGGACCAAGTCCCTTGTTAGTGACGAAGGTTGAGCTTCGGCTCATCTTCAACTCAATAAAAAATAAAAAGTCAGCAGGTGTCGATGGTATATCCAACGTTGTACTAAGACATTTACCGATGGAGGCAATTGACATTTACGCCACTTGACATTTACGCCACACACTGGTTCATCCTCTCCCGAAAAAGGGAAAGGACAACTCCAATCCGTCAAATCTTCGGTCGATAAGTCTTCTTCCGAGCATCAGCAAAGTTTTCGAAGAGATCATCAATAGGGCTCTGACTAAGTGGGCTGCGGACAACAAAATAATTCCGGATAAACAGTTCGGGTTCAAGGCGGGTCATGACACAATTCATGCTGCGTCTAAACTCGTTTCTGATATCCAATGGAATAAAACAAAACAACAATGCACAGGTGCTGTTCTGGTTGATTTGGAAAAGGCCTTTGACACCGTATGGTTAGAGGGTCTTTAGCTAAAACTGAGCAGCCTTGGCATAAGCAAACCATTGTTGTATATACTTAATGATATGCTTAACGGTAGAAAGTTTGTTGTCAAAAGTGGCAATATAACTTCTATCACAACATTCTTAATTAAAAACGGTCTTTAACAGGGAGCGGTGAATTCGCCGATTCTCTTCAGCATTTACACCAGCGATCTGATAGGTAGTCTTACAAAGGCAATTGCGTACGCCGACGATCTAATTGCGTACAGAACGGCCCGAAAGGCCTTCGCTCTGACGAAACGGCTGTTTTTTAGCAGTCGGCTTGACGCCAGAGTGAAGGTAATTTGCTACATGGCCCTCATACGGCCGATGATCGTTTATGGTTGTCCTGTGTGGTTCAACGTTGCCCCTTCCCAGATGGAGAAGCTTCGGGTGTTCGAGCGGCAGTGTTTACGACGCTGTACCGGCTTATATCGAACAGCCGAATCTTCTTACATGCATTACTATTCCAACGAGGTCCTATACAACGGGGCTCGAATCAACAGAATTGACAATTTCGTGATAAAACTCGTTCGAGGTCACATTGCAAGAGCTATGTCTTCGACCAACAGTTTAATTTTCGGGGCGTTCTATCCGAACGACGAGTATTTTGAAAGTGCACGCTTGAGCGGCTTCATTCCGCCAGAGGCATTCCTCTTTTTAGATAGATGCGGTCTGATACAGGATAGATTGGCAGTTCCGTTATTCTACCACGTCAGACGACGGACCGTGGATAGGCGACTCCTGTACAATCGGGACGTCATGGCACAAGGCGGAGCAGAGCTCCTTCGGTTCAGTAGGGCTGTGTCCGAACGGGACCGAACTGATAGGGTGAAGCAGGAGAACCAGTTTTGGTGGCTTCAATCGGCACTTGATAGTGGGTAGTCGGGATGGGGTTTTAAGCCTTGGCCGGCTTACATACTTGTTTTATAGTTTAAGGGTTTAGTTTTAAGTAGAGTAGGCATGGTGGCACAAAAAAAAATACAAAAAAAAATACAGAAGAGAAAAATACAGAAAAATACAAAAAAATAAAAAAAAACACAAAAAAATAAAATTAAAAAAAAACATGGAATAAAAAAAAAAAAAGACAACAAAATATGAAAAAAAACGTTAGATAGTTAGATTTGCTGCTGTGGTTGTTCTAGTTTTAAGTAGTTTATAGGTAGAATAGGTAGTTTTAGTTAGCTTTAAGTTTTATATTAAGGACCTTATGTTAAGTAGTTTTTAAGTAAAAATAAAAAAGGATATTGATATTAGTTTTTTTGAAATTTTCTAATGAATAAAAAAATAAATAAAATGAAATTGAAGTTAAATAGATCTTAGGGCCGAAAGGCATTAGTATTAACTGTTATAGTTTAACTTAGAGTGTCCGTATGGGACCAGTAAGTTAGTTGTAAGTTATGGTTAATTAGGCTAGTTTTATGAATTTTTGTCTAGCTTTAAGATAGTTTTTTAAGAATGAATTAATAAAAATGAATTTACAAAAGTGGCGTCCGAAGACGGATCCAGAGGTCGTGGGTTCGAATCCCATGCGGAGTCGACGAAAAATATTATAGCTTTTTTTCATAACCGAGAAATTGCAGACTTCATAAATTGGGAGCAAAAGGAAATGGAGAAAGAGAAGAGAGCAGGGGTATCGAAAGATACCTCTGGGAATTCATCAGGTGATGTTAATGTGGTGCCATCAGCGGTACCCAAATTCACCGCAACATCATCAGGCCACCAGTCTGATAGTTCCTTAAATACAACAACTAATGTTAAGAGGAAAAGACAGACGCCTAACCTAATAGAAAGGAATAATGCTGCTAAGCGCGGAGCGATGCGGAAAGAAGTGCAGCCAACAAAAACACAAGAGATGACGCCACAAAGTGAGTCGTCAGAAGGAGAAATGGACTACGTCTCCGAAGGGGGAGAGGGGCACTACAGGTCGCCTAAAAATAAAAACAAGTACTCAAGTCTAGCGGAGACAGATTAGCCTAAAGGAAAATTGGTGGAGGTACCTGATGCCCCCAACGACAACGAAGTCGATGAGGTGAAGCTGGCACAAGTGCTGCAGGCAAAAAAGCTCCAAATTGATGCCTATGGGGCCCAGCTAAAAAAGATGAAAGAGGAGATGGAGCCCCTTCTCAGTGCACTGAAATCAAAAATTGAAGCACGCCAACAAAAAAAAAGCAGCTGAGAAGGAAGACAGAAAAGAACAACGGCTCCTACAACAACAACAGCAGCAACAGGCGAAACAAAAAAAGCCTGAAACAAGGCAACAAAAACAACAACCACAGCCAAAGCCCGCTACCAAAACCACTGGAGCGGAACAAAAAATGAAGGCTTTACCAGCAGTGACAGGCCCAATGTCTGAGGGCCCATCCACTTCGAGTAAAGCCAAGCAGCAGCAACAACAACAGCCACAACCAAGGCAGCAGGAGCAGCAGAAACAGCAGCAGCAGAAGCAGCAGCAGCAGAAGCAGCAGCAGCAGCAGCAGGAGAATCAGAAGCAGCAGCAACAGCAGCAACACTAGAAACAACCACAGCCCAAGAAAGAGAAGGTGCCACCAATAAGGACACACAAAGTTGACCTGGACGACATAAAACAGGTATGTAAGTCGGCCACTAAGGGCAATTTTTTCATTAAAATACTAAACGAAAAAGAAAAGAATTATTCGGTCCAGTGCTTCTCACTGGCCGAATACAACTTAGTAAAAGGATTATTAAAAGAGGCCACAGCTGAGTTCTTCAGCTTCACGCCTAAAAGCGAAAAATTTAAGACGGTCCTGCTGAAGGGCATAAGTTCCTGCACGGAACCGGAGGCGCTCTTAGCTGAGCTCCGCCAAAAAGCCATCGACGATCTCGATTTCATCGGGGTCAAGCCTTTCACTACGGTGAAGTCCAGGCGAGGGGGTTATAGGCTGCCAATGTTCCTCGTAACATTATCGCCCCAAAGTAGTCTTGAGAGTCTGAGGGAAATCAAATGCCTCGACTATCAAGCCATACACTGGGAGACATTAAAAAGGCACGACGACATTTTACAATGTACGAAGTGCCAGAGGTTCGGCCATGCCAGAGCCAACTGCAATATGCAGTTGCGCTGCGTCAGGTGCTCCGAAACCCACATCAAGGGAGATTGCAAGCTGGGGAATGAGCGGGTTGAGGATTTGACCCAGCTCAAGTGTATCCTTTGTGGAAACCAAGGGCACCCGGCTAGCTATAGGGGTTGCCCTAAGGTCCAACAAATAAAACAAAAACAGGCCAGTCAAAAAGCCGAAGGAAGTCGAACAGTTCGACAGGCTCCTACACAAAAATTCGTGGATCCCAAATTTTCCTACGCCCAAATGGTGTCAGGGAATGGGAACACGAGACAGGCTCCACCAACGGTTGCCCCAAAGACCCCTATGCCTAAGGCACCAGAGGTGCAGCCTGACATTGTAGCCTTGTTGTTGAGCATTCAAGGTCAACTAACAGGGCTGCAAAGTCAGATAAAGGAGCAAGGCAAAAGGGTAGACCATCTCTACTCTTTGTTGCATAGCCTGGCGCAATTTAGACCATAATGGGCGCGCTGCCGGAGACGCGCCTAAAAGTCCTAGCTGTGAATGTAAATTCACTGATTAGGATTGAACGAAGAGCCAATATGTTCCAATTGTTGAAAGACTACAGTCCCGATGTGTTTATGGCTAGCGAAACCAAGCTAAACCACAAACACAAATTGACTCATAAAAATTACAATATCGTAAGAAGAGACCGGCCCGACTCCACTCAAGGGGGCGGTGTCGCTCTCTTTATACGAAAAGGCATTAATTACAAAGTCATATACAACAATGAATTGCGAAAGCTCAAGACGCTAGAAGTTTGCGTTGTATGCATCTCTCTCAGTCAAGGGAAGCGGATGTATATGATTGCGGCTTATGCGGCTGGAGCTCCGCAGGTTACTTACTTTGCTTCAGAACTCGAGATTCTTTTTAGGGAACTGAAACTGAGCTTGGAAGAAAACTATTTCATCTTGGCCCGTGATTTGAACGCAAAACATGAGGATTGGGGAAATCAACAGTGCGACAGTGATCACTGCGGACTGGCTGCTGTAATGCAGATTCCGAACGAACACGTGGAGTTGGAGGAATACGTTGCAACGCATTCTTACAATTACAGTAAGATGCACTGGCCTCGTTTCACCAACGCCCTAGCGAGAGAACTTCGTTCGATTGACATAGCCCCACCAAACAACAGAAACCTGACAAATACAGAAATTGACCAACATTTACAACAGATGGACGAAACAATAAAACGAACGATGGAACGGACAATACCAAAGTACAAAGAACGAGACCAAATGGACGCTTACAGAAACGCGACTATTGACGCACTACGTAAGCACAAGAGTGGCTTACTGACAAGACTCAAAAACTTGTACAGACGATTTACAGACCCACACGACTTGGAGGTTAGGACACTGAAGTCGTCAATAAAAAATGTCAATCTGTTGATTAAGGAGAACTACAGGTTATCGATTAACAAGTACTGGGACCGCAAGATCCGGTCAGTTAATTCCAGTGACCCTAGTATGTTCCCTAAAATCAACAAGATATTTAGGAAAAAGAACGACAATGACCTTCCGTGTCTGAAACTCCAAAGAACTGAAGAGAACAGAGACGTACTCATGACAGCGCAAATAGATCCAGAAGAAGCCATCTTTGACGATGACTTTTATATAATTGAAGATCCGAAGGAAAAAGTGGAGGCGGTGGGAGCTGCTTTCCAGCAAGTGTACAAGGTGAATGCTAGCATTCGCCCCAACTACGACCTGGAAAACAGAGCCCTACTTAATCACTTTTACCTTCGAAATATATAACACATTGGCGATCTGAGAACCGCGGTCTTATGCGGTTCGATGACGATTCCTTGGCAAATGCCATAATCGCCGAGCAAACGGGACCAAGTCCCCTGTTAGTGACGAAGGTTGAGCTTCAGCTCATCTTCAACTCAATAAAAAATAAAAAGTCAGCAGGTGTCGATGGTATATCCAACGTTGTACTAAGACATTTACCGATGGAGGCAATTGACATTTACACTACACTCTTCAATAATGCACTGAATAATGCATATTATCCAGTGCATTGGAAGACCGCTGTGGTTCATCCTCTCCCGAAAAAGGGAAAGGACAACTCCAACCCGTCAAATCTTCGGTCGATAAGTCTTCTTCCGAGCATCAGCAAAGTTTTCGAAAAAATCATTAATAGGGCTCTGACTAAGTGGGCTGCGGACAACAAAATAATTTCGGATAAACAGTTCGGGTTGAAGGCGGGTCATGACACAATTCATGCTGCGTCTAAACTCGTTTCTGATATCCAATGGAATAAAACAAAACAACAATGCACAGGTGCTGTTCTGGTTGATTTGGAAAAGGCCTTTGACACCGTATGGTTAGAGGGTCTTTACCTAAAACTGAGCAGGCTTGGCATAAGCAAGCCATTGTTGTATATACTTTATGATATGCTTAACGGTAGAAAGTTTGTTGTCAAAAGTGGCAATGTAACTTCTACCACAACATTCTTAATTAAAAATGGTCTTCAACAGGGAGCGGTGAATTCGCCGATTCTCTTCAGGAGCATTTACACTAGCGATCTGATAGGTAGTCTTACAAAGGCAATTGCGTACGCCGACGATCTTATTGCGTACAGAACGGCCCGAATTAGAATTCTCTTGCAGCGTGATTTCGACAAGATTCAGCGATATTGCGACGACTGGAAACTGAAAATAAATGTCCAGAAGTCGGAGACAATTCTGTTCCGGACTCCGTTGGCTGGGGCCACGAGGGATACGTGCAAGAATTGGCGCAAGATGGTCATCGTTGATCTTCACGGGCAGCCATTAGCGAGCAAAAGTGTAGTGAAGTACCTCGGTATCTGGTTAGATCAGTATTTATATTTCGACAGACATATAAATGCTGCTCTGACCAGGGCCAGAGGAGCCTTCGCTCTGACGAAACGGCTGTTTTTTAGCAGTCGGCTTGACGCCAGAGTGAAGGTAATTTGCTACATGGCCCTCATACGGCCGATGATCGTTTATGGTTGTCCTGTGTGGTTCAACGTTGCCCCTTCCCAGATGGAGAGGTTTCGGGTGTTCGAGCGGCAGTGTTTACGACGCTGTACCGGCTTATATCGAACAGCCGAATCTTCTTACGTGCATTATTATTCCAACGAGGTCCTATACAACGGGGCTCGAATCAACAGAATTGACAATTTCGTGATAAAACTCGTTCGAGGTCACATGGCAAGAGCTATGTCTTCGACCAAAAATTTAATTTTCGGGGCGTTCTATCCGAACGACGAGTATTTTGAAAGTGCACGCTTGAGCGGCTTCATTCCACCAGAGGCATTCCTCTTTTTAGATAGATGCGGTCTAATACAGGATAGATTGGCAGTTCCGTTAATCTACCACGTCAGACGACGAACCGTGGATAGGCGACTCCTGTACAATCGGGACGTCATGGCACAAGGCGGAGCAGAGCTCCTTCGGTTCAGTAGGGCTGTGTCCGAACGGGACCGAACTGATAGGGTGAAGCAGGAGAGCCAGTTTTGGTGGCTTCAATCGGCACTTGATAGTGAGTAGTCGGGATGGGGTTTTAAGCCTTGGCCGGCTTACATACTTGTTTTATAGTTTTAGGGTTTAGTTTTAAGTAGAATAGGCATGGTGGCACAAAAAAAAACATACAAAAAAAAATACAAAAAATAAAAAAAAAAAAAATACAAAAAAAAATGGAATAATCAAAAAAAAAAAAAAGACAAAACATGAAAAACAAAAAACGTTAGATAGTTAGATTTGCTGCTGTGGTTGTTCTAGTTTTAAGTAGTTTATAGGTAGAATAGGTAGTTTTAGTTAGCTTTAAGTTTTATATTAAGGACCTTATTTTAAGTAGTTTTTAAGTAAAAATAAAAAAGGATATTGACATTAGTTTTTTTCTAAATTTTCTAATGAATACAAAAATAAATAAAATGAATTGAAGTTAAATAGATCTTAGGGCCGAAAGGCATTAGTATTAAGTATTATTGTTTAACTTAGAGTGTCCGTATGGGACCAGTAAGTTAGCTGTAAGTTATGGTTAATTAGGCTAGTTTTATGAATTTTTGTCTAGCTTTAAGATAGTCTTAAGAATGAATTAATAAAAATGAATTTGGAAAAAAAAAGCCGTCACTCCATTTAAAGTCTCAAAGAGATCCAGGGTTCGAGTCTCCACCGAAGTCAAAATTTTTTTTATTCATTTTTTTTAGTTAAAGTAAATTCATTTTTTTTTACATAAAATTTAAAGATTCTAAAGCGCCTCTAAATTGGCAATTCGGAGTATAAAATAATTAACGTTTATTTCCGAGTATCACCACGCGAACCGAGCTAGAAATATAAATTAATTCGCGGAAGTGAAATTTATGTATATAAGTGAATAAATACCTACAACAAAAAGAAACAAAAGAAATCTAATTCGAGTGCATATAAAGATTGCACAAGGCTCAACAATACCTTCTATTCAACAGCAGTGGCCACTTCTCGAGGAATAAAAGGGTGAGTTTGTTTAAATCTTTTTAAATTATTTGATGGGTATTTAACCTTTGTTTATTACATATACATATATATATAACAAAAAAATATATTCTTTTAAATACTTACGCTAATTAATGGGGTGGTTTTAAAAAGGGGGATTAGTGACGCAAAGTAGAATAAAGAAAAGCAAAAAAAAAAAGGAAGTAAAATCCAAAGCCTTGCAATAAGCCGAAGACGCGGTTATACTTCTTGAATTATAAGTTTTAAGATTTTAGGCTTCGCGTTGCCAATAGAGCTTGGTTGATTTTTTTACTATTCCGCTTGATTAAAATACTTAAAATTAAGTTAATAAAATTTGGTATTTGCAATTTAAATTCAAATAAATTATATAACCTTAAAATATACTATAGTTTTACAAAATGAAAATTTGCTAATTAAAATTATTGAAATGTTTGAACAAAAAAAGTACGATTCTTTTTATTTATGAAGTATAATTTCATAATCATGGAGTAGTTTTTTTATTAGAAAGGATGAGAGGGTGATGAGGGGAAGGGTGATGGCTTGAGAGAGGAAGAAGCCATTCAAAGGGGTAGCTCTAGCGAGGGAGCCAACCAAGGAAGGGAGGGTAGAGGCGATGTCTCGCGCATCATCAACATCTAGGTGCAAAGTCTGGCAAGATTTTTTTTGTAGCGACATGAAATGGTCCAAGAACCACACCCACCGCTGAGCTGAGGGTTCAAGCCAACCAGGACCAAGGAAAGGCAAATAGGTCGTTACAAATGTGTGCAACAAAAATGGGTCACTTTATGAAACAATATTTGCCCTTGAAACCACATAAGTGGGGTTTCAAACTTTACGTACTCTGCTCACTGGCAGGGTATGCGTACAAATTTATCATATATTCGGGCAAGGACAACGAACCGATGTTAGAAAATGAGATGGACGTTGGAGCGGTTGGAAACGTTGTGATAAAGCTCTCGCGAGCAATTGAACGGAGAGTGAACCATATCGTGTACTTCGACAATTTTTATAGCTCCTTGCCACTAACGTACTGTATGACCAAGGAAGGAATTTTCTGCCTAGGGACAGTACAAAGAAACCGCCTGGGAAAAAACTGCAAACTTCCAACGAAGCAAGAGGTAATGGCAAAATCTGTGGAAAGAGGATACTACGACGAATACCTCACAACTTACGACGGTGTTGAGATGACTACTGTAAGTTGGAAGGACAACAAACAGGTTACTCTCTTTTCAACTTATGTAGGAGCAGAACCTGTAACTACAATTGAAAGTTACGAAAAGGCTGACAAAAAAAGGAAAAACATCAAATGTCCAAAAATAGTCAAAGAGTACAACGCCCATATGGGTGGAGTGGATTTGATAGATTCATACTTGGGTCGATACCGAATCCGCATGAAGAGCAGAAAATGGTATATGAGGCTTTTCCATCATCTCCTGGATCTAACGGTGATAAATTCATGGGTCTTATATAAGCAAGTTTTGGCTAAAAAAGGAAAACCACCGAAAGAAATCCTGAATTTGGTTGATTTCAGAAGCGAACTTGCTGATACGCTCTGTAAGTATAAAGTCCACCTTCAGCCAACTAGAGGTCGACCCAGCAGCAGTAGCAGTTTTTCTGAGGAACCAGCCCCAAAGCGGAGGAATGTGTTGCAGGTTGTCCCATCCAGTGATGTCATACATGATGGAACCGATCACAAACAAAAAAGACAGAGCAACCGTATGCGATGCATGATGCCAGGATGTAAACTCCTAAGTAGCATTATGTGTGAAAAATGTAAAGTTTACTTATGTTCAAAAAAAAAAATGCTGATTGTTTCAATAAATTTCATTCTTAATTTTTTCTAATAAATGAAATAGTCAAAAATGTTTACATTATTTTTTGTCTAGCAATTTCCAGGTCGCAATGAAGTCCTAAAAGCATGTTGTATCAAAAATGATACAAACAGTATTAAAAAAAAAAAAACGTTATTTCATCAACAGGAATTTTAAAATATTTTTTTTCATCATTCGTAAACATATTCCCATCCAAAAATTTTTTTTTTTTAGAAAATAGAAAATCATGCATTTAAGGGTTAAAGTAAGTCCAGGCTATAAAATCATAGAAGTTCCGAAAAATGTCATTTATTTACCCGTGAACGTCAGACGAATAACATCGTTGTGTTTAAAGTTCATAGATCAAGACGGAAAAGTTATAAATTTTAGAGGAGAGACATTAACGGCTCGATTACATTTACAACCGCAGCAATGATTGTATATGAAAATATAATCACCACAATCCCATATAAAAACACCGCCGAAAATAATTCATAGCACATAATATTACAAAACATAATCAGGATTTTTTACTCTCATTGGGGTATATCATAAAATATTGAAAATCAAAAACATAATATAACAATATGTTGAACATTTTCCAAGAGCCTGAAATCTATGAAAGTGTTTCTAAATATGAATATCATACTTACTCACCATATCAAAACAATTTTGAAAAAAATGACATCGTTAAGATTTGCATACAACATCAAAATCTTAATGTTCTTCCTTCGGAAAGTTTTCTATATGTTAAAGGGTCACTATCGAGGACAGATGGAAAAGAAATAGACAGCACAAGACTTGTAAACAATGCAATGGCTTTTCTCTTTGACGAAATACGTTATGAGCTGAATGGAAAGGAAATTGATTACAATCGAAATGTGGGGATTACAACAACAATCAAAAACTATTTATCGTTGACAAAAAATGAGAGTGATATGCTTTTAAATGCTTCATGGTCTCCTGATTCAGTTATTTATTTGAATCCATTTCATTTTAACTACTGCATTCCATTGAATAAGCTTTTGGGTTTTGCCGAAGATTATAAAAAAATTATTCCCAATGCTCGTCATGATCTAATTCTCACTCGTTCTAGGATGGATGAAAACGCTATAATCTCCCCAACTGATGAAAATGTACAAGTAAAACTACATAAGGTACAGTGGAGAGTACCACATGTGACTTTATCAGATTCGATGAAATTAAATCTATATAAATCTATAAATGCAAATAGTTTTATGAAAATTGCTTTCCGAAACTGGGGTCTCTATGAGTATCCCATGTTATCAAGCTCTGACCATCACATCTGGAACGTTAAAACAACAACGCAAATAGAAAAACCTCGATACATTGTATTTGCACTACAAACTGGGAAAAATAAAAATCTGGCTGCTGATCCTACTACGTTTGATCATTGCAATCTAACAGACTTAAAAGTATATCTAAACTCCGATGTATATCCTCATGAAGATCTTAATATTTCTTTCGAAAGAAATAGATATAGCTTGTTCTACAAAATGTATACGGATTTTCAAAGAACTTACTACAATAAAACCAACACTGAACCTTTGATTTCTTGGGATCTATTTAAATCCCGTGCTCCAATTTTTGTTATAGACTGCAGACATCAAAATGAGACTTTGAAAACAGGACCTATCGATATACGCTTGGAGATGAGAACATCAAAAAACATTCCTGCAAATACTTCAGCTTATTGCCTCATGCTTCATGATCGGATTATTGAAAACAATCCACTTGAGCAAGTTGTTAACAGAATTTTCTAAGGATTATTATTATTTTCTAATTTTTTAATGTAAACCTAAAAATAAAACCCGAAAATATATAAATAAAATATATTATTAAAAAAAAAAAGAAGCATGTGTTATTATTCAAGATTTGCTCATTCCATCTAATTTACATCACCACTTCAAAATAATATAGGAATATCATAACATATGTATGGTTATTCATTTGCTATTAAGGGTAGGAAAATAGTCATATACAGGATATGATCCTGAATGTCGTATAACACATTTTAAAAGGTTTCTTTGGGGTAAAAAGTAACTAATGAAAAGAAGTATTGGGATGATAATGCATGCTTATAACATACTGATTGCTAATAGTAGAACACTAGAGTTTTTCACCGCATTCATTCATGTGGTTACCCTTATCATAAATTTATATTGTTGACACTTGGGGTATCATCGGTGTAATTAAGGAAGCAGTAGGATAAATTTATGTATTGCGATCATCATGAATACATATTTTAATTATCGGCATCCGTCCCTATAGATAAAATAATGTGTTGACCTTATTGACATACATTTGTATTCCGCAATAAAAATAACCCCTGGACCATTTTTCAGGATTTTAATGATAAGGACCAGGGTTTAGTAATATTATTGACATGATGCTAGCAAAGCAATAGATAAAGGTATAGCCCTATTAGACAAATGTATGATATGATGGTAGTGAGGTATAAGGCTTTTGTTACACTAATTATTACCTCAATCCAGGAAAAATCCTAAAGCAATAGATATAGATGGTCAAGTCCTATTAGTCAGATGAGTAACATGATGGTAACGATGTATCAGGGTCTTGATATATCAATGCAGGTATTATAATCGTAAATTTTAATTGTCGACATTCATCCTTATAGAAATATAGTGTTGATCCTATTTGATTTTTATTTCTGATGACTTTTAACATCCTTAAAATTTATTGAAAGTGTGCTATGAAAATCAGAGGGTCTCTGAAAATGTGTGGATTGTAATGGTCTGCATACAATTACTTATGTTTGTATGTGTATTTTTTTTCCCCCCTCTTTTTTTTTTGTATAAATACTTTGAGCATTATCATCATAATCATCAGTAATAGAAGATAGAACTACCATGGAACACCAACATCCAAAAATTGTACAAGAGATGAAAGACTGGATGAAACAACAAAGCTGCCAATGCTGGGAGTTCCAGCAGTTGCAGGATGCCGCTTGGGAGGAGATTGGTAGTGTGGACACTACCAACATTAACAGTCTTATGGCAGTGGCCCACCTGCTTTATTCTCTGCGAATAAAGGCTTTTAAAGCCCCCTACCAGCCTCAATAAATATTTTTTTAAATATAAAAATTTAAAATAAAAAATAAAAAAAAATATTTTCAAAAAAAATAAAAATAAAATGTCTTTCTACTTCTTTTCTTCTTCACTCTTCACTCATTTCATTAAAAGATTTGAAAAATGTATCTTACGACGTTTCGCTGTTTTAAATTATCCTCTTGTTGTGATTCTTCTTTTTATAATATTTCCAACCAATTTTTTCAACGGCGCAACGATGGGTTTGAAAGTGTTTTCCAACTCAGTTTCTCGCATCATTACGTTAATTTTACGTTTTTGCGTTTTAACGTGAACGTGAATTTTACGTTTTAACGTGAATTTTACGTTTTTGCGTTTTAACGTGAACGTGAATTTTACGTTTTTTGCGTTTTAACGTGAACGTGAATTTTACGTTTTTACGTTCTAACGTGAACGTGAAATTTACGTTTTTGCGTTTTAACGTGAACGTGAATTTTACGTTTTTACGTTCTGACGTGAACGTGAATTTTACGTTTTTACGTTCTAACGTTTGCTAAGCATGGTATAGAACCTAAAATAATACCGGTATCTAACGTTTGCTAAGCATGGTCTAGAACCCAAAATAATACCGGTATTTAGCATAGCATAGGCCAGAACCCCGGTGATGCCAGTATTTAGCATAGATCACAACCCTGGTGATGCCGGTACACCGGTGATTAGCATAGATCAGAACCGGTGCTGCACCGGTGCACCGGTGTTCCAGAACCCTCTAGTTATTTATTTATTTATTTATTTATTCATCAAGCAGATTAATATAATTTAATTAACAAATAAAATATAATCTTACAGACTACAGAAACAAGGTTTTTAACTTTAGTAATAAAGAAGTGAAATATAAATTAATATATCTAATTATGAAAGGCTAAAACTTGAACCACCAGTGTAGGAGTTAAGTAACAAATATAATAAATATTTTTTAAAAGATTCTCGACTTTGGTAGGAAAAGAAGTCAACATGATTACAAATGATATTAGATTCTCTAATGCACCGAGTAAGAGGCTCATTGAAACCATAGTTTACTCTATGATAGGATTCATGAAATAGAGTGCAAGATCGCGTTTGCCTATATGGAGCATATATATCGACTAAGGACAAAAGTAAAGGGCAGTTTATATGAGAAGTAATAATATCACGTATGAAGACCACTGAAAAATACCGACGGCGAATATCAAGTGGTGTTAGACCAAGCAGTTTACATCTGGTTTCATAAGGAGGCATTTCAATGTTCCAATTTAGTCGGTGAACTACAATTCGCGAACATTTTTTCTGAATCCTCTCAATCCTTAAACAGTGAGTTTTATAAAAAGGATTCCAAATTACTGAGCAGTATTCTAGGGAAGATCTCACATAAGCATAAAATAATGACCGAAGGGTAAATGGATCTTTAAACTCTTTTGAGTTGCAAATCATAAACCCTAGCATAGTATTTGCTTTAGCAACCACAAAATCAATGTGCGAGTTGAAGTTTAGTTTGTAATCAAATATTACACCTAGGTCTTTCTTTTCTTTAAGCTTAGTAAGTTGTGTTTTATTTATTTCGTATTCAAAACAAATTGGACTAAGACTACGAGAGAAAGATAAAGATTGGCATTTAGAAACATTTAAGAAAAGCTGGTTAGCAATGCACCATACAGATAAGCGCTCAAGGTCACTTTGAAGTAACAGACAATCGTCCAAGGATTTGATACAGCGGAAAATTTTGATATCATCCGCAAACATTAGGCAGAGAGAATTGTTGATAACCGTTGGTATGTCATTGATGAATATCAGGAATAGAAGGGGTCCCAAGTGACTTCCTTGAGGAACACCAGAGGTTACATGAATTACTTCAGAAAATAAATCATTAACGCGGACAAACTGTGTTCTACCTATGAGATAGGACGCAAACCATTTTAAACTATTTGAGTGGAATCCGATAGATTCCATCTTTTTTAATAATATAAAATGGTTGACCCTATCGAAAGCCTTCGAAAAGTCCGTAAAGACTACATCAGTTTGAAAACCATTTTCGAGATTTTTAGTGATTTGGTTACAAAAAATAGCTAGGTTTGTTGTAGTGGATCTTCCAGCTATAAATCCAGCTATAAATCCATTACTACTACTCCGAGAGTATGGTGCAAAGACTTAGATTGTCAAAATTAAAGTCGAATATACAAATAAGTGGAAAAGGTAACGAAGTTACAAATGTTCGGTACACCACAAAATCAATTTGTAGATCTAGGATAGCAGAATTTGAGACCGAATTAGAGCCCCTACTAATAAAAAATATGTATTACTAATCGTCAGCCTAGTAAATTTTTTAAGGTAGATGATTGGAAAATTCCAAAATATATTATCTTGGCTGATTCGAACTTCAATGAAGCAGCTAAGATTGACATGTTGATAGGCGCCGATCATTTCTTTGAATTTTTATCTATTGGGCCAATCTGACGTGTCAACCAGGACAATTTTTCTGGTAGGGAACAGAAGTCAGAAGACGAATGTCTTCATGAACTTAATGAAAAGTTTTGGGAAATGGAAAACTATCCCATAACTTCTGAACTGCTAAAACCTGAAAAGAAAAAAATGCGAAGAACATTTTAAAAATACAACAGCGAAGAATGATGAAGTAAGATATGTTGTGAGTTTTCCGTTTAAAGAAGATCCATCGTTATTAGGAGAATCCTTTGAAATAGCAAATAATAGATTCATGTTTTTAGAAAGGAGGCTTGAAAGGAACATCGTTAAGAAAGATCAATACGTAGAGTTTTTGAAAGAGTATGAGCATCAAGGACACATGATGGAGGTCAGTCTCGTTAAAAATATGAAATACTTTTGCCCTCATCAATAGGTTCTTCGACCGGACTCAACAACTACAAATCTTAGAGTGGTTTTTGATTGTGGTGCTAAAACTTCATCCGGTAAATCCTTAAACGATATTCTAGTTAACTCGATTGTTGTTAAGGGTAAAATTTTGTTGAAAAGCCTGTGGGTAAAAAAGAATGATTGGGATGAATCAGTTCAAGCGCGGATTTTCACTGAATGGGAAATCTTTCGAAATCAGTTAAAGGATTTAGAACTAGTCAAAATTCCAAGATATGTATTAAGTGTTGGGCCAAGGAAACACAAATTCGTGGATTTTCGGATGCATCTATACGTGCATAAGGTTATTGTGTTTATTTTAAGACTATTGATGAAAATGAAGTTGTTTCTTGTCACTTGATAACTGCGAAATCTAGAGTAGCTCTCATAAAAATACAAAGTTTGCCAAGGTTGGAGTTATGTACAGCAGAAATGCTTGCGTCAATTATTTCAAAGATTCTTCCAAATTTCTTGCACTTGGTTGAAGATATTTATTTAAGGACTGATTTCGAAATAGTTTTATGTTGGCTTTCAGCACATCCTTCAAGTTGGGAGGTATTTATAGCTAATAGAGTATCAAAGATACAAACAAGTTTACCACAGGCTACTTGGAAGTTTCTTAATACAAAACAAAATCCTGCGGATATTGTATCTCGGGGTGCCTATGGAAGTGAATTGATGGACAGCATATGGTTTTCGGGTCCAGAATTCCTTAAATCTTCAGAAGTGTGGCCTCCTGGAAGACGTGTAACGCATTTCTTTTAACAAAAAATATACATGACTATTTTGAAAATTATTACTTGCGTTTTAAAAGCTTTGAAAAAATATGTCGAATATTTCCTCTGATACTTCGCTGGATCATCATAGCTCGCAATAAGATGAAAAAAGATGAATCTTTCAACGAAAAAACTTCCAGGAGGAAATTCAAAAGCTAAAAAAAGAAGATATGATTAGCCCTACGAGTCTTGTTAAAAATCCTAATCCTTTCCTTGATGGTGACTCATTTAAACTCCTTCGAGTGGGTAGGCGTCTGCAGAATGCGAACATACTTTATTCTGTTAAATTTCCCCTTTTTCTTCCTAGATCTAATCCTTTTGTTAAAAACCTTTTAACTTCTTTATATAATACAAATTATCATCCAGGTCCACAAGCCCTAGTTTGAATAGTACGGGAGAGGTTATGGCTGCTAGATGTACGCAAGCTTGCAAAGAAGGTCGTTAGTTATTGTTGGACCTGTTTCAAATATAAGCCAACAATTCTGGGACAAATTATGGGTAATCTTCCTACTGACAGAGTGAAACCTGCAAGAGCGTTCCTGAAGACTAGTGTCGATTTTTGCGGACCGTTCCAAACGACCTACAAACTGCGAGGACAGAGAACTTCAAATTCCTATGTAGCCGAGTTTGCTCTTTCCATGTGAAGGCGGTCCATCTGGAGGTTGTCTCCAGACTTAACTACGGAAGGGTTTATTGCAGCCCTTAAGCGCTTCGTGACAAGGCGAGGTTTAAGCCAAGATTTGTATTGCGATAACGGGACGAACTTTGTAGGAGCCCGTAACCAGTCAGATGATTTTCGACACATTTTTACTGACCAGCAGACGGAAAAAAGAATTAGTGATTGGTGTGCCGCAAAGCGAATTCAATTTCATCATATACCTGCAAAGACTCCACACTTTGGTGGGCTATAGGAGGCAGCCGTGAAGTCAGCCAAAAAACATCTCGTTCGCACCGTTCGCGAATCCTTACTAACTTTTGAAGAATTATCAACAGTTTTGGCTGATATAGAAGCAATATTGAGTTCCCGGGCAATGTACATATATGATGTCCGATGACCCGAGTGATGAAGAAGTCCTTACACCTGGCCATTTTTTAGTCGGCGGATCATTGAATGCTGTAGGTTCGACTACAAAATGTCTGCGATGAAGAGGTGGCGACGGCTGACTTTGATGGAGCATCATTTTTGGCATCGATGGTCGAGGGACTATCTGGTGGAATGACAAAAGCGAGTAAAATGGCATAACTCGTCGCAAAACGTCAAACTCAACACCATTGTTATCGTTGGGGAGTTACAAATTTGATTGTATCTTCAGATGGCAAGATACGTGTCGTTGATGTCAGGACGAAAAAAGGCGTGCTTCGAAGGTCTATTCATCGCAAAGCACCAGCACCAGTAGATGATTGAAGAAGTCCTTTAGATAGGTGCTTCAAGGCCGATAGGTGCTTCAAGGCGTTTATTAGTATTAATTATTATTAAGTACCTACTAAATTAATCTTAGTAGTAAACACTTTTATTTGCTGAATTTTCTCATGTATACATAATTTGAAGAAAGATGAACTAAAATATTGTATAGGAAAAACTTAAGATCGTTGAAGTAGCCACAGAACGACGGACGCATCTTAGCAGCAAATTGAACTTAAATTTAAATATAGATATTTCCTAAAGTAAAGTTGAAAATTGTTTATTTATTACAAACATATATAATTCGTGAAAACTATCACGAAAAACAGTAATATCAGCTTAAAAGTTTTGACTGCCCAGGAGGGTTCCCAATTGATAGGAAAGAGTTGATGCACATTTTCGTTCAATTTCATGAAAGCCTATCTATTAACCCAACTGAAGTTATTAATGCTATTTCTTCGTTTGCATTTTTTATAGCCCGTGTTTCTTAATTCTCAAAAGCTCCATTACGATTTATTTGCGCTAACTCAAAGTAATATCGCCTCTGATGTTCTTAGTTCTGACCAAAAACACTCCATTACCAAGACCGGAATCTCAGACTGACATTTCGGTTTGCCTACAAGCTACTGAGGACTAAATGTGAGAAAGTGTACGTGAAATGATGCAAAAAACCAAACACATTCTCACATTTAGTCCTCAGGCCCATCAAAATGCTTCATTATAGTAATCAGCCCCATCTAAATGCTTCATTTTGAATGTTGCATGGCCTCGTTCAAAAACTAAACAATCCTAACCAACAAAATCTGAAGCGCTGACATGGTCTTTAATTGGAAGATTTGTATAGTTTTTTAATTTCAATCCAAATAAGTGTTGTTAATGTATATTAAATAAAATAAAATTGACCAAATACATATTATTTAATGATTTATTAGTTTATTATTATTTATTTTGTTTACTTAAATTATTTGCGAACGCAACATGCGCTGCAACTGGTTACGTATAATTATTGCAAATGGACAAAAGTGTAACTCAATACTTTGTAAAACAACAAGACAGACAATTTTTTCAGCTGTAGTTTGCTTAGAGCATTTTTTTGGCGACGTTAGAAGTTCAGGTGGAAACAATAGGCGGGTGCCTCCGTATTTTTTTTGTACAGACAATGCTACGAGAAGCATACTTGTGAAGTTCCATTGCCAACTTTAGCTAGTTCAGATTCCTCAATTAGATTAGTATTTTCATCATTTAAGCAGTTCGATAATTGCAAGACCAAATTTTATTTTTATTTGTTGCAGAAATATTCCTGAAAATTTCTTTTTGAGGGACTATGTTAGAGTTAGAATTTTGTTTGTAGTTAGATTTTGGAATAAAAATCTGAGGGAACCATGTTTTAAAAATAAGTTGCTTTGTGTAAAGCATCTTTAAGGAATAGAAATAGGCAATATGTTTACACATAATACCAACTAAATGAGTGCAATAAATAGATTTAAGTAACTTTTTTTATTCCAGTATGGGGAAACCGAACACCCAATAGAAAAAAAAACGGTATACGCGCCAAAATCCATACTTCTTGACTAAATAATGTTATCTTCTATGTTTACGCATAAAATTACGAATTTTGTAGCATATGAACATTTCTAGACATTTTACAATGTGAACAATTAAGTATGTTATGAAATAATTGGCTGCTATTAATGCTAATTTTTTTTCTAAAAAGTTGATGAAGGTTAGCCGAAGCGGAAATTTCTTTAATGAACATACCTAAAATATTATTGGCTTTCTCAAAAATATTTTTCTACACTAACCTCTAAGTTATTTGATGATGCTATTTGTGTAGATCTAAGATTAGATGGTGAATTATTTCGGATTCTACCCTGCTATGTCAACTGCAACCATTGGGAAACAGACTTCAACAAAATGAAGGAATTTGTTATGTGTGGATCAATTTCAAATCTGTTGGTGGTGGGTGATCTGAATGCAAGAATAAGTGCAACAGAAGGAGTAGAAAATGAGAGAAGAGGTTTAGAAAGGCAGTCCAAGGATTCAGTAAGGAATGGAAAAGGAAACAAAATACTTGAGTTATGCAACTCCGTGGGACTCCGAATCCTTAATGGTACCAGTGATGGAGATAAACTCGGCGAATATACGTTTGTTGGTAAACAGGGAAGTTCTGTTATTGATTATGGACTGGCAGGAGGAATGTGGAATTCCGTGATCACTGATTTTGAGGTGGAGCAAGTACCGTTTTCAGATCACATGCCAATTGTCATCTATTTTAACACTGGAACATCTGAAAACGAGGAAAGTGTGAACCTACAATTGATGCCCAAACTGCAGTGGAATGACGCAAAGGCAACTGCCTACAGAAATCAATTGGATATATGTCTAAGAACACAAGAAAGCAGTGATCTTACAACCGTCAAAGAGTGTATAAGGAGAGCGGCTCCGGTACTTAAGAAGCACAGTCGAAGTGGTGAGTTTAAAGAGTACTGGTTTGACTCAGAGTGCATGGTAGCAAGCAAGCAATCCTACGCGGCACTTAAGTGGTTCAGGCGAGCCAACGATGAGTTTGAAAAAAGGAATTACCTTCTACTGAACCGAAAATTTAAAACATTGTGCAAGGAGAAAAAATTATCTCACTATGAAAATGAAGCTAAAAGCCTAGTTACTTGTAAGACCACGAGTGAGTTCTGGAAGAAAGTGCAAAAAATAAATGGCAAGGTTTATGTTATCAATAGAAATCTCAATTGTGAGACTCTAAAAATGCATTATTTCGGACTGCTCAATCACTTGTCTACGAGCAGTGATACGATTCATTTTGCACAACCAGCTTTTAACGAGGAACTTTTAGACGGAACAATCCAGAGGGATGAGGTAAATGCTTCCATTAAAGGGCTCAAGGATGGGAAAGCTGCTGGTTCCGATAGAATACCTTCGGAATTCTACAAGTATGGGTCGGACGAGCTGATCAACAAGATAACGGACATATTTAACAACATCATGGATCACGGAATAATACCACAGGAATTTAAGGAAGCGCTAATTTTTCCCATCCACAAAAAAGGTAGTACAATGGACCCTGCCAACTATAGAGGAATTTCTTTCTTGAATGCATCATACAAAATATTTACTTCGGTTTTGCACAGTCGACTTAAAACGTGGATTGACTCATACAAGCTATTGAAGGAATTTCAAGCTGGATTTAGACAAGGTTATTCCACCGTAGACAACATTTTTGTTCTACGTAGTATCGCTGATTTCTTTTTGGACCGAAACAAGAAACTATATGTTTTTTTCGTTGATTTTAAGGCAGCTTTCGACACAATAGACCGAAATGCTTTGATGTATAAGTTGTATAGAATGGGAATGTCATATAAGTTTGGACGCGTACTGCAAAACATCTATATGGATACCAAAGCAGCTGTATGGGATGGAGAAAACGTTTCAGATTGGTTTGAAACGATGACAGGTGTGAGACAAGGGTGTATGTTAAGTCCAAGCTTATTTGCACTTTTTATCGACGATATCACCGATTGTTTGCCGGGAGGAGTGGAATATGCTGGAACTATCATCAAGGCCCTTCTTTTTGCGGATGACATAGTGTTGTTTGCGTACTCACCACAATCGCTGCAACTAATGATTAATAAACTTAGTGAGTATTGCAGAACGTGGAAATTAGTTGTCAGTCTAGAGAAGTCGAAGATTATGGTTTTTCGGAAAGGTGGAGGAAGATTAGGTGGGCAAGAGCGGTGGACATTTAACAATGAGAGAATCGAAGTCGTTAACGAATATAAATATTTAGGGATCATTATCACAAAAAATAACAATATGGAAAGACATCTTACCGAAAAACTACAAAAAGCCAAAAATACAATTAATATTGCTTGGAGAAACATCTTTACCAATAAACACATAGCTCACAGCAGTAAATACAAAGTATTTGAATCGGTAGCTGAGTCAACATTGATGTATGCAGCCCAAGTGTGGGGTAGTAAGAAATATGATACCGCAGAAAAACTTCTCCGATTTTATATCAAAAGAATATTTCGACTACCACCTAATGCTCCGAACTACATGCTTATGCTGGAAACCGGTATATCGCCACTATTTATTAAAACCCTTAAAATTCAAGTTGACTACATATGTAATGTCCTTAAAATGTCTGATGAGCGTCTCCCTAAAAAAGCAGCACTGCAGGCGATAAATAGCAGATCAAGTTGGTTTAGAGATTGGATAGAGCTAGCGGAAGAATCCAATATAGATCTTGCACCTGATGATTACCTAATGTGGAAACCCTCTCTGTATCAGCTAATTTCTATTATAGATGATCGATTAAGATGTGAGTTCGCAGCTGAAGCAGAAGAATCCATCTACAGAAACACATATAGCAAGCTAAATTACAATCTAAACCACAAAAACTACTTCCGTGATGACTACACGACAGATCAAATATCAATGATATTTAGATTAAGAGGTGAACTCCTTAATCTTAACTTCATTCCGCATCGGGAAGAGTTGCCCTTGCTGTGCGAATTGTGTAATATGGGCGAAAGAGAGAACATTTTTCATTTTATGGGTAGATGTCCTGTTCTTCGAGAAACAAGAAGAAATATCTTTGGGTTTGATTATCTATCAGAAGAGGTTATGATTCATCATCTTAATGAAATTGATGTTCCTATACTTTACAAATATTGTAAAATAGCGTTAGCTTATAGAAACAGAATTATAAAAGAATGTTTTTAAAAATAAAGAATAATATGATTATATAAATTAAAAGAAAGTTGTCAATCAGGCAGACGGCAAATAGCCATGCTTTATTATTGTAAAATATGTACATACTTATGTTATATTATAATGTAAAGAAATAAAATCTAATCTAATCTAATCACTAACCTCTGCTTTATACCTGAAAACTATTGTTTATGTATATTTTCTTCTATGTTCTGCATTTATAAAATGTAATCTATGGAAGTATTTACTATATTAAGAAAAACATGTACGTAAAACTCATTAATTTGTTTCATTTTTAGCAGGACTTTTACTAAACATACCCTTCAAACAATAATAAGTAAACTTGAACTTTGGTAACTAAACATTTTTAAGGAATGAATGAAAATTATATTTTGCATTAAACTGTGGAAATTCACTAAAAAAAACTTCTGTACGTCAACAGTAAACATTCATGACGATTACATGTTCTATCGAATTAGTTGTGAATGAATTCAGAACGATTTTAAGACGTTTTCATTTTGTGATATATGTCAAAATTTGCATTTTATTTGCTCTGCATTTATTCAACAGGTTCGCTATAATCGATCTGATTACTTTTTTAAAACATTGGTGTTCCTTTGATCCATAGTTTTTTTTTGATAGCAAATACATGTATGCTTCCATCAATCAAGAATGTTATGGATAAGATATTTTTCGATTATAACTCTTTTTTTTAATTTAATATTTATTAATCATAATGGAATTGAAAAATAGTTGCAAGCTTAAATCATTAAAAACAAACTATAAATATACTTGGATTAATTAAATTGATACAGATTTTAATTAGTTGCAAACAAAATATTTGGGCCGTTCGTTAACGAAAATTTATTAGAATTCAATACAAAAATTGCGCTCGCACCCTTAACTTGATGGTTCTTCGAACGCATCTTTGATACAAAAATCCGAGGTTTATTATGAAATTTAAAGAATTTCGTAGTGATTACTGTAAATTAGTGAATTAATTATAATAAACTGATGTTGAACATGCTTTTTTCAAGACAAAAAGGTACATTGGTTCACTATCCACCAAATGCCTACAAAATTAAAGCTTAAAACTGACTTTTTCATCGAAAAAAGAAAAACCTGAAAAAAACTTATTAACCCCTCCATTTTGTTTTTGCTTTGTAAAGTGCCGCTAGCCCACGGCATCGTTTTTTTTTTTTGTTTGGGCTCACATCTATTCATGGACTAATTGTCAAAATTACAAATACAACAATGTAAACAAACGGGTTTTGGAGAGTGAAACGTACGAAAGATTCCGGTCTTGGTAATGGAGTGTTTTTGGTTCTGACCTGAGTTCGCAGTCTATAGAAACGACGTTAACCCTGGAGCACCTAGCCGTTTGTGTCATTATCGCCGTCCGAAACAATATTCAACACTTCATTGGCAAAAACACCAAATTTAATCGATTTTGAATACTTTGCAATTAAGGTCAACCTTTTCAAAAAAAAAAAACAATTTTTTATTCTTTGCTTGAAGCTCAAAAAATTCTCTGCCTTCTAACTTCCAGTCAATGCAAACGATTTCCTCTTTGAAACCGCCCAACCCAATTATTCAATCCTAAGATTGATTTTCATCTTACTAACTTAACATGGACCGGATCTGATGATGAGTTGTACTTCATTCCCTCAAACATATCCTCCGAAATTGAAGTGTTGTTGTCTGATTGCCTATCTGATTGCGGTCTTTTCCAAATTTCATGGGAAGGTTTCTCGATCTGATATTTTCTTCTGAGGCCCACAATGTTTTACAGGGTTGGGCATAAAAACCTGACACATTTTAAGGACCCCTAGCTCAGCCGCATCAAAACATTACGAGGTCGGGTTTGAAGCAAATAAAAGTAAAAAGTACGATTCAGTTTATGTCTCCGCTTCAACTGTGGTACCAAAAACGACCGTAGCATCTCGACATAGCGCTCTGTATTCACGGCCGAACGGAGAGGACTTTTCTGTAAAGCACTCTTAACTCGATCAACGTTTTCTGGTGTACGCACCGTGATCGGACGCCCGGTTGGTTTTTTTTTATCAGCCCGGGCCGTTTTCCGAAAGTTTTTAACCCATAGCTTAACCGTATTCCGCGACGGGACCGGATCACGAGGATTTAATTCGTATTTTTTACGAAATTCACAAATAACAGCAATGTAAGAATTTGTAATGAAAAATCGCTCGCAAACGAACGCACGCTGCGGAGCAGTCCACTTCTCCATGTTGACACTGAACAACTAAAAAAAAAAAAAAACTTCAACCGTCTACTTTCCGTTCTCGCAACCACGAATATCTCGCGTCTCGGTAGGGCGGAGCCAGGGGTCCTTAAAATGTGTCAGGTTTTTATGCCCAACCCTTTAGTATCCGAAAGCTCCCACCCTTTCTCAAGACTCAATCGCCTTCACCTTCAATTAACAATTAGTTTCTCTTATGAAAAAATCACAACCCACGAAGAATTTGATGACTCTTTTTATAACTTCCGTAGAACAGATTTCACCAAACTGAACTCTTATGCCAAATCGGTTTTGACTTCATCTCTCCCTACTTTCTTTTGTTATTTCAGAATCTGTCTCCCTCACGCGTAAAAAAACTTCACATTATCCCCACATTAGTATAATAAAGAACTTTTCAAATTGCGGAACAGCCGTATAAACTATGAACAATCTATCTAACATCGAAATCTGTTTATGATCACTGTAATTACGTCGACGCATATAATCGCTGTAATTCATTGACCCACTTAATATTGAAAAATATACAAAAAATAATATAAACAAATCACTTCCCGATAGTAACAACCATAAAACTTAATACAAAAGATAATGCCACAAACTTCCGTCCAAAATTTAAAACTGACAAAGCTGATTGGAATCTTTTCAAAACTAGCGTCTTGAACTCTATTTCTTGAAGAAAACTGTCGTCTAACATCAATCAAGAAACACCTGAAATTTTCGAATCTATTAAAGCCGCCGCTAGTATCGCAAGCAGACAATCCCACAACAATACAGATAAAAATCATGTACCTTGGTGGAACAAGGAAATAGGCGAATTGCGAACAAACAAACAAAATGCTTATAAGATGTTTAAAACGCATCCAACAAATGTAAACCGTATAGAGTACGGCAAGGCCAATGCTCAGTTTCGTATAGCTGCCAAAGTTGCAAAAAAAAAACATCTCTCCCTACTTTCTTTTGTTATTTCAGAATCTGTCTCCCTCACGCGTAAAAAAACTTCACATTATCCCCACATTAGTATAATAAAGAACTTTTCAAATTGCGGAACAGCCGTATAAACTATGAACAATCTATCTAACATCGAAATCTGTTTATGATCACTGTAATTACGTCGACGCATATAATCGCTGTAATTCATTGACCCACTTAATATTGAAAAATATACAAAAAATAATATAAACAAATCACTTCCCGATAGTAACAACCATAAAACTTAATACAAAAGATAATGCCACAAACTTCCGTCCAAAATTTAAAACTGACAAAGCTGATTGGAATCTTTTCAAAACTAGCGTCTTGAACTCTATGTCTTGAAGAAAACTGTCGTCTAACATCAATCAAGAAACACCTAAGATTTTCGAATCTATTAAAGCCGCCGCTAGTATCGCAAGCAGACAATCCCACAACAATACAGATAAAAATCATGTACCTTGGTGGAACAAGGAAATAGGCGAATTGCGAACAAACAAACAAAATGCTTATAAGATGTTTAAAACGCATCCAACAAATGTAAACCGTATAGAGTACGGCAAGGCCAATGCTCAGTTTCGTATAGCTGCCAAAATTGCAAAAAAAAAAACAGCTTTCAAATATTTTATTTAGTAATAGAAGTTACACAGCATACACAATCAAAATTGTAAAAACTAATACGGAAACACTTTCTGAATCCCCAAATATCGTAAAGTTTTTTGCAAATTATTGGGCAAAACTATCGGATGATAGTAACCTCTCTCTACATTTCTTACAAGCTAAGTACACTTCATTACAAACTTATCCATCTTCAACTGTCACATCACTATCGGCAAAACAGATTTAATAATATCACACCTAGTTTCGATCGCATATCATACCCTATGCTAAAAAACACCCCATTTACTTTTAATCCACGTTTATTATTTCTTTATAATCACATATTCGACAAGGGTATTATACCACAAACGTTGGAAACAGCCACTATCATACCCTTACCAAAACCAAAAAAGACTTCTCTTGATCTTAATGGTTATCGGCCCATCTCCCTGCTCCCTTGTATGGGGAGATTTTTAAGGCCCAACTATAATAGACATAAGCTAGCATATGCGCGCATAAGTAAACGTACGAATACAAAGAATCTAATACGAGTGACCATAAAGGAGTCTAGCTCCGTTTCGTTCAATTTTTCTCAGTTTCGTTAACTTAAGCAAACTTAAGCAAGAGCGATCCCAGTCGCTCGCCGCATAAGTAAATCTGACAGTTTGGATCAAATACACACAGGCCAACTCCACTGCAGATAATTTCTCTCAGAATGTTTATCATAACCGGAAATCAGCCTCATAAACTTATTCATAGTGTGCGTGTCATTTCTCTTCTAATTTATGAAATTTCCCCAAAAAACTCATTAGTTATTTCTATGTATGCGTGAAAACACGTCAATTTTTCTCTTTGAATTCTTTCACATTACAAATACAACTATGTAAACAAATGGGTTTTGGAGGGTAATACGTACGAAGGATTTATATCTTCATATAGAGCTGCGAATATTATTTTGACATGTAGATAAGTGAGCAAAATTGCATTATGGCTACCCGCATGATTTCACAAACTTAAGTGAATTTTCGTTGGGTTTTTGACATAAGCTTATGTTTGCTTATGCCTATTATAGTTGGGCCTTTAGAAAAAACAAAAGCTAAAAGAATCCAGTGGTTTATCGAAAAAAATAATCTAATTATCAAACATCAAGTTGCTTTTAAACATGGCCACAGTCACCCACCGACTAACTCTCGAACCGATAACATCGTTCATCAAGTTACTGTGTGATTAGTTTTGTCGCCAAGCGCGGAAACCGGTTTTCTCTTTTTAAAACACTTTCTCTCTTCATTTTTTTTCTTTCTTTTTTCTCGGTATCGCATTTGAGTGTACCCAGTGTATAAAAGAAAAAAACAGTTAAAATGGCCAATTGGCCAAATAATATACATAGGTGGTCGATTTGGGAACCTTGACCCCGACCTTCAGCCCAAAAAAAAAAAAAAAACAAAACACAACACCATACTACCAAACGCTTTCCCAAGCCTCCCATCTATCACTGTAAAAAAATCCTCGATTTATCGTTATTTGGAGGTGATGTTAACGCCTGGAATACACTTTGAGGATCTCCAATCACCAATAAAAAAGGCGAAGTATTAGAAAATTTCTTCTCGAACAACAACCTGGTTATTATGAACGACGGATTTCCCACCCACCTTTCAACACACAATACGTTAACCCATGTTGACGTAACCTGTTGCTCACCTGAGCTTCTTCCAAAAATAGCTTGGAAAACATTAGATGATCTACACCCGATTTTGACCTCATTAAATTGTGTAACCATTACGTTTTCAAAAATATTTGACCCTAAACTTAAAACTGACTTATCCAACTGGACACTATTTCAACAAATAAACTCTGAATACTTGTCGGATAAAACGCCATCATTAAACAATAACAAAGAAGCGGCTCTCTTGCTCAAAGCAATCAGAACTGCTGCAAATTTGTCCATCCCTCAATCTGCTCCAATTAAAAGAAAACATGTAATCCCTTGGTGGAAGACTGAACTTTCATTGCTACGAAAAGAAAAAATTATTGCACTAAATAACTTTCAAAAAAACTCCACAACACAAAATTTAATAATTTATAAAAAATCAAATGCTAAATTTAGACGGTTACTTAAAGACAGCAAAGCAAAAAGCTTCTCCGACTTCACCTCAAATATAAACCCCAACTCCTCCCCAGCCAAAATATGGCAAAATATCCGCCGCCTCACTGGCAACCCAACCTCACTCGCAATAAACTGCATTAAATCAAATAATGACACGATCACAGATCCGCCAAAAATATCTAATTTTATAGCACAAACTTGGTCAAAAGCATCGGAAGATACAAATTTCTTCAACGCTTTCGTTAGAGAAAAATTAGATAGCCTTAACCACTCAACTCAACATGCTGCTAATCCGACAGCTCGACGTATCGAACAACCGATAACATTCATCGAACTTGAAACCTCACTTAGCAAGGTCAAAGGCAAAACCCCAAGCAGAGATAGAATATCTTATCCAATGCTGAAAAATCTACCTTATAAAACTAAGCAGAGAATTCTTGATCTTTATAATAGTATCTTAAACAACTCTACCATTCCTCATACCTGGAAATCTTCTACAATTATACCTATTCCTAAACCAAAAAAAGATAAAAATACAATCGAAGGATACCTCCCAATCTCCCTTATCCCATGTCTATCCAAAATAATGGAAAAAATAATTGCAAAGCGCATACTATGGTTTGCCGAAACAAACAAGCTCATAAGTCCTAACCAAGTTGCCTTTAAGTCCAACAGAGGATGTGTCGACGCTCTTCTTCATATCGACTATTTTGCTACAAAAGCTCTATCAGCTAAAAACCACGTATCGGTTCTCACCCTTGACTTCGAAAAAGCCTTCGATAGAATAGGTCTCCATGTAGTTCTGAAAAATCTTACAAAATGGGGTGTTGGAAGAAAAATATACGGTTATGTAAGATCCTTTTTAACAAATAGAACTTTTTGTGTAAAGACTAATAGCGTCTACTCTTCCAACTACCCATTGTATAACGGTATACCCCAGGGATCACCTCTCTCGGTGGTTTTATTTATAATTGCATTCGACGATATAAACATAATTTTGAAAAAGCAAAAATTACTAGATCACTGCATTTATGCAGACGATATATATATTTTATGTAAAATTAATGATATTGACAGAAGTAAAATCTTGTTTCAAATTGCCCTAGAAGAATTTATAGATTGGTCGAAAACGTCAGGCGCCAAATTGTCGATCCAAAAATGTAAATTGCTCCACATTTGTAGAAAACAAAATTGTGCACAACTTAATCTTAATATAAACAATGTACAAATCCAAAATGTTAGTAACTTAAGTATTCTAGGTTTAGTCTTTAACAGAACGTATTCTTGGAAACAACACTGAATAGATCTTAAGAAATCACTAGCTGCGAGAACTAATATTGTAGGATATCTAGCTTCAAATAAAAGTAACGTACATATAAATACCCTTTCAAACACTACGAGAATGTTAGTTTTAAGTAAGATTGAATATGGGTTGTATATATATGGGCATTGTCCTAAATCAATTTTAAATATAATAAAACCGACTTACCACGCCGCAGCAAGGAGAAGCATCAACGCGTTCCCAACAACACCTATACAAAGTATATTAGCAGAAGCAGGACTACCAAGCATAGAGGAACGAAGAGATACTATAACTGCTAAACTGTTTGCTAAATTGTCGTTTTCCAGAAATTCAATAATCGATAACGACTTCAAAAATGCATCTGATCATAAACTTAAAAAAAGGATCCCATCCGCCATTGCTACGATTCTTATAAAAGCAGCTGAGTTTGAACTACCAACTAAACATGAGCGCCAAGTTACTTCTCGTATTCCCCCATGGTTCATCAACCCGGAATCCCTAATATTAACTCTAGCTAGTTATAAAAAAGTAAATACCAGCAATAGTATCTACCGCCAACTCTACACAGCCATCTCACTCGAATTTAAATCGGATGGATGGAAATTTATATTTACCGATGGTTCTAAGAAAACTGAAAACACATCATTTGCTCGAAAATGGTGCCATTGCTTGCATTGGCAACATGCCTGAATTCGCTTCAGTATTCACTGCAAAGGCATTCGCCATACTTCAAGCTACTAAGACTGCGTCTAATTACATTGGAAAACACATTATATGCTCTGATAGCATATCCGTACTTAACGCCATAAAAAACCCTAACAACAATACTGAACTCATATCAGAAATTAGATACCAACTCAACAAATCACGAAACAATATCAAGTTAATGTGGACCCCTGGACATGTAGGAATCCAGGGCAAAGAATACGCTGACAGTGCAGCTAACTCAGTCAATAATGCTCCTGTATATAGCTTTAATATCCACACCAAACAAGATCTGCTAAAAATCATTCAAAAAGAGTCAAAATCCGTCATAACCCACGACTGGAGCCTATACCATCATCATTACTCAATCCTAATAAACTCGCCCCCGTATACCCAACAAACGTTTCCAAACACAAAATCTCTAATTTTGTACGACTTCGACTTGGACACACATCAACCTCTCATCAGCATCTCCTCAAAAAAAATCCGCCGCCACTTTGTACAAATTGCAATACCAGGTTGGACCTGAATCACATCCTAGAACACTGCCCTGTATTGCAACCCATAATCAAAAATTTATTTAAAAATAAATGTATTTATGAAATTCTCCAAAACCCTAGTTCCACAAATATCGACAAAATATCAGATTTTCTTTTAAAAGCAAACATTTTAATTTAAATTAAAACTAAAATAAGAGCCAATAGTCTCCGCAGCTAGGCTCGTTAAACTAAGTATTACCATGTAATTTTAATTACCTGTTAATAAATAATAATAATAATAATAATAATAATAATAATAATAATAATAATAATAATAATAATAATAATAATAATAATAATAATAATAATAATAATAATAATAATAATAATAATAATAATAATAATAATAATAATAATAATAATAATAAACATGGCCATAGTACGCTCTGTTATATATACATATATAGACGAATATGTAGCTTCGTCACTATTAACTAAAAACCACAATAGTACGCTCTGTTATATATATATAGACGAATATGAAGCTTCGTCACTATTAACTAAAAACCACATCTTAATTTTATCAATTAACTTTGAAAAACACGTTTCATAGAATTGGGATTCACGTTGTATTAAACCAATTAATACAATGAAAAATAGGAACCAACATTATTTGGCTATATCAAATCATTCTTAACAAACAGGAAATTCCGTACGAGAGTAAATAATGAATATTCCAATGTCAACAACTTCGTGAATGGGATACCTCAAGGATCACCACTTTCAGTGGTCAATTTTATTATTGCCTTTAATGAATTTAGTGATATATTAGCCAAATGCCGTACTGTACGACATTCCCTGTATGCGGATGTTCTATTTACTCTTTCGAAAACCAAGGAAATTTCCAAAATTTTAAACAATTTTTTATATATTCTTGCTGACATCGATAAGTGGTACAAAGTATCGGGATCAACCATGTCCTTTGACAAAAGCAAAATTTTTCATATATGTGGTATGTCTTACAACAAGTTGTCAAAAAATATAATTGTAAACTTTAAAAACATAAATAATTGTAATATCATTTAAGCATTCTTGGTATCATCCTTGACAGCAAATTTAGTTTTAAGAACCAATATATTTGTCTAAAAAAACCTGTCTAACAGGTCAAACATTATAGAATACCTAACAAAAAACTCTAGTTGTTCACATATTAACACAGTTTTAAGAATCATAAAATCAATAATAATATCGAAAATCGATAACAGTCTTCCAATATATGGTAAATGCTCGAAATCAATTCTTCCACTTATGAAACCTGAATACAACGCTGCAAGAAGAATCACACCCTTAGTCCTAAGAGCTTTCAGAACAACTCCAATTACGAACATGTTGATTGATTCCGCACTACCTTCCATTGAACAAAGATATAGCTCTGCTACTGCACAGCTTGTATATAAAGTTACATTTTCATGCAACTCACTAATAACAGAAGTTTCAAAACAAGTACTCAATAGAAAAAAAAGCCCCAAATTTCCTTCAACATTAAATAATATCATCTAATTCTTAAAACAACTTGAGTTCCCAACCACCTTCGACGTAACTGTTTTCAGTGAACTTTCGTTGAGGAAGGTCACCTCTTTGTTATGGATCGATCGTCCGTTGCCCGTGCGCGTCTTGTTAAATACTGTCTATCAATAAATATTATATACATAAATAATAAATAACAATAACAAAAACGAAACAAAAAAATAGCTTAAAATATTAGAAGTGAAAAAAATAACAACAAAAAAAAACAATAACCACACCACACTGAAACATTACAATAAAAACAAAAACAATAATATAAAATCTACCAAAAAATGTGATAAGCCAAGCTCAGCATTGCACAGTGAGTACCATCCTTCACTTTCCCCTTTTTTCTTACAGTTGCTTAGCATGTGCATCAAATTGCATTGTGTTTTATAACTAATGCAATTGATACACAAGCTACCGCTTCGTTCGACAACAGATTATTGACAAAAAAAATGTTATTGTTTTGCATTAACAGGGGCGGATTCGATTTGTGTCACTACTAAGGCATAATAATAGTAGTGACGTGTATCGAATAGCATTTTGAAATTCAATAAGCAAATCATTCACTATTGCTTCCTTTATCGAAGCCCTAATCTACCCAGAGTGTCAACTTCTCGTGAATTTGATGCTTTGTCTGATTGCATCCAAAGAATTTTTGCGTCCTATCCGCGCAAGTCCTTGTTACGGGCGATTTTAATGTACACAATTTTTCATGGCTTCAACATTCGGGCCAGAAAACACCCAAAGGAGTGTGTGCTGAGATCTTCGCTGAGTTGAACCACCTAACTCAGCTGGTCAACGAGCCCACTCGAATATCGGACGAGGTAGCTCGAGCAGTAAACACTCTTGACTTGTTTCTTACCTCTGACCCTGGTAAGTATACTATTAGTGTTCTTTTTCCTCTAGGCGCATATGATCATTTTGTTATATCAGCAAATTTCTCGTGTCAAAACTCTCGAGTTAAAGAAAGAGCTCCAAGCCAAATGGGACGGTCTCATTAATTACTTCAGAATCTTTAACTGGTCATTATGCTTCCTCGATAGTGACGTTGATGCCAGCGCTGATATGATCACACGTTTGATTCTCTTGGGAATGAGAACTTTTATCCCGAACAGGGTTAAAAGCATCAGACCTAAGGAAAACGCATGGTTTGATTCGAGCACTAAAGAGGTTATTAGGGTTAAGGGGGTAAGTTTCCGTTGTTTTAAAGCCAATCCAACTGAAGAAAACCGGAATAAGTTCAAACTAGCCAGGAAGGCCTGCAACGCCCATGTTCGACGGACCAAATTTGTACATGACCAAAAATTACTGCAAAAAATACTGCAATGTCCCAAAGGCAGTACAAATTTTTGGTCATTCGTAAAAAATATGAGGAATTCTTCATCATTCTCGTTTCCCACACTCGTTGTCAATGACACTCCATTTGTAAGCTCTCTCGAGAAAGCTGAGCATCCGTAGCATTATATATTGAGAAAAAAGGTAACATTATTTGTATTCAATGATATATTTAGTCTCCAGTTCAGTCTTGCACACAACGCTACACCATTTATGTAACAGAGATAATATTGTTTGTATACAATTTTGCATAGATAATATTATCTCTTCTTCATTATCAAGCAAGATGATTGTATGCTTTGGTCTCCTGTAGAAAGATAAGGAAGAACATAAATACGACTGTATGATGAGTGGATCGGCAGTCTTATAGTAACTATATAGTAGCCTTAAGCTCCTTTTAAGATTATTGTCAAATATTAGAAAATAAAGGACATAGTCCAAAAAAATATTATTTTAATTTTAAAAGTACAAAACAAATGTTTTAATTGGCGATCCTGCCAGGAGGTTAAATATACTTTTTAACTTCAATACTCGGGAATAAGTATTGAAATCTCGTATAAACAGAACACTCGCGTTACCGGTTACAAGAACTACCAAGCGTGTAGTTGACAGTCCAACGCACTAACCATCACACTACGGGTACTACAACTACCTAGCATAGCAGGTACAAATATAGCTTCTTCGTATGAAGCAGCAACATAAATCAGTGAAAGTGTATATGTGAAAGTAAAATATGCCACATGAACGCAGAAACGAGAAAAGAACAAATTATTCGAGCCAAACAACGAATTATCAACCCCAGAAACAGTACGATAATATGCAGCAACACAATCAAGGACCACGCCTAAACCCATTCACGACGGACCGATGGAGGTAAGTTCGAGACAAATTATGCATGCACAGCATGTTTGTATTGGAATCAATACAAACCCGATGTATATAATCCACCAGTGAAACGTGAGCACCGCGGAAGTTTCAACAACAGACCGCAACAATCTTATCAGCAGAACTTCAAGCAGCAGAGAATAAATAACTCCCGACAACAACGAAGAGACGATGTCAGCAGTACATATGCAGAAGCAGAAGAAGCCGAATTTATGGTAAACAATAACATAAGAATAGATCATTTAAAACTAGTAGACGGGTTGCCCTGCTTAAATTTAACAAGTACTATTTCTAATAAAATTTATAAAATTCTTATTGATACCGGAGCAACCCTTAATTACGGTAGTAGAAAATGCGATTGTTGCGAAAAAATTAAAATTAAACCAATCAAAATAAAAACAATTCGTGGTTATTAAATGGTAAATACTATGAAAGTAGTTTACATACTAAAGACAAATATAACATTTTTTGAATTAGAGGATATTCAGTCTTTTGATATGATAATGGGATATGAAGGACTAAAATTTTTAAAAGCGCAAATAAATTTCAGGAATATGACTCTTAGCATAATAAAGCAGGATCAAATCTATTCAGAATATTAATTACATAATTGGGGAAAATAATATTTTTGAGGCAGATATTATGATTACTTTATTCGTTACTTTATTAAAAACTAGTGGCCCGTCCCGTCTTCGCACGGGTAGACATAAATAGGTACAGATATTTAAGTTATAAACATGCTAATTAAAACGACCATGAATCACTAAATTAGAAAACATTTTTTTGTCCTATCATTAATACTCTTCGTAGCGTATGCGATGAAAGACATTTTATGGCTAATTTTTTACACCTTCGGTTGGTTTTAATAGGAATTTCTAAGGATTTCTATAGTAATCTAGTACTAAATATAGCCTATATTACTCAGTGATAATGTAGCTTTCTAATGAAAAAAGAATTATTAAAATCGGTCCAGTACTTTTTGCGTTTATTCGTTACATACAAAAATACAAATCTTTCCTCCTTATAATATTAGTGTAGATATAGCCATCGGTCCAGTACTTTTTGAGTTTATTCGTTACATACAAAAATACAAATCTTTCCTCTTTATAATATTAGTGTAGATAAAGCCTGTTACTCAGTGATAATGTAGCTTTCTAATGAAAAAAGAATTATTAAAATCGGTCCAGTACTTTTTGAGTTTATTGGTTACATACAAAAATACAAATCTTTCCTCTTTATAATATTAGTGTAGATATAAAAATACAATCAATACAAATAAAATGCAAATGTACAAACAGTTAATGTATGACCACTCGAGTAGACAGCTTAATTCAATCTGAATCCTAAAACTATGTAGGGACGCCAAAGAAGTTGGCGTCTTGCAAATTCATATTACAGTAAGCAAGATACAAGATATAAACAGTTCATAAAAAGAATCTGTTGAATTGACAAAAATAATAGAATTATAGAGTGTAGGTGTGAAGTTTATTAGAATTTGATGAATTGGTACATAACAGTGGTGTTTATTAGAATTTGATGAGTTGGTACATAACACCTCCCCTTTTAAATGAAAAATTAGGTGTAACTAATTTTTTAGGCTAAAATATTCTTTTTTTTATAGTTTGAAGTATTTTCTTTTAGTCTTATTATACATTTTTTCTTATAAACTGAAATATTTTCTTTTTATCTTAATATTAAATTTTTAAAATTTGAAATATTTTCTTTTATCTTAATATAACATTTTTTTCCAATTTAAAATATTTTCTTTTAATCTTAATACTTACCCTTTTATCTTAAAACTAATCCTTTTTAGTCGGTGGTTGAGTATCCTTCTCTTGCGGATAAAGGTCTTCTTCCTTTGACTATGTGGCGGGTTCTTAATGAAACATTTTCGGGAGCCTCATAGACGACTACTTCTGAATGATGGTTTTGTCTGCAACAAAGTAGAACCTTCAAGGTTTTGAAGATTTTGAAGATTCCGAAAAATATTAGAATTTTCCTCAATAATACTAGAGCCAGTACGAATAATATAACTTCTCCTGAAATGAGAAGCCAATTAATTTTAGGTTTAACTTGAGTCTTTTGCAACAAATCATCAATATGTCGCTTTAAAATATCAATTCTGTGGGAGGCCTGTTTTAATTCATCTAGTCGGACATTGGTAATGTGTATCGGTGACAATGACATGGTGATATTGTGTGTTGATGAATTTGGAGTTTTGCAACAGTCATCCTCTAGAATGTTGATTTCGGGTATCACATTTGTGTAGTTGGACGTGATTTTTCCTTTGGATATAAGCTGGTTGTATTTTGAATACGCTCTGCAGCCTCCGTTGAGAGTTAAGATTCCAGTAGAGTGTATGAGTTGATCAAAGATTTCAGTATCTTTACAATCTATGGTGAGTCGATCTGGTTCACTCAGTACAAAAATCCATTTATTATATTTTAATGGATGCTATTGTGCCTGTTACTAGGTAAGTATGACACGAGGATGGAATAATTTTGTGAGTTGTAGTTAATAGTTTTGTCTCACAAATTGGTCTATCGTAACTTGAATGTATCATTTGTATTTCACAAATTTTATCAAATTCAGACAAATCTTTACAATTTTTAAGGTCGTTCAATTGAGCATAATGCATTTTACTTTTTGACATGGCTAAATAAGGAAATGCTGGGTTTATAAATGCATATGTGGATATATTTTTAGGAATAGGTAAAGGAAATATTTGATATAAATTGAATTTGTTAATTCTAGGAAGAGGAATTTGAATAATAAAAACAGTTTATTATTTTGATAAAATCCAGTTAATTTGGAAATATCTAGCAACTTATATGCGTTTTCATAGTTCAATGGAATTGGGAATGTTTTACTATCGGAAAGGAAAAGTATATTTTTATTCATTTCATCAATGAGTTTCTTTGGAGTAATTATACTTGGATGAATTATTTGTGTTTTTGCGAATAATATAGAATTTGTTAATTGATCATATTGTTCGTTCAATTCATTTACTAAGTAGGTCAGTTCAATTAACTGATTTTCAATTATAATTGAATTTTGGAGCATATCTTCCTCTTTGTTTACTTTATTAGTAAAGTAGTTGAATTTTTTAATGTTTTCATTAAAAATATCTTCTTGGACTTTAATTCTTAATTGATTCATTGAAATTAGTTATAGTAGTTTTTATAATTTGAATTTGTTCTTTCATAAGCATTTGAACTTTAGAATCGTCGTCTTCTACTTGTTTTATAGCTTCGCTATAATATTTTGCATCATCAGCATCGGGAACGCCGAATAACCAATTCAAAGCATAACCTCCGCCATTAAAAATACCTCTTTTAGTTCTATGACGATTAATTAAGTGAGCTAATGTTTCTTCTTTTTGAATAAGTTTTGTAACTTGTATTGATAAGAAATTAAGTGTTTGAGAACAATGAGAATTTAGTGATATTCCAGAATTTTTCTCATATAGAGACTTTGATTTTTCGTAAATTTTCTCTATCAGTTCTAATTTCTTTTTATAAAATGATATATCTGTATAAGTGATTAATTGCCAATGATCAGAATAAAATCTGACATTGCGCAGATTTTCATAGAATAACCCACTACCATTAGTGATTTCATTGATTTTGAAGTTTTCGGCATTTGCCTCTGATATGGGAAACCTGTAATGAAATTTTCGTAGTGTAAGTTTAGTAAAATGAAAATTTCATGAATTAGAAATATGAGCATGTTTAATACGATTTACATGAACTTTAACTGGTTTATTTTTTATTTCTAACGTAATATTTGTGTTATCATGAATCTCTAAGATCTTATAGGGACCTTTATAGTTAGGAGTAAGTTTTCGAGAAGTTCCAGCTCTAGATGAATTGTTTTTTAAATATACTAAGTCATTAACACAATAAGTTGGATTATGAACATTTCGATCATAATTAGTTTTTGACTTTTGTTTCTCAGTTAATAGGTTTTCTTTAGCGATTTGATGAGTTCTGTTCAGTCTATATTTTAATTGATCATAGTAATTTTCATAGGTGTATTTAAATTCAGGATATTCTGTTAAAGAGCTTGGTAGTAAAGGTCTGTGACCAAATAAAACTTCATATGGAGTGAACTTAGTTGAAGAATGAATATGAGTGTTGTATGAAAATATTGCTATTGGAATGTATTTATCTCAATTAGTTTGATATTGATTAATATAATGCTTTGGATAATCTTTAAGTGTAGAATGTGACCTTTCTAGAGCACCATTAGATTGTGGGTGATAAGCACTAGTAATTATGTGTTTCATTTGACACAATTTTGTTAGATTCTTAATAATTTCTGATGTAAAATCAGTTCCTTGATCAGTTAAGATACATTTTGGAATTCCGAACATAGTTATAAAATTCACAAGGTTATCAGCAACAGTTTTAGCTACATGAATAACTAAAGGTGTATCGAACTGCATGAGTCTGGCAACTCTGCATTCGATGTTTTTATATAGTAAGATAGAGTATAAGAGAATGTAGAGCCAATAATAAATGTAAAAGAAGATTAGAGACTGGATAGATTTTGACCGAGACGGTCGATCGTAAATAAAATAGAGAGATAGTGGTTTTTTAATTAATTTTCCACTTTAAAATGACTGCCTTTTTATTTTCATACAGAAGTTAGAATTTCGGAAAGAGCTCACCACTGAGTTGTTGGAACATTTCGTCATTCGAGCCCAATTTGACCCGTGACGCGATAGATTTATGAGAAAGAAAGTTCGGTTTTTTCTTTAAAAAATATTGTCTTTTATTATAATAAAACCCCGCGTGTGAAAGAACGGGAAATGTGAAAGTGGCATTAAAAAAAATGCATTTATTAAGTGAAGCGTAATGTGCTACATACAATATATGTATGGGCACAAAAACTGTGAAAAGAAGCATAAAAGAAAAAAAAACGCATTTATTAAGTGAAGCGTAAGGTGCTACATACAAACATATGTATGTATGTGCACACAAAACTGTGAAAGAAGCAGTTAAAAAAAAAAAAATGCCTTTATTACCTAAAGCGGAATGTGCTACACATAAGCATATGTCCACGAAAAATTTATTTTATCGAGAAAGACGCTACGTGCAAAGTCACGTAGGCACCAGCCGTAAGTACATAAAGCCGTTGGGTCATGTGACAAAAGTGATAGAAGCTGCCCGAGAAATCCATGCAGGGATAGAGTGATAGATACCCCGACGGCTTGTGTTTAACTACATATATATAAATAACCTTTTTATTTCAGCGAATCTTTATATACCAGACTTGTCGCGACACGAAACATAGAACCCTTTTATATAGACAAGACAAATAGAAAGAATTACGTTTATCGCCTACCGAGAAACGAATACATAAAATAATTAGGTACCAAGCAACCCCTTCACGGGATGTACATAAGAGCATTAGCAACAGACAGAATTCCTTGTTTATAAACAAGAAAAAACAAGTTCTCGACTTACAACCGAGAATGGATGAGGAAGAACAGACACAAGAGACAGACTGACAGAATTTCTTGTTTTCGACTTACAACCGAGAGCAAACGAGACAGAACGAAAGAGAGAATTTTTTCCCACAAAAAATATAAAACAAGTTTCCGATTTACAACCGAAAACTCGACGAGCAAGTTACATACATATGCGCATTGAAAATGAGAAAAGATAAACATGAGTAACAGCGCATGCCCCAGACAGATACACAATTGTGGCTTTATTTTTAGTCACTACCACAAGAACACGCAAGAGATATATCATTGAAAGAATTCCCACCTAGCAACCGGGAAATCACGAATTTTTGACTTACAACCAAAAATGAGTGAAAGAGATCAGACTGAGAAAGAATGTCAATGACATAAGCAACCAAATTCGAAAGACACACTCACTACCTTGTTTCTGGTCGCTGACAAAGTCTTAGGTATATACACAGGATAGAAAATAGAGAATGAGAGAGTAGAGGTGCATGAATACTAACATGCATATGGATAGGGGAAAGAATGAGCAGCGAAAACACAATTCACATATGTGCTGTGTCTTGTATATTTTTCATTTTATAGCGAGAACTCGAGCTAGGCAGTCCTGGTTTAAAAATTTAAAAAATTTAAATTGAGAAATAAAATTATTGTGGAAAAAAAATATATTTGTTCTGTGTTGAAGCTGAATCAAAAGCGAAAGGTGTAAAACACAGCAGTTAAAGTGCGAATAAAAAGCTAATTTGATCGGTAAGAATTTTATACAGTCCACTGCGGAAAGATGGATAGAATTTTTATTTTATTTAAAAAAAAAATGAATAAGAAAAGATATACATATGTGCAGCTAGTGATAGAGTGTTGTGTTGTTGTTGTAAGCGAAAGAGGGTAGTTTTTTGTTTGACCTGGTTGTGGCGCCGCAGCCAGGGTTATTGTCAATATTTATTTCTTTGTTTTTGGTATGGTTTTTTTTATGTGTGTTAAATAGTGACGGGCTTTCAAATCTCAATCGATGAAATTGAAAACCTGTGTAATGTGCAGATTGTGACAGATATTATTTTTAGAGAAAGAATTTTTCAAAGCGCTCTAAGCATGAAATGTACGAGTGGCTATATGAGAGAGATTAAATGTGATAGATGCTTGCAAGCTTGGAAAGAGTTAACAAAAATAAACAACAACAAAGGTTTTGTTTATCTGCCCACAGAAAGAGCTTCTGTTAATCAAAACAGAAGATGACAATTATTAACAAAATAATTGTCAGCAATAGATGGAAAGAGAGATAGAGTGAAATACCTCCGAACTAGATGGAGATTTCACGAATAACAACAACAACAACAACAATAGCGTCAGAACAAACACTTTACATTTTTATTTTTATTTATATTTCATTTTTTATTCGTTTTAATATATTTCATTTACATATTTCATTTGCCTTTGATATTCATTGGCAATATATTTTCTTTAATAATGACAACCTATATTTAATAATTTACTATATGGTTTTTCCTTACATTTATTTCAGATTTTGGAAAGAATTTATTTGGGAAAGATTGAGATAGATAATAGAGAGAGAGATCACCTTGGAAAGATCAAGAGAGAGAACATGGCCGCCCCGAACACCTCATATCTCTATGAGGCCGCCATCCACACGATCAATAGGATGCGGTCCTTCACCGCTCCCGAGGACTTTAAAGCGATAGAGGCCGAGGAGGTGGAAATCCGGCTGCAGACCTTGATGCAGGCATGGGCGCAAGTAAAGGATTGTGAAGCAAAGCTGGCTGCCACAGGCGATTTGCTCACAAACGCCGAGGTAGAAAGAAACATGGTGGCAGCGGAACAGAGCTACTTCCCGGCATATGCTGCCCTGAAGAAACGTGAGAAAGAGCTGGCCCCGCAGCCAGATGCGAGAGAGACGCCTGCCATCGCCGTACAGGTGAATTTGCCGTTTGCCGAACACGATGTCAAAAACACCTGGGGTACCTTCGATGGCTCGTTCACGAAGTGGCAGAGCTTCAAAGACAGATTCACGGCGGCTGTGCATGCCAACGAGAAGATAGCGCCGTCATATAAGTTCGCCTACCTAAAGTCGTCGTTGTCCGGTAGAGCCGCTCGTACGCTGGGTGAGTGGCAGCAGACGGACCAGAATTACGGCGAGGCATGGGCTCGGCTGAATCAGGTCTACAACAAGCAATACGCTACGTGCCGAGAACTCCTTCGCTCGTTCTTCAGGCTTCCAGTTCTAAGAGGAGCTCCGAAGGCCAGCGACCTGGTAAGGATGTCGAATACCACGTACGAGACCATGCGTCAGCTGGCAAGCCAAGGTATTCCGACGGATCAGTGGGACATGATTGTGGTGCACACGCTCCACGAGAAGCTAGATGGAGAGACAGCGTGCAAATGGGAGGAAGCAAGAACCTCTGAAATGCCCACAACGAGAGAGATTTGCGACTTCTTGGAGAAACGTGCCACGGCACTGGAAAGTGCCCAGGACAACCTGAGGAGAGATGCGCCGTCCACATCGGCACAAGCGTCGCAGATGCTCGGACGAGGTGATAGAGCTGTGCCAGCGGTCAATCCGCGGGTGCAGAACAGGGACAGAGCCACAGCAGCAAGGGCATGCCCAGCATGCAAGTCTACCAGCCATCCGATATGGGGATGCCCACAATTCCAGGCTTGGACCTTGAAGGCGAAACAAGAGATGGTAAGAGATAGAGGCCTTTGCAGCAATTGCCTTAAAGTAGGGCACCAGCCAAAGGAGTGCTTCCAGGGTCCGTGCATCAAGTGCCCTGGAAAACAGATGCACAACAGTGTGATGTGCCCAATGAGAGAGCTGAGAAAGGGTGACAAGACCGTACTGCTCGCGGCAGAGACAGAGCCACGCAAGCCAGCGAAGCGTAACCAAAAGAAAGAGGATTGACTGAGCCAACCACCAGCAAAGAGCAGACGTTTGGGAAATGGAAAGATGGAGAAAGATTCAATAGATGAGATAGAGAGCGAGAGATCATGGACAGACTTTAAAAGAAATACAAATTTTAAAAATAAAGAAAATATAGACGAAAGTCGAAAAAAGTATTTAAAATGTTTTAATTTTTTTGAAAAAGGTAGAAGAGAAAGATGGGCCTTGATGCCTACGGCACAGGTCCGAATAGAGATAGATGGTAAGCGTTATAAGCCGGTTCGGGCTCTTCTAGATACTGAGGCACAGCCGAATCTGGTAAGCTGTCAATTACAGAAACGACTAGGGTCATTGAAACAACCAATGACGTCAAGGTTACTGGGGATAGAAGGACAGCCGTTCGAATTAAGACAGAAAACCACGTTGAGACTAAGTCCGTGGTTCGATTCCAGTGACTCCATTGAACAGGAGTTCTGGATATTACCGAGAGAGAATCAATGGCAATTATTGGTACCCGAAAGAGATGTCCTTGTGACAGGGAAAGATAATTTCCCGGGGATTCCCTTTGCGGATCCTGAATATGGAAAGACTGGTCCAGTGGACTTGCTACTCGGATGCAGGATATTAGCGAAAATATTTCGTTCTGTGCTGGGTTATCAGCCTCAAGGTACACTATGCATGGAAACGATGTTTGGAAAGATAGTTCTTGGAGAACATTGGACAGAAGAAGAAGAGAAGGAGAGTGATAGAGGACAGGGAGTATTTTGCATGACCTTTGACAACAATCAATTACATGACATGCTAAAGAGATTATGGGAAGTAGATGAGGTCAAATCAGCTTCTTTGCGTACTGAAGAAGAAGAGTTGGTAGAAGCAAACTTCATTAAGACTTATTCACGCGATTGTTCAGGCAGATTCGTGGTAACGATTCCCCTGAGACAACATGAGATAGATTCAGAGATAGATTTTGGGAGCTCAGAGCTAATAGCGAAGCGCCGATTCTTTGCTTTAGAAAGAAAATTGGAAAGAGATCCTGAGGTGAGAGAGAAGTACATAAACTTCATGAGGGAATACGAGAGAGAAGGACACATGTGCCCGGTGACTGGAGAGACACAAGGCAGTATGGTGTACCATATACCCCATCACTGTGTGACAAAGAAGTTTAGAGTCGTTTTTGACGCCAGTTGCAAAACGATAAAGGGTATCTCGCTTAATGAAGTACAGATGCTTGGAGAGAAGCTACAAAAGGATTTGCATGAGATTCTAATGCGTTTCCGTAGACATCGAGTTGCGATAAGTGCGGATATCAAGATGATGTTTCGAATGGTAAAGATTGCGAGAGAGCAATGGGATCTTCAGCGTATATTTTGGAGAGCCCTAGAGAAAGATTGCGAGAGTATTGGCTGACCGTAGTCACATACGGTATGACGTCTTCAGCATTTAATGCGGTGAGAGCATTTATGCAATGTGCGAAAGATGCAGAGAAAGAATTTCCAAATGCTGCAAGAGCAATAATGGAAGATTTCTACATGGATGATTGCACAACTGGTGCAGATTCTGAGGAGAAAGCAACAGAATTGTCAAGAGAGATAGATTATGTGCTGAAGAGTGCAGGCTTTGAATTGAGAAAGTGGAAGTCAAACTCAAGACTTTTGGTGAAAGACATGAATTATGAAGAACAATCATCAGTGATATTCCCAGATGATGATAAAGCGTCAATCCTGGGATTGAAATGGTTATTGGAGAAAGATCAATTCACGTTCATAGTGAAAACACCAGTGATAGACGACACAATGACTAAGAGAAAGATTGTGAGTTGCGTTGCTCAACTATATGACCCTAATGGTTTCATATCGCCGGTGACGATTTCTGGAAAGATCCTCATCCAAGACATATGGCGGTTGAACGTCGATTGGGATGAACAATTGCCAAGAGAAATAGAAGAAAGATGGAGAGAGTTCTGGAAAGAGATATTATTCCTTGAGAACATAAGATTGGACAGATGGATAGGAACATCGGAAGATGTAGACATAGAGATTCATGGATTCTCTGATGCGTCGGAGAGAGCATATGGGGCAGTGATTTACATCAGAACCACAGACCGAAAAGGAAAGATTCGAGCGAGTATGCTAACGGCTAAGACACGCGTCGCACCGCTCAAAACAATAACAATACCACGTCTGGAGCTTGCTGCGGCAGAGTTGTTAGGGCGATTATTGGTAAATGTGAGAGAAACAATGAACTTTGAGAGGACAGAATACAACCTTTGGACAGATTCACTCGTCACGCTGCATTGGATCAACAAATTGCCAGGCAACCTAAAGACGTTTGTAGCGAATAGAGTTTCGTCTATACAGACAAACACTGAAGTGAAGAGATGGAGACATGTCGGAACGAAAGACAACCCTGCAGACCTGTTGAGTAGAGGAATCAAGCCATCACTATTGGTTAACAACAGACTCTGGCAACATGGTCCTGAATGGCTTGTCAAACCCCGAACTACCTGGAAATCTGAAAATTATGTGCCAAATGTTTCAGATGGGGGGAGGGATGAGATGAAAGAGGAAAGAGTACTGACGATGGTGGAATTTACAACTCCATTATCTATACGTACAAGAGATTTGAAAGAAAGCGTTTCAGTGATTGAATACGCATTTACACTAGAGAAAGCGCTGAATATAGTTAGCTATATATTGAGATTCGTCAATATGATCAGAGAAAGAATTAAAATACGGAAAGAAGAAGGAAAGTACGGTAAGAGACCAAGGCGCTCTAAACGTCAGGTCATAAGGAAAGATGGAGAGGCGGTTATCCAACCGACTTCATTGGAAAAGAAGCAAGCGATAGAGCATTTATTAAGGAAAGAGCAGGAAAGATATTTTCGTAAAGAAATCGCTTACCTGAAGAGGGATAGACGTCTACCAGACAAGAGCAAGATTGACTCCCTGAAACCAATCCTAGATTGCCGTGGCATTCTGAGGGTTGGGGGGAGATTAGAAAGAGCAGAGATAGAATTTGACAGGAAGCACCCAGCGATTGTGCCAGCCTCATCACGATTAGCATGGCTGATCATGGACAGCGCGCATAGAGCAACGAAACATGGAGCAACACAAATTATGATGCAACATATAAGAGAAAGATTTTGGATTCCTAGAATACGAAGCGAGATCAGAAACTATCTTCACAAATGTTTGGTTTGTGTAAGATACAACCATCGTTTCGAGATGCAGATGATGGCTGATTTGCCATCGGAAAGAGTCAACCCTGGAAAGGCGTTTCTGCACACAGGTGTAGACTACGCTGGCCCGTTTGAGATCAAGATGATAGATAGAGCTGGAGCGCAGATAGTGAGACAGAAATGTTGGGTTTCGGTTTTTGTGTGCCTTAAGACAAGAGCAGTACATATTGACATAGTATCGAACCTTTCATCAGCAGCATTCATTGCTTGCTACGAAAGATTTATCGCCAGGAGAGGGAGATGTGAGAGATTATACAGCGACAACGGCACAGCCTTTGTCGGTGCAGAGAAAGAATTGAGGAAGACAAGAGAGCTTTGGCTCAAGAGAGAGACCTTCGAGCATTTGAGTTTGAAGGGGACAGAGTGGAAATTCATGACTCCGGCCGCACCACACCAAGGTGGTATATACGAGGCAGCTGTCAAATCCATGAAATACCACCTCACGAGAATTGTTGGAGCAAGAGTGTTGACATATGAGCAATTGTTGACATTGCTTACTGGGATAGAAGCGATTCTGAATTCACGGCCCCTACAACCGTTGAATGACGATCCTAACGATCTACGCGCATTAACGCCGGGACATTTCCTGGTGGGGGAGCCTTTAGTTCTACCACTTCCCTTCGTGACCAATGAGATGCCGAATGTTCACGGAGTGAAGCTGTGGAGAGAGAGAGAAAGAATGTTGTCGCATTTTTGGGCAAGATGGAAAGAAGAGTATTTAACTACTCTGTTAGAGAGAAAGAAATGGAGAAGAGAGACAGATAAGGTAAAAGAAGGACAGTTATGCATTATCAAGAGTGAAAACTTTCCGCCGTCAGCGTGGGCGCTGGGGCGCATTGTTAGAACGATTCCGAGCAAAGATGGTCTGATACGCAATGTGGTGATTCAGACAGCAACCAGCCAGCTAACGAGACCAGTACAGAAGATATGTATCCTACCAACCGAAGAGCAGCATTAATGAGAGCAGCGTCATATACCCTCATGTTATGGGTTATATTTTTTTTATATATGTATTTTAGAATACAATTGTAAAATAAAATGTGAAAGGGTGGAAAACCGTAGGTTTTCGCCGGGACTGTATCGAACTGCATGAGTCTGGCAACTCTGCATTCGATGTTTTTATATAGTAAGATAGAGTATAAGAGAATGTAGAGCCAATAATAAATGTAAAAGAAGATTAGAGACTGGATAGATTTTGACCGAGACGGTTGATCGTAAATAAAATAGAGAGATAGTGGTTTTTTAATTAATTTTCCACTTTAAAATGACTGCCTTTTTATTTTCATACAGAAGTTAGAATTTCGGAAAGAGCTCACCACTGAGTTGTTGGAACAAAAGGTATGGCATAAGAGAACTTTGTTAATTCATCTTGCATGGTAAGTACATATTTATTTCCATTTTCAGTTAATGGTAAGGGACCTACAATGTCAAGGGCTAGTCTTTCGAATGGCTTATTACTTGTACTAGTAATTTCCATGGGAGCTTTATTAGTACGTCTCATGGTTTTGTTTAATTGACATGATTGATACTCTTTAATATATTTCTTGATTTCATTACGCATTTTATGCCATTTGTATTTTTGTGATATTGTTCTAAACATCCTTTGATATCCGCAATGACCGGATAATGGCAAATCATGGTTTTCCTTGAGAATTACTGGGAATTGTTCAGGAGTTGGAGTTTTGATAACATTTTTGTACATCGAGATACTAATTTTTGCATTTCTAAATATAAATAAAATAATGTCTTTACATTTTTGATATTTGAATTGATTGAATTCATCGCATGGATTTATTATGGAAATAGAAGATTCATTGTTCAGTTCCAATTGTATACGTAAGTTTTGTATTGTATAAAAGAAATCTGAATAAGAGGGTTTTTCGTAGAAATTGTTTTTTTATAAAACAGTGATAAAATACTTGTTTGTTTTTGCTAGTTGTTTTATAATTTGAATATAACTCATGTGGTACATTACGTATTACTTCAGAGTTAATAGAATTCGATAATATATCATCGGTATGAACATTTTCGTTTGAAAGATCAATAGCAGTAATATAAGCTACTGTTTCTTTTGAGTTAAGTATATTCTCTTCGAGTTCTTTAAAATCGTGAATATTTGGTGAAAGAGAATTATAGTAAAATTTAACATAGTCGTTAAATGTTTCTTTAGTTTCCGCATAGAACATAGTAGTTGTATTTTCTTGACGAATACGAGATAAGCAGTCTGCATTTGAGTTCATACGACCAGGTTTGAAATGTATCTCATAATCGTATCGTTCGAGTTTTAATCGCCAACGCACTAGTTTAGATCCAGGATCTTTTACATTGAACAACCAAACTAATGGTCTGTGATCTGTTACAATTTTGAATCGTCTACCATATAAATATGGTCGAAAGTGATTAACACTCCACCATATTGCAAGGTAAGGAGTTATCGTTCTGTTGTGCTGTAGTTTGACTCGTGTCTATTAAGTGTTCTACTTGCGTAAGAAATAGGCAGCTCAGAACCAATTTCACCTTTGCTCAATATGGCACCTATTGCAAAATTGGAAGCATCCGTGGTAAGGATAAATTCCTTAGAAAAGTCCGGATACTGTAATATTGGCTCGGATGTAAGTTTCACTTTAAGACAATCGAATGCAGATTGTTGTTCTTTTCCCCATTTAAAAGGAACATCTTTTTTTAAAAGATTTGTAAGGGGTCGAGTTATTTTTGAAAAATTTTCAATGAACCGTCGATAGTAGCCTGCGAGGCCTAAGAAAGATTGTATATCTTTTATGTTAACAGGAACTTAATGACTTAATTGATCCAAAATATCAACAATATTTGGAAGAGGAAAAGCATCACCAATTGTGACGTTATTCAGTTTCCTGTAGTCTATGACAACACGCCATTTTTGTTGACCTGAAGCGTCAACTTTCTTTGGAACCACCCAAAGTGGAGCGGACCATGGAGATACGGAAGGCTTAATGATTTCTTGATTTAGCATTTTTTTTATTTGCTTGTTAACTTCTACTTTATGTTTTTCAGAGTAACGGTACGTTTTTGCCGCTATAGGTCCTGAATTATTTGTTATTATTTCATGCTGAATAGCTGATGTAGAAGTGAGGACATCTCCCTCTAAGTGAAATATGTAACTGAATGCTATGCATATTTCGATAATATGAGATTTTTCTTCAGTATTTAAATGATCGAGTCTTAAGTTAGCTTGTAAATCTTGAAAACGATTTATTTGATTTTGTCAATGGAATTAAATTAGGTAATGGTTCCAATTGACAGGAAAGATTTTGAAGAATTTTAGGATTTTCAGTGGTATTTAGAATTGAAGCAGGAGCATAAGAATCATTATGTACTTGAGTAATTGCTCTTGACAAGAATACACCTTTTTGTAAATATAGCTCTGGAAGAATGCCTTCTTTAAGCTGAGTATTAGTTATAAGAACTGAAATAAGTTTTTCAGTACGAGGTTCGATTTCAATAAAGTTTGAATTTGGTGAACTTTCTTTTGAATTGAATGGAATATTTCCGTACTTAAAACGGAGACATTGGATTTGTAATCGATAATCGCATCCATGGATTTAAGGAAATCATTTCCCAGAATTATGGAATATTTGAATCCACGGTTAATACATGGAATTTATATGGAAGTGATTTATTAGGAAAGTTTAGTATAAGATTTGAGCAGCCTGAAGTTTTAATGGGATTATTCTGACTAATTCCATTTAATAGAATTTGCTCGTTTTGATAAATAATAGTTTGAGGTCGAAGAGATTGACCTTTGACAATTGAAATATTTGATCCTGTATCCAGTAAAAGTTTAAGAATTTGATTTTTTGATTCCGTACATGGAATGAGAACGTAGGAATTTATTTCTGAGAACAGAATATTTTCGACTATTAATTGTTTGTTGCCTCGTTCGATATCGTTGACTCCATTTGGACAACTTGTAATGAAGTCGGATTTGAGTTTTTTGATTGTTGTTGCCTCTTTTGATTATTATAACTTCGTTTACGACATTCATCTATTGAATGTCCTTTCTTTTTGCAATATTTGCAAAATTTAAAATTGCTTGAATTTGATTCATTTTTGCTTTCAATTAAATGAAGATTAGTATTACCATTTTGTTCTTTTATACGAACAGAGTTTTGATTTTGATTTGATTTATAGTTATTTGTATATTTTGAATTTATTTTTTTACTATACATATTTGCAACTTGTTCTTCCGCTATCGCTATTGAGATAGCTTCATTGAGGGTTTTAATATCACGAAAACGTAGAATATTTGATATATTTTGATTAGAAAAATAAATGAAACGATTGAGGACTATTTCATTAAGAAGTTCAAGTCTGTCTTCTAGAGAAGATTTTGCAACATTTTGTTGTTGGATAGAATTTATTGTTCTTTTCAAACATGTTTCTACACGAAATACAAATTGAGTAACTGTTTCGTTGAAGTTTTGTTTTAAGTTTGTCAGTTCACAAAGTAATTGAGAATAATGCTTACTATCTTGGTACATAGTTTTTAAAAATAATTTCAATTCATCCCAATTATCGAACTTACGATTTAGACAAGCGGCTTTAGCCTTGCCCGAAATTTGTGTTTCTATATAGCTTAATAATATAGGTTGCTGTGAGACGGATGCTAGAGCAATTGCTTTATTGCAATCGGATATAAAAGAAGGAAGTTCGTCTCTTGAACCATCAAATCGTTTAATAAATTTAATTAGAAATGTTATTGGAAGATTTTCAGGAATTTCAGAGTTTTGAGATTGAATCTCGAATTCATCATTATCTGCCTGATACATTTTTATTTGTTTTTTTTTATATATATAAAGCAACGAAAATTCGGATATGCCTAATCAAATGTTTCACACTGAAATGGATACCAAACAACAGATTAAATTGTTCCTATGCAATATCAATTAAATTGAAACAACACAATTAATTATTGTCGACTCGTAGAGTACATAAACAATATTCACAATGCAATAGCCCCAGTAGGAAATTTCAAAAAATTCATCGGTGAATCACCAACTTTTTCCTTGGTGAATGGAAGCTACACCCCATGAAAACATGGTGAAAACATCAATGAAATTAACATGGGGATTGGATTGGCGTTCACCAAGTAGTGAATTTCATGGTGACTATTCAGTGAGGAAATCACCAAGCAAGTGTATTTGGTGTATTCCAAAGTGAATTGTAGATGATGAAAATAAACCGTGAATTCACACCGGTGAAATCACTGGGTTAGTGGAGTTGCTGGTATGCTTGGGTACTTTACATTGGTGAAAAATGTGATGAATATTCACCAAGGAATTCACTTTGCAAAATCGAACTGTTTATTCATAAATGGTTATTGACCAGTGATTTCACTAGGCAAGCAAATGTTACTCATTCATTGGTGCAAAATGACCTGGTGAAAAATGTCGTGAATATGCATAAAAAAAGTCATTCATGTTTTTATTATCTAATTATTTTTTACTCATAGCTAAATCATTAAACATTAATGTTTAATCGAAAGATACACACAAATATTATGTAGGTGAATAATTTGGATACGCACATAGCTTTTTCATAATTTCTCTTTCTTAAAAGCTTTTTTGTTAAAAATTATGTAAATGTATTGTTTTTATTTATTAATTTTGACATTCATGTATACGATTGTGCAATTTAATTTTGTAGCAGCTTCCCCCTCAGTCATGTTGCTGATGATGGCTAGTAGACTAGCCGAAATGCATTCAATAAAGCTCAATTCACAATAATTTTTTTAAAATAAATTTAATTTTTGTTTCTTTTAATAAAAATTGTTTATTTTGAATAAAGAAGTTTGTTGAATTAAAACTTGTAATTTCAATATAACGGTGTTTTTATTTTTCATATGAAGATAACAAATATAGATACATATATGAATATGTAGGTAACTCACACGTGGAAATGAAGGAATGAGCAAACACAAAATACATTTTACTTTGTAACCGAATGGGCCGTGTTTTAAATAATTAAAATAATAAAAAAATGAATTACACATAAAAAAAGAAAACAAACTAAACAAAAAACACCACAAAACTATGACACGACCTACGACGACCACTCAACTGCTACTGCAACTGCATGTGCTTACTTTTTTTGGCAAGTTATAGCAACTACCAGCTGATAATAGGTTCTCTTTTTGGTCAGCAAGAGCTATGGCTGTCATTCAAATCACAAATTGAGTGATTGTCAGGTTTGATATAATTTGAGAATGTTCAGAGGGAATGTTGCGAAGGTGGAGAAACTCACCTCTGTTGCATGAAACAATTCGGATGCGATCGGTGTCATGAAATTTATGAATCCGATTCGCATCCGAAGACGTTTGCAACAAGTGCGTAAATCACACCCACTAATGCTCACACGCACATAAAAAGATTAATGGTGTTTTTATAACATGAATGTAATAATGCGTAAGCTAGTGGGTGTGAAACGAGACAAAGGCTGGAAAATCCTGATAGGGTGGTATTAGTGTGATAGGTAGAGCTAGGGTTCTTGAGTAAAAGCCGTCGGTAAGTACCTTCTTTTCAAAATCATACACCTTGGACTGAGGAAGCAAAGAAATATTTCCAAGAAGGTACCACCGATCGACTTTTCAAGGAACCTAGCTCGAAATCATAAAACGTAAGTAGGTTTTAATCAAGACAAAAGATGTACTAGTTTAGTTTTTATATAGTTCATATTCGTTTCCAGACTCACAACCTTCCTCTTCGGATGTGGAACTGCAACGGCAAAATATGATTAGCTCATTAAATTCCGACCTACACAGCATTGTACAATGGGGAATAAAAAATCGTGTGGAATTTAATGCTTCGAAAACGCAATGCTGTCTTGCATCGTTAAAGCGAGATAAACCCTCTTTGCCACTATCTATGAGTGGCACTTGCATCAACGAAACGGAAAATCTCGACATCCTCGGAATGTGCATCAGCAACCACCTTTTGTGGAGCGATCACATACGCGATGTTGCCAAAAATGCCGCAAGATGTCTAGGTTTTTTTTTCTCTCCGTCTGATCTGGCTACAATCTACAAAACCTATATACGTCCGAAACTTGAATATAACTCTCATCTCTGGGCTGGTGCTCCAGTAACTTATTTAAGCCTCTTGGACAGTATTCAAAAAAGAGCTTTTAAAATGATTGGTGACATTAACATCATCAACTCGTTTACGTCACTCGAACATCGACGCAAGGTTTCTTGCCTCACCCTTTTTTACCGTTATTTTAACGGACTTTGCTCTAGTGAAATAGCCAGTTGCATTCCTCCCCTTAAACAATTTAACCGTAATACCCGCGCTTCTAGGAATGCCCATCAGTTTACCCTTGAGCCCAACTTCGGCCGTACTATGAAGTACAGAGATTCTTTTTTTAGCCGTACTACGCGAATGTGGAACGCCTTGCCACGCTCTATCTTTCCCTGTCATTGCAGTGTTCAGAAATTTAAAATCAATGTACACCGACACCTCCTATCCAACCCTTCCCTCTTTTCTTAATGCTCACACTGTGTCTTTGGCATATTAAAGGTATACAAAACCCTTTTAGTGTTCGCTAATTATAAAAAAAAAAAAAGTTTTTTTTTTAAAGAGAAAGCCATCAGCGGTGGGTTCGCCCGTTCGACATAGGTAGCATAATTGTACCTTAAGGATCGTCCAAGATCTAACTATATATATATATATATATACATATATATATACATATATATATATATATATATATATATATACATATATATATACATATATATATACATATATATATATATATATATATATATATATATATATACATATATATATACATATATATATGATCTTTGATCTTTATGATAATTTACAACTCAAACAAATTTTTTCTTGAGATACTAAGGATTTTAATACTCCGATTATTTAAAAAAAAAACACGATTTTATGAAATAAAGTTTCAATTAAATATTTATACACTTTTTGTTTTTTTTTTTATAAATTTTTCGGTTGTCTCAAAGGCCCCGTGCCTAAGACACCAGACATTGTAACCTTGTTGTTGAGCATTCAAGGTCAACTAACAGGATTGCAAAGTCAGATAAAGGAGCAAGGCAAAAGGGTAGATCATCTTTACTCTTTGTTGCCTGGCCTGGCGCAATTTAGACCATAATGGGCGCGCAGCCGGAGACGCGCCTAAAGGTCCTAGCTGTGAATGTAAATTCACTGATTAGGATTGAACGAAGAGCAAACATGTTCCAATTGTTGAAAGACTTCAGTCCCGATGTATTTATGGCTAGCGAAACCAAGCTAAACCACAAACACAAATTGACTCATAAAAATTACAATATCGTAAGAAAAGACCTCGTATGCATCTGTTTCACTCAAGGAAAGCAGATGTATATGATTGTTACTTACTTTGCTTCAGAACTCGAGATTCTTTTTCGGGAACTAAAACTGAGCTTGGAAGAAAACTATTTCATCTTGGCCGGTGATTTCAACGCAAAACATGAAGATTGAGAAAATCAATATAGTAATCCCAGAGGTAACCATCTTTTTAATTTGATGAATCTTTACAGCGTTGAATATGGCGTCGACCTGCTGGCTACCGAAAAACCATCGGCCATCCTAGAAGCGGCTCCTTTCTAGATCTTTTGCTGTACGACACCAGACTGACAATTACAGACAAAGTGGGTAATCACCTTCGAAACTGCTTTCAGACAGTCAAGTACGACAGTGATTACTGCGGATTGACTGCTGTAATGCAGATTCCGAACGAACGCATGGAGTTGGAGGAGTACGTTGCAACGCACGCTTACAATTACAGTAAGATTCGCTGGCCTCATTTCACCAATGCCTTAGCGAGAGAACTTCGTTCGAGTGACATAGCCCCACCAAACAACAGAAACCTGACAAATACAGAGATTGACCATTTACAACAGATGGACGAAAAAATAAAACAAACGATGGAACGAACAACACCAAAGTACAAAAAACGGGACCAAATGGACGCCTACAAAAACGCAACTATTGACGCACTGCGAAGGCACAAGAGTGGCTTACTTGTTGCGTTATAATTGAACGCAACAAGTCTTCTTCGCATTTAATTTTATTAAAATGATGCATTTTGCATCCACTTTTGTTTTGTTTACAATGTTCGATTTGACAAATGTCACATTCCTTCTACACGAGGATGAGAGAGAGCGGGATGGCCATAGTCCTTCTGACCATGGTTCTCTCTGTCATTTTCGTGAGGAAAAAAATACCGAGTCTCGTTTCAGGTTTCAAAAGAAGGTTGGTTTCCATTTAAGTGAAACCAAACTAGATGGATGGTCTGGTTAATGCATAAGTTGCGTGAGAAGTTACTCCAAATGGAGAATGGCCTACGGCCCAACGTAAAGTTTTAAAAAATTGTAAATTTATTTTCGTAAAGTTTTAAAAAAAAAAGAAATTGTAAATTTATTTTCTTTTGGAATTCTTTTATTTAATTTGTTATTTCTTTAACGGTAATAGTATTAATGATGAAATGTTTGTAATACTTGTAACAGATTTCATAGACTTATGGAAGGTTAAGTTTCGAGAAACTTAGTTCGGGGTTTAGCTAACAGATACCAAATTGTAATTATTTTGTTTGTTCTTTCCTTTCGCGCGGTTGTGATAAAGTTAAAGTAAAGTTAAAGTTAAAGTTAAAGTTAAAGTTAAAGTTAAAGTTAAAGTTAAAGTTAAAGTTAAAGTTAAAGTTAAAGTTAAAGTTAAAGTTAAAGTTAAAGTTAAAGTTAAAGTAAAGATTTTTCTCGATTTTAAATTTCGTAGTTTTTGTTCGATATCAAAGTAGAAAGTGGGGGTGGCTGAATGCAGCTCCTGGAATCGTCGTGACCTGGAAGTGAATCCAGCGGGCGGCGAATTCTAGGGTGACTTGCATTTAGCTGTGAGAGAAGAGCGAGTAAGCGGGATCGCGAGAATTTCATCACAAGTTGAGATCAACAAGCCGATCTCCGATTGGCTGTTGATGATGTGATTGAAATCCGCCACTCCATATTGGCTGAAAGCTAAAATGGCGGGAGACGAAATAGAAGAGACAGGACAGATCTTGAGGTCTGGCCGTCAATTCTTGGCTAACATTGAAAGTGAAAAGATTAAGGAAAAAAATTGGTGATTTTCGAACAGAGATTGTGAAAAATAAATTGAGAAAAATTATCAAAATCAGTGTCGAAGTTAAAGAAAAATAAGGAAGGAAAAGAATTTAGAGAAGGAAAGGAAAAACAAAAAGAATTAGTTGGGGATTTGGCAACAAAAAAAAAAGATAAGTACAATTTTTTTTGGTTCTGTGTAAAATCGTTTCTTTTTAATTTTTTCTTTATCCCAATTTTATTGATGGGAATTAAGACCTTAACGGTCCATGAAATCTTTTGTTTAATCTTTGGAAAAGATCCTGAGTTTTCATCCTGCGCTGTGCAAGGTTTCTCAGGCAGATTTAAATCAATAAAGTGGTCATAAAAGGTATCCATTTTGTCTTCTTTTGTTTTATTTCTATAGTGGTTTTATTATTTCGTTGGTGTTTTTATTTTCTTTGTTTCAGAAAAGGTTTGCAATTTCCTTTTTTTTCCATTTCAGAAAAAAATTGCTGGCGCCCTCTTTCTTACGAAACGTAAGACTGCCCCTGTGGCAATTGTAACAAAATTTATATTCATTTTGATATCAAAGTGATATCAAAATCATCAGCAACTTAATTAATCGAATCGTCGATTAATTTACATTCGCTGAACCCACCCCTTTCTGAGCTAGTCGTAGTGGCAGCACTTTATTTGCTGCTTGTTGCAATTTGTACTTCGTTCGCCTCTTCGCCGCTGTTCTTTGACAGATCGGCACATTTTCATTTTCATACATCGCGATTAAATTTGTTCAAGTGTTTTTCTTTTGTTTATTTTGATTTAGGTTTTGATTTTATTTATCATAAAAATAATTATCGGTGGAAAAAAAATTGCAACATACTGACTAGACTCAAAAACTTATACAGCCGACTTACACACCCACACGACTTGGAGGTAAGGGCACTGAAGTCGTCAATAAAAGATATCAATCTGTTGATTAAGGAGAACTACAGGTTATTAATTAACAAGTACTGGGATCACAAGATCCGGTCAGTAATTCCAGTGACCCGAGTATGTTTCCTAAAATCAACAATAAATTCAGGAAAAAGAACGATAATGACCTTCCGCGTCTGAAATTCCAAAGAACTGAAAAAAAACAGAGACGAACTTATGACAGCGCAAATAGATCCGGATGAAGCCATCTTTGACGATGACTTCTACATGATACGAAGGAAAAGGTGGAGGCAGTGGGAGCTGCTTTCCAGCAAGTGTACAGGGTGAATGTTAGCATTCGCCAGAACCACGACCTGGAAAACAAAGCCCTACTTCATCACTTTTACCTTAGAAATGAAATGACACAATGGCCATCTGAGAACCGCGGTTTCATCCGGTTCAACGACGATTCCTTGGTAAATGCCATAATCGCCGAGCAAACGGGACCAAGTCCCTTGTTAGTATCGAAGGTTGAGCTTCAGCTCATTTTCAATAAAAAACAAAAAGTCAGCAGGTGTCGATGGTATATCCAACGTTGTACTAAGACATTTACCGATGGAGGCAATTGACATTTATACCACACTTTTCAATAATGCACTGAATAATGCATATTATCCAGTGCATTGGAATCCTCTCCCGAAAAAGGGAAAGGACAACTCTAACCCGTCAAATATTCGGTCGATAAATCTTCTTCCGAGCATCAGCAAAGTTTTCGAAGAGATCATCAATAGGGCTTTGACTAAGTGGGCTGCGGACAACAAAATAATTCCGGATAAACAGTTCGGGTTCAAGGCGGGTCATGACACAAGTCATGCTGCGTCTAAACTCGTTTCTGATATCCAATGGAATAAATCAAAACAACAATGCACAGGTGCTGTTCTGGTTGATTTGGAAAAGGCCTTTGACACCGTATGGTTAGAGGGTCTTTACCTAAAACTGAGTAGGCTTGGCATAAGCAAGCCATTGTTGTATATACTTTATGATATGCTTAACGGTAGAAAGTTTGTTGTCAAAAGTGGCAATGTAACTTCTTCCACAACATTCTTAATTCAAAATGGTCTTCAACAGGGAGCGGTGAATTCGCCGATTCTCTTCAGCATTTACACCAGCGATCTGATAGGTAGTCTTACAAAGGCAATTGCGTACGCCGACGATCTAATTGCGTACAGAACGGTTCGAAGGGTTGAGGCTATTAGTGTTGTGAGAACATACCATATGAAGTTGAGAAGTATAGTTCTTATTATAGGTTTAGTATATAAGTTTAGTACATAAGAGAAATGTCATAGTTTTGAGTTATATTATATTGATGAATAAATCAGTCTTAAAACAACTCTCGTCTTCACACTATAATATGGTGTCAGAAGTAAAAACTTATACATAAAAAAAAAAAAAAAAAAAATTTAAGTAAAGTAAAAATTTACAATTTATAAAAATTTAAAAATACAAATTTTATGACTAAAGATAACACAGAAACTAAGGAAACTAAACCCAAACTTGAAGTTATGTCTACAAAAGGAGAGCACGTGGGAATAGTCTCATCGTTACCACCATTGGATTTTACACATTATGGTCATCAAAACTTATCCGATCTCTGGAAAAACTGGATCCTACAATTTAAAATTTTCCTGAGAGCATCCAACATGGAAACAGAAAAAGATCCCCGAAAAGTGGCTATATTTTTGCATTATCTTGGATCAGACTCGCTGCCTATCTTCAGCTCGTTTGGACTTGATATGGACACAGCAAGTTTGCAAGATGTAATCGATAAATTCGAAGAATTCTGTTCCCCAAAAAAGAATATTGCGATGGAAAGACACAACTTTTTTACGAGAAAACAAATCAGTGGTGAGTCCATTACAGAATTTGTCACAAACCTAAAAAATGTAAGCAAATCATGTGAACTTGGAACGTTGCAAAGTAGCATAGTAAAAGACATCTTCATTTGTGGCTTAAGTAGAGAAAATAGTTCCATAAGAGATAAGCTATTGCAAGATGACAAATTAACACTAGAAAAAACAATAGAAATTGCTCGCCTTATGGAAAATACGAAAGAGCAGGCAAAACAACTTGAAACTCCAACGACAACTGTAGTAGCCAAAATAGATAGAAGGCTACCGAAATCTAACGTTAAATACAGCTATGCAAAACCTATGACCGAAAGAGGTAGAAATACAAAGACGTCATCAATAGCGGAGAAAAATCACTAGACAAAAGCTACACCTACACAAAAAGCCTGTTATCGATGTGGACAACAACATCACTTCAAATGTCCAGCATTGGGACAACATGTAAGAAATGCGGCAAACGGAATCATTATGCTGTCATTTGCAAGAGCAAGCTTCAAGTAAGAGTCGTAAATGCGGAAGAAGGAGAAGAAGAGTTATTTTTGGCAACAATCAAGCAGATGGAAGGTGATTTTGGTAAGGCGATAACTGGTAATGATCTATGGACTATAGAGTTATGTATAAATAAGAAAAAAGTTAGTTGTTTATTAGACACCGGCGCTCAAGCCAATGTAATTTCAGAAAAAACATTAAACGAACTTTTGCTAAAAAATATTAAACTTAAACCTACTATTGCTAAAATCGTTTCTTATACCGGTGAAAGTATTATTAATAGCGGAATTTGCAAATTAAAATGTAGTTTAGAAAGTAAAAAAGATGTATATATTGATTTTTTTGTGGTTAAAAAGACGATTGTATTTCAATTATTGGCTTAAAAACATGCAAAGAATTAAATTTATAAAAAAGTCTATGAAATATCTAATGAAACTTGTGAAAATAATTTATTAAAGGAGTTCAGTGATGTTTTCGAAGGTTTAGGTCTTTTGTCAGAAAAAATAAATTTAAAAGTAAATCCGGATGTAAAACCTAAAATTGATGATCCAAGAAAAGTGCCATTTAAATTAATGCAGCGTTATAAAGAAGAACTTGAACGTATGAAGCAGCTTGGCGTAATAACGGATGTTCATGAACCCACTTCTTGGGTAAGTTCGATTGTTCTAGTAGAAAAGGCAAATAAAGAACTCAGAGTCTGCCTTGATCCTAGAAGTTTAAATGAGGCAATAGTTCGCCCGCATTTTGAGATGCCTGATTTTGAATACATTCGTTCCCAGCTGGCAGGTTCTAAGTTCTTTAGGATTCTGGATGTTAGAATTAACTTTCAATACTCCTTTTGGAAGAAAACGTTTTTTAAGATTACCGTATGGAATTAACGCGGTTTCAGAAATTTTTCATAATTGCATGCAAAGATTATTTAGTGATTTACCAGAATTATTAATATACGTTGATGATTTTTTTAGTGCATGGAAAGACGAGAGAAGAGCATGATAATAATTTAAGACTTGTTTTAGAAAGAACAAAACAGTTAGGACTCAAATTAAATAAAAACAAATGCAAAATAGGGGTTTCTAAAATCAAATATTTAGGGCACATTTTCGAACCTGAAAGTATATCGTCGGATCCTTCAAAAATAGAAGCTATCCAGAGCATGACTACGCCATCATGTGTTAAAGACCTACAGAGATTTTTAGGCATGGTTAATTATCTTGGTGCTTACATTCAAAACTTATCAGCAGAAACGTTAAATCTAAGATCGCTTCTTAAAAAAGACATTGACTGGCAGTGGACTAGTTCACATCAAAAAAAATTTGAAAAAATTAAAGATTTACTTTGTAAGTCACCTATATTATGTCATTTTGATCCTAAAAAGCCAATAACACTTTCAGTTGACTCTTCCAAAGATGCGATGGGAGCGGTTATTTTGCATGAAAAAAGCCCTATAGCCTATGCATCTACAACGTTAACTGAAACTCAACAAAATTATTCCCAGATCGAAAAGGAACTATTGGCAATATATTTCGGCTGCAATAGGTTTCACAGATATCTGTATGGTCAAGCGTTTACGGTTGAAACAGACCACAAACCACTCATATCGATTTTTAAAAAAAGTTTGTGTAAAGTTTCTCCTAGGCTTCAAAGAATTCTTCTTAAGCTTCAAATCTATGATTTAAACGTTATTTATGTCCCAGGAAAAAACATGTATGTTGCGGACACTTTATCAAGAGCATGCTGTGTTAATGATTCCGAATTTAAAAAAAAGGTCTGATGAGGTGAATGTAAATGTAAATTTGATATTATCAAATTTGTCAGTCAGAGACAAAATTGGAAGAAATAAAAAGAAAAACGAACGATGATGTTGCTTTCACAATCGTCAAAGAATATTGTTTGAAAGGGTGGCCAGAAAGAAATAGTTTGACAAGACTAGAAGCACAACCTTATTTCCATATGAGGGGAGAGATAACGGTAATTAATGATTTAATTTTTAAAAACAAAAGTCTTATCATACCTAAATCTATGAGAAGAGATATTTTAAATAAAATTCATGAGGGTCATTTTGGCATTGAAAGATGTTTGAATAAAACTAGAGACGTTGTTTATTGGCCAAATATTTACAACGACATACAAAATATTGTCCTTAGTTGCAAAACGTGCGGTAAATATAGACCATCAAATCCAAAAATGACTCTTACTCCTCATCTACCAACAAATCTTCCATGGGAAAAGTTAGGTGTTGATCTTTTTCATTGGAAAAACGAAGTTTATCTTTTAGCTGTAGATTACTACTCTAAATATGTAGAGGTTGCTAATTTAAAGAAAAACTCTACAAGTAAAAACATTATAAACCATCTCAAATCTTTCTTTGCTAGGCATGGTATACCTAAAATTTTAATGTCCGATAATGGATCACCTTTCAATTCAATTGAATATAAAAACTTTTTATCTGCTTGGGATATTGAGTATTTAACGTCCAGTCCTTATTACCCTAAGTCTAATGGTTTAACAGAACGATCTGTTAAAACAATTAAAAATATTTTTAAAAAGTGTTATGAATCAAATAGTGATCCTTATATAGGTCTTTTACAGTACAGAAACACACCCAAAGGCAAGTTCGAATCTCCGTCTAGATTATTGATGTCAAGAAATCGCAGATCTAATTTACCTGTTAATACACAGTATTTAAAACCTGATATAGTCGACACAAAAACTCACAGCAAAAACGTAAAAAAATATAATGAAAAAATGAAAAAATACTACGACGTACATTCAAAGATATTACCTAAAGTTGCTCTTGGCGATGGAGTTCTTTTTAAACGAAAACCTAATGATACTTGGTCACCAGGTAAAATAAAAGAGCAATGCAAAGAACCTAATTCGTATATAGTTGAAGATTTCTCCGATGATCGATCCGAAGCGCAACAATATAGACGAAATAGGGAGCATATTATTTTAAAAAATCAGTCTCATGATAATAAATCAATTGAAGGATTGAACTCGGATAGTACCAATAAGCAATCAAATATAAGTAGTATAACTCCAGAATGTTCTGACAAACGATCTTCCTCAGTTGAAACGTCAGATACTAAATGTAAAAGTTCAAATTATAAAACTCAAAGAGGAAGGGAAGTTATAAAGCCGAAAAGATATTCTTTGTAAAATATTAAAAAAAAAAAAAATTGAAGTATAAATGAATGAACATAAAACAATTAATCGAATTCTTTATTTTTGTTAAATATAAAAAAAAAAAAATAAATAATAAATATATTTTATTTATGTTTTTATATTATACATTTTTTTTATATAATAAAAAGAAAGATGTTGTGAGAACATACCATATGAAGTTGAGAAGTATAGTTCTTAATATTGGTTTAGTATATAAGTTTAGTACATAAGAGAAATGTCATAGTTTTAAGTTATATTATATTGATGAATAAATCAGTCTTAAAACAACTCTCGTCTTCACACTATAATAATTAGAATTCTCTTGCAGCGTGATTTCGACAAGATTCAGCGATATTGCGACGACTGGAAACTGAAAATAAATGTCCAGAAGTCGGAGACAATTCTGTTCCGGACTCCGTTGGCTAGGGCCACGAGGGATACGTGCAAGAATTGGCGCAAGATGGTCATCGTTGATCTTCACGGGCAGCGATTAGCGAGCAAAAGTGTAGTGAAGTACCTCGGTATCTGGTTAGATCAGTATTTATATTTCGACAGACATATAAATGCTGCTCTGACCAGGGCCAGAGGAGCCTTCGCTCTGACGAAACGGCTGTTTTTTAGCAGTCGCCTTGACTCCAGAGTGAAGGTAATTTGCTACATGACCCTCATACGGCCGGTGATCGTTTATGGTTGTCCTGTGTGGTTCAACGTTGCCCCTTCCCAGATGGAGAAGTTTCGGGTGTTCGAGCGGCAGTGTTTACGAATCAACAGAATTGACAATTTCGTGATAAAACTCGTTCGAGGTCACATTGCAAGAGCTATGTCTTCAACCAACAATTTAATTTTCGGGGTGTTCTATCCGAACGACGAGTATTTTGAGAGTGCACGCTTGAGCGGCTTCATTCCACCAGAGGCATTACTCTTTTTAGAGAGATGCGGTCTGATACAGGATAGATTGGCAGTTCCGCTATTCTACCACGTCAGCTCAAGGAGGAAATAGAGCCCCTCCTCAGTCAACTAAAGCTAAAGCAAGAGCCACGCCGACAACAAGAGGCAGCTCAACGGCAACAGCAACAAAACAACAGCAACACGCGAAAGACAAAAACAAAAAAAAAACAAAAACCATAGCAGCAAAAACCACAGTCCAAGCCCGCTACCAAAATCACGGAAGCGGAGCAAAATGTGAAGGCCTCACTACCAATGACAGACCCAATTGCTGAGGGCTTATCGACTTCGGCTTAAGTCCAGCAGCAGCAGCAACAACAACAGCCAAAACAAAGGCAGCAGCAGCAGAGGCAGAAGCAGCAGCAACAGCAGCAACGCCAGAAACAACCACAGAAAAAACAAGAACAAATATCACCAATACGGACACACAGAGTTCACCTGGACGACATAAAACAGGTATGTAAGTCGGCCACAAAGGGAAACTTTGTTATTAAAATTTTAAATGATAAAGAAAAGAACTATTCGGTGCAGTGCTTCTCACTGGCCGAACACAATATAGTTAAAGGGTTGCTAAAAGAGGCCACAGCTGAATTCTTCAGTTTCAACCCTCGAAGTGAAAAATTTAAGACGGTCCTACTGAAGGACATAAGTTCCTGCACGGAACCGGAGGCGCTCTTAGCTGAGCTCCGTCATAAAGCCAATGACGATCTCGATTTTATCGGGGTCAAGCCTTTCACTACGGTGAAGTCCAGGCGAGGGGGTTATAGGCTGCGCCAATGTTCCTCGTAACATTATCGCTCCATAGTTGGATTGAGAGTCTGAGGGAAATCACATGCCTCGACTATTAAGCCATACGTTGGGAGACATTAAAAAGGCACGACGACATTTTACAATGTACGAAGTGCCAGAGGTTTGGACATGCCAGAGCCAACTGCAATATGCAGTTGCGCTGCGTCAAGTGCTCTGAGACCCACATTAAGTGAGAGTGTAAGCTGGGTAAGATTTAGCCAAGCTCAAGTGTGTCCTGTGTGTAAACCAGCTAGCTAGCTATAGGGGTTACCCTAAGGTCCAACAAATTAAGCAGAAACAGGCCAGTCAAAAAGCCGAAGTAAGTCGAATAGTTCGACAGAAATTCGTAGATCCTATATTCTCTTACGCCCTAATAGTGTCAAGGAATGGGAACACGAGACAGGTTCCACCAACGGTTGTCCCAAAGGCCCCCGAGCCTAGGGCACCAGAGGTGCAGTCTGACATAGTAACTTTGTTGTTGGGCATTCATGGTCAACTAACAGGTCTGCAAAGTCAGATAAAGGAGCAAGGCAAAAGGGTAGATCATCGTTACTCTTTGTTGCCTGGCCTGGCGCAATTTAGACTATAATGGGCGCGATGCCTGAGACGCGCCTAAAGGTCCTAGCTGTGAATGTAAATTCACTGATTAGGATTGAACGAAGAGCAAACATGTTCCAATTGTTGAAAGACTTCAGTCCCGATGTGTTTATGGCTAGCGAAACCAAGCTAAACCACAAACACAAATTGACTCATAAAAATTACAATATCGTAAGAAAAGACCTCGCCCGATTCCCCTCAAGGGGGAGGTGTCGCTCTCTTTATACGAAAAGCCATTAATTATAAAGTCATATACAACAATGAATTGCAAAAGCTCAAGACGCTAGAAGTTTGTGTTGTATGCATCTCTTTCACTCAAGGGAAGCGGATGTAAATGATTGCGGCTTATGCGGCTGGAGCTCCGCAGGTTACTTACTTTGCTTCAGAACTCGAGATTCTTTTTCGGAAGAAAACTTGGAAGAAAACTATTTCATCTTGGCCGGTGATTTCAACGCAAAACATGAAGATTGGGAAAATCAATATAGTAATCCCAGAGTTAACCATCTTTTTAATTTGATGAATCTTTACAGCGTTGAATATGGCGTCGACCTGCTGGCTACCGAAAAACCATCGTCCATCCTAGAAGCGGCTCCTTTCTAGATCTTTTGCTGTACGACACCAGACTGACAATTACAGACAAAGTGGGTAATCACCTTCGAAACTTTCAGACAGTCAAGTACGGCAGTGATTACTGCGGATTGACTGCTGTAATGCAGATTCCGAACGAACGCATGGAGTTGGAGGAATACGTTGTAACGCACGCTTACAATTACAGTAAGATTTGCTAGCTTCATTTCACCAATGCCTTAGCGAGAGAACTTCGTTCGAGTGACATAGCCCCACCAAACAATAGAAACCTGACAAATACAGAGATTGACCATTTACAACAGATGGACGAAAAAATAAAACAAACGATGGAACGGACAATACCAAAGTACAAAAAACGGGACCAAATGGACGCCTACAAAAACGCGACTATTGACGCACTGCGCAGGCACAAGAGTGGCTTACTGACTAGACTCAAAAACTTATACAGCCGACTTACACACCCACACGACTTGGAGGTAAGGGCACTGAAGTCGTCAATAAAAGATATCAATCTGTTGATTAAGGAGAACTACAGGTTATTAATTAACAAGTACTGGGATCACAAGATCCGGTCAGTAATTCCAGTGACCCGAGTATGTTTCCTAAAATCAACAATAAATTCAGGAAAAAGAACGATAATGACCTTCCGCGTCTGAAATTCCAAAGAACTGAAAAGAACAGAGACGAACTTATGACAGCGCAAATAGATCCGGATGAAGCCATCTTTGACGATGACTTCTACATGATACGAAGGAAAAGGTGGAGGCAGTGGGAGCTGCTTTCCAGCAAGTGTACAGGGTGAATGTTAGCATTCGCCAGAACCACGACCTGGAAAACAAAGCCCTACTTCATCACTTTTACCTTAGAAATGAAATGACACAATGGCCATCTGAGAACCGCGGTTTCATCCGGTTCAACGACGATTCCTTGGCAAATGCCATAATCGCCGAGCAAACGGGACCAAGTCCCTTGTTAGTAACGAAGGTTGAGCTTCAGCTCATTTTCAATTCAATAAAAAACAAAAAGTCAGCAGGTGTCGATGGTATATCCAACGTTGTACTAAGACATTTACCGATGGAGGCAATTGATATTTATACCACACTCTTCAATAATGCACTGAATAATGCATATTATCCAGTGCATTGGAATTCTCTCCCGAAAAAGGGAAAGGACAACTCCAACCTGTCAAATCTTCGGTCGATAAATCTTCTTCCGAGCATCAGCAAAGTTTTCGAAGAGATCATCAATAGGGCTTTGACTAAGTGGGCTGCGGGCAACAAAATAATTCCGGATAAACAGTTCGGGTTCAAGGCGGGTCATGACACAATTCATGCTGCTCGTTTCTGATATCCAATGGAATAAATCAAAACAACAATGCACAGGTGCTGTTCTGGTTGATTTGGAAAAGGCCTTTGACACCGTATGGTTAGAGGGTCTTTACCTAAAACTGAGTAGGCTTGGCATAAGCAAGCCATTGTTGTATATACTTTATGATATGCTTAACGGTAGAAAGTTTGTTGTCAAAAGTGGCAATGTAACTTCTACCACAACATTCTTAATTAAAAATGGTCTTCAACAGGGAGCGGTGAATTCGCCGATTCTCTTCAGCATTTACACCAGCGATCTGATAGGTAGTCTTACAAAGGCAATTGCATACGCCGACGATCTAATTGCGTACAGAACGGTCCGAAGGGTTGAGGTTATTAGTGTTGTGAGAACATACCATATGAAGTTGAGAAGTATAGTTCTTATTATAGGTTTAGTATATAAGTTTAGTACATAAGAGAAATGTCATAGTTTTAAGTTATATTATATTGATGAATAAATCAGTCTTAAAACAACTCTCGTCTTCATACTATAATATGGTGTCAGAAGTAAAAACTTATACATAAAAAAAAAAAATTAATGTAAAAATTTGCAATTTATAAAAATTTAAAAATACAAATTTTATGACTAAAGATAACACAGAAACTAAGGAAACTAAACCCAAACTTGAAGTTATGTCTACAAAAGGAGAGCACGTGGGAATAGTCCCATCGTTACCCTTCATTGGATTTTACACATTATGGTCATCAAAACTTATCCGATCTCTGGAAAACCTGGATCCTACAATTTAAAATTTTCCTGAGAGCATCCAACATGGAAACAGAAAAAGATCCCCGAAAAGTGGCTATATTTTTGCATTATCTTGGATCAGACTCGCTGCCTATCTTCAGCTCGTTTGGACTTGATATGGACACAGCAAGTTTGCAAGATGTAATCGATAAATTCGAAGAATTCTGTTCCCCAAAAAAGAATATTGCGATGGAAAGACACAACTTTTTACGAGAAAACAAATCAGTGGTGAGTCCATTACAGAATTTGTCACAAACCTAAAAAATGTAAGCAAATCATGTGAACTTGGAACGTTGCAAAGTAGCATAGTAAAAGACATCTTCATTTGTGGCTTAAGTAGAGAAAATAGTTCCATAAGAGATAAGCTATTGTAAGATGACAAATTAACACTTGAAAAAGCAATAGAAATTGCTCGCCTTATGGAAAATACGAAAGAGCAGGCAAAACAACTTGAAACTCCAACAACAACTGTAGTAGCCAAAATAGATAGAAGGCTACCGAAATCTAACGTTAAATACAGCAATGCAAAACCTATGACCGAAAGAGGTAGAAATAAAAAGACGTCATCAATAGCGGAGAAAAATCACCAGACAAAAGCTACACCTACACAAAAAGCCTGTTATCGATGTGGACAACAACATCACTTCAAATGCCCAGCATTAGGGTCAACATGTAAAAAATGCGGCAAACGGAATCATTATGCTGTCATGTGCAAGAGCAAGCTTCAAGTAAGAGTCGTAAATGCGGAAGAAGGAGAAGAGTTATTTTTGGGAACAATCAAGCAGATGGAAGGTGATTTTGGTAAGGCGATAACTGGTAATGATCTATGGACTATAGAATTATGTATAAATAAGAAAAAAGTTAGTTGTTTATTAGACACCGGCGCTCAAGCCAATGTAATTTCAGAAAAAACATTAAACGAACTTTTGCTAAAAAATATTAATTTTTCAGTGATGTTTTCGAATGTTTAGGTCTTTTGTCAGAAAAAATAAATTTAAAAGTAAATCCGGATGTAAAACCTAAAATTGATGCTCCAAGAAAAGTGCCATTTAAATTAATGCAGCGTTATAAAGAAGAACTCGAACGTATGAAGCAGCTTGGCGTGATAACGGATGTTCATGAACCCACTTCTTGGGTAAGTTCGATTGTTCTAGTAGAAAAGGCAAATAAAGAACTCAGAGTCTGCCTTGATCCTAGAAGTTTAAATGAGGCAATAGTTCGCCCGCATTTTGAGATATCTGATTTTGAATACATTCGTTCCCAGCTGGCAGGTTCTAAGTTCTTTAGCCTTCTTGATGCAAATTCAGGATTCTGGATGTTAGAATTAGACAAAGAAAGTTCTTTTCTTTGTACTTTCAACACTCCTTTTGGAAGAAAACGTTTTTTAAGATTACCGTATGGAATTAACGCGGCTTCAGAAATTTTTCATAATTGCATGCAAAGATTATTTAGTGATTTACCAGAATTATTAATATACGTTGATGATTTTTTAGTGCATGGAAAGACGAGAGAAGAGCATGATAATAATTTAAGACTTGTTTTAGAAAGAACAAAACAGTTAGGACTCAAATTAAATAAAAACAAATGCAAAATAGGGGTTTCTAAAATCAAATATTTAGGGCACATTTTCGAACCTGAAAGTATATCGTCGGATCCTTCAAAAATAGAAGCTATCCAGAGCATGACTACGCCATCATGTGTTAAAGACCTACAGAGATTTTTAGGCATGGTTAATTATCTTGGTGCTTACATTCAAAACTTATCAGCAGAAACGTTAAATCTAAGATCGCTTCTTAAAAAAGACATTGACTGGCAGTGGACTAGTTCACATCAAAAAAAATTTGAAAAAATTAAAGATTTACTTTGTAAGTCACCTATATTATGTCAATTTGATCCTAAAAAGCCAATAACACTTTCAGTTGACTCTTCCAAAGATGCGATGGGAGCGGTTATTTTGCATGAAAAAAGCCCTATAGCCTATGCATCTACAACGTTAACTGAAACTCAACAAAATTATTCCCAGATTGAAAAGGAACTATTGGCAATATATTTCGGCTGCAATAGGTTTCACAGATATCTGTATGGTCAAGCGTTTACGGTTGAAACAGACCACAAACCACTCATATCGATTTTTAAAAAAAGTTTGTGTAAAGTTTCTCCTAGGCTTCAAAGAATTCTTCTTAAGCTTCAAATCTATGATTTAAACGTTATTTATGTCCCAGGAAAAAACATGTATGTTGCGGACACTTTATCAAGAGCATGCTGTGTTAATGATTCCGAATTTAAAAAAAGCTCTGATGAGGTGAATGTAAATGTAAATTTGATATTATCAAATTTGTCAGTAACAGAGACAAAATTGGAAGAAATAAAAAGAAAAACGAATGATGATGTTGCTTTGACAATCATCAAAGAATATTGTTTGAAAGGGTGGCCAGAAAGAAATAGTTTGACAAGACTAGAAGCACAACCTTATTTCCATATGAGGGGAGAGATAACGGTAATTAATGATTTAATTTTTAAAAACAAAAGTCTTATCATACCTAAATCTATGAGAAGAGATATTTTAAATAAAATTCATGAGGGTCATTTTGGCATTGAAAGATGTTTGAATCAAACTAGAGACGTTGTTTATTGGCCAAATATTTACAACGACATAAAAAATATTGTCCTTAGTTGCAAAACGTGCGGTAAATATAGACCATCAAATCCAAAAATGACTCTTACTCCTCATCTACCAACAAATCTTCCATGGGAAAAGTTAGGTGTTGATCTTTTTCATTGGAAAAACGAAGTTTATCTTTTAGCTGTAGATTACTACTCTAAATATGTAGAGGTTGCTAATTTAAAGAAAAACTCTACAAGTAAAAACATTATAAACCATCTCAAATCTTTCTTTGCTAGGCATGGTATACCTAAAATTTTAATGTCCGATAATGGATCACCTTTCAATTCAATTGAATATAAAAACTTTTTATCTGCTTGGGATATTAAGTATTTAACGTCCAGTCCTTATTACCCTAAGTCTAATGGTTTAACAGAACGATCTGTTAAAACAATTAAAAATATTTTTAAAAAGTGTTATGAATCAAATAGTGATCCTTATATAGGTCTTTTACAGTACAGAAACACACCCAAAGGCAAGTTCGAATCTCCGTCTAGATTATTGATGTCAAGAAATCGCAGATCTAATTTACCTGTTAATACACAGTATTTAAAACCTGATATAGTCGACACAAAAACTCACAGCAAAAACGTAAAAAAATATAATGAAAAAATGAAAAAATACTACGACGTACATTCAAAGATATTACCTAAAGTTGCTCTTGGCGATGGAGTTCTTTTTAAACGAAAACCTAATGATACTTGGTCACCAGGTAAAATAAAAGAGCAATGCAAAGAACCTAATTCGTATATAGTTGAAGATTTCTCCGATGATCGATCCGAAGCGCAACAATATAGACGAAATAGGGAGCATATTATTTTAAAAAATCAGTCTCATGATAATAAATCAATTGAAGGATTGAACTCGGATAGTACCAATAAGCAATCAAATATAAGTAGTATAACTCCAGAATGTTCTGACAAACGATCTTCCTCAGTTGAAACGTCAGATACTAAATGTAAAAGTTCAAATTATAAAACTCAAAGAGGAAGGGAAGTTATAAAGCCGAAAAGATATTCTTTGTAAAATATTAAAAAAAAAAAAAAATTGAAGTATAAATGAATGAACATAAAACAATTAATCGAATTCTTTATTTTTGTTAAAAATAAAAAAAAATAAATAATAAATATATTTTTTTTATGTTTTTATATTATACATTTTTTTTATATAATAAAAAGAAAGATGTTGTGAGAACATACCATATGAAGTTGAGAAGTATAGTTCTTAATATTGGTTTAGTATATAAGTTTAGTACATAAGAGAAATGTCATAGTTTTAAGTTATATTATATTGATGAATAAATCAGTCTTAAAACAACTCTCGTCTTCACACTATAATAATTAGAATTCTCTTGCAGCGTGATTTCGACAAGATTCAGCGATATTGCGACGACTGGAAACTGAAAATAAATGTCCAGAAGTCGGAGACAATTCTGTTCCGGACTCCGTTGGCTAGGGCCACGAGGGATACGTGCAAGAATTGGCGCAAGATGGTCATCGTTGATCTTCACGGGCAGCGATTAGCGAGCAAAAGTGTAGTGAAGTACCTCGGTATCTGGTTAGATCAGTATTTATATTTCGACAGACATATACATGCTGCTCTGACCAGGGCCAGAGGAGCCTTCGCTCTGACGAAACGGCTGTTTTTTAGCAGTCGCCTTGACTCCAGAGTGAAGGTAATTTGCTACATGACCCTCATACGGCCGGTGATCGTTTATGGTTGTCCTGTGTGGTTCAACGTTGCCCCTTCCCAGATGGAGAAGTTTCGGGTGTTCGAGCGGCAGTGTTTACGAATCAACAGAATTGACAATTTCGTGATAAAACTCGTTCGAGGTCACATTGCAAGAGCTATGTCTTCAACCAACAATTTAATTTTCGGGGCGTTCTATCCGAACGACGAGTATTTTGAGAGTGCACGCTTGAGCGGCTTCATTCCACCAGAGGCATTACTCTTTTTAGAGAGATGCGGTCTGATACAGGATAGATTGGCAGTTCCGCTATTCTACCACGTCAGACGACGAACCGGAGGAAAACCTCAGGAAGCTCAAGGAGGAAATAGAGCCCCTCCTCAGTCAACTAAAGCTAAAGCAAGAGCCACGCCGACAACAAGAGGCAGCTCAACGGCAACAGCAACAAAACAACAGCAACACGCGAAAGACAAAAACAAAAAAAAACAAAAACCACAGCAGCAAAAACCACAGTCCAAGCCCGCTACCAAAATCACGGAAGCGGAGCAAAATGTGAAGGCCTCACTACCAATGACAGACCCAATTGCTGAGGGCTTATCGACTTCGGCTTAAGTCCAGCAGCAGCAGCAACAACAACAGCCAAAACAAAGGCAGCAGCAGCAGAGGCAGAAGCAGCAGCAACAGCAGCAACGCCAGAAACAACCACAGAAAAAACAAGAAAAAATATCACCAATACGGACACACAGAGTTCACCTGGACGACATAAAACAGGTATGTAAGTCGGCCACAAAGGGAAACTTTGTTATTAAAATTTTAAATGATAAAGAAAAGAACTATTCGGTGCAGTGCTTCTCACTGGCCGAACACAATATAGTTAAAGGGTTGCTAAAAGAGGCCACAGCTGAATTCTTCAGTTTCAACCCTCGAAGTGAAAAATTTAAGACGGTCCTACTGAAGGGCATAAGTTCCTGCACGGAACCGGAGGCGCTCTTAGCTGAGCTCCGTCATAAAGCCAATGACGATCTCGATTTTATCGGGGTCAAGCCTTTCACTACGGTGAAGTCCAGGCGAGGGGGTTATAGGCTGCGCCAATGTTCCTCGTAACATTATCGCTCCATAGTTGGATTGAGAGTCTGAGGGAAATCACACGCCTCGACTATTAAGCCATACGTTGGGAGACATTAAAAAGGCACGACGACATTTTACAATGTACGAAGTGCCAGAGGTTTGGACATGCCAGAGCCAACTGCAATATGCAGTTGCGCTGCGTCAAGTGCTCTGAGACCCACATTAAGTGAGAGTGTAAGCTGGGTAAGATTTAGCCAAGCTCAAGTGTGTCCTGTGTGTAAACCAGCTAGCTAGCTATAGGGGTTACCCTAAGGTCCAACAAATTAAGCAGAAACAGGCCAGTCAAAAAGCCGAAGTAAGTCGAATAGTTCGACAGAAATTCGTAGATCCTAAATTCTCTTACGCCCTAATAGTGTCAAGGAATGGGAACACGAGACAGGTTCCACCAACGGTTGTCCCAAAGGCCCCCGAGCCTAGGGCACCAGAGGTGCAGTCTGACATAGTAACTTTGTTGTTGGGCATTCATGGTCAACTAACAGGTCTGCAAAGTCAGATAAAGGAGCAAGGCAAAAGGGTAGATCATCTTTACTCTTTGTTGCCTGGCCTGGCGCAATTTAGACTATAATGGGCGCGATGCCTGAGACGCGCCTAAAGGTCCTAGCTGTGAATGTAAATTCACTGATTAGGATTGAACGAGGAGCAAACATGTTCCAATTGTTGAAAGACTTCAGTCCCGATGTGTTTATGGCTAGCGAAACCAAGCTAAACCACAAACACAAATTGACTCATAAAAATTACAATATCGTAAGAAAAGACCTCGCCCGATTCCCCTCAAGGGGGAGGTGTCGCTCTCTTTATACGAAAAGCCATTAATTATAAAGTCATATACAACAATGAATTGCAAAAGCTCAAGACGCTAGAAGTTTGTGTTGTATGCATCTCTTTCACTCAAGGGAAGCGGATGTAAATGATTGCGGCTTATGCGGCTGGAGCTCCGCAGGTTACTTACTTTGCTTCAGAACTCGAGATTCTTTTTCGGAAGAAAACTTGGAAGAAAACTATTTCATCTTGGCCGGTGATTTCAACGCAAAACATGAAGATTGGGAAAATCAATATAGTAATCCCAGAGTTAACCATCTTTTTAATTTGATGAATCTTTACAGCGTTGAATATGGCGTCGACCTGCTGGCTACCGAAAAACCATCGTCCATCCTAGAAGCGGCTCCTTTCTAGATCTTTTGCTGTACGACACCAGACTGACAATTACAGACAAAGTGGGTAATCACCTTCGAAACTTTCAGACAGTCAAGTACGGCAGTGATTACTGCGGATTGACTGCTGTAATGCAGATTCCGAACGAACGCATGGAGTTGGAGGAATACGTTGTAACGCACGCTTACAATTACAGTAAGATTTGCTAGCTTCATTTCACCAATGCCTTAGCGAGAGAACTTCGTTCGAGTGACATAGCCCCACCAAACAATAGAAACCTGACAAATACAGAGATTGACCATTTACAACAGATGGACGAAAAAATAAAACAAACGATGGAACGGACAATACCAAAGTACAAAAAACGGGACCAAATGGACGCCTACAAAAACGCGACTATTGACGCACTGCGCAGGCACAAGAGTGGCTTACTGACTAGACTCAAAAACTTATACAGCCGACTTACACACCCACACGACTTGGAGGTAAGGGCACTGAAGTCGTCAATAAAAGATATCAATCTGTTGATTAAGGAGAACTACAGGTTATTAATTAACAAGTACTGGGATCACAAGATCCGGTCAGTAATTCCAGTGACCCGAGTATGTTTCCTAAAATCAACAATAAATTCAGGAAAAAGAACGATAATGACCTTCCGCGTCTGAAATTCCAAAGAACTGAAAAAAAACAGAGACGAACTTATGACAGCGCAAATAGATCCGGATGAAGCCATCTTTGACGATGACTTCTACATGATACGAAGGAAAAGGTGGAGGCAGTGGGAGCTGCTTTCCAGCAAGTGTACAGGGTGAATGTTAGCATTCGCCAGAACCACGACCTGGAAAACAAAGCCCTACTTCATCACTTTTACCTTAGAAATGAAATGACACAATGGCCATCTGAGAACCGCGGTTTCATCCGGTTCAACGACGATTCCTTGGCAAATGCCATAATCGCCGAGCAAACGGGACCAAGTCCCTTGTTAGTAACGAAGGTTGAGCTTCAGCTCATTTTCAATTCAATAAAAAACAAAAAGTCAGCAGGTGTCGATGGTATATCCAACGTTGTACTAAGACATTTACCGATGGAGGCAATTGATATTTATACCACACTCTTCAATAATGCACTGAATAATGCATATTATCCAGTGCATTGGAATCCTCTCCCGAAAAAGGGAAAGGACAACTCCAACCTGTCAAATCTTCGGTCGATAAATCTTCTTCCGAGCATCAGCAAAGTTTTCGAAGAGATCATCAATAGGGCTTTGACTAAGTGGGCTGCGGGCAACAAAATAATTCCGGCGGGTCATGACACAATTCATGCTGCTCGTTTCTGATATCCAATGGAATAAATCAAAACAACAATGCACAGGTGCTGTTCTGGTTGATTTGGAAAAGGCCTTTGACACCGTATGGTAAGAGGGTCTTTACCTAAAACTGAGTAGGCTTGGCATAAGCAAGCCATTGTTGTATATACTTTATGATATGCTTAACGGTAGAAAGTTTGTTGTCAAAAGTGGCAATGTAACTTCTACCACAACATTCTTAATTAAAAATGGTCTTCAACAGGGAGCGGTGAATTCGCCGATTCTCTTCAGCATTTACACCAGCGATCTGATAGGTAGTCTTACAAAGGCAATTGCATACGCCGACGATCTAATTGCGTACAGAACGGTCCGAAGGGTTGAGGTTATTAGTGTTGTGAGAACATACCATATGAAGTTGAGAAGTATAGTTCTTATTATAGGTTTAGTATATAAGTTTAGTACATAAGAGAAATGTCATAGTTTTAAGTTATATTATATTGATGAATAAATCAGTCTTAAAACAACTCTCGTCTTCATACTATAATATGGTGTCAGAAGTAAAAACTCATACATAAAAAAAAAAAAATTAATGTAAAAATTTGCAATTTATAAAAATTTAAAAATACAAATTTTATGACTAAAGATAACACAGAAACTAAGGAAACTAAACCCAAACTTGAAGTTATGTCTACAAAAGGAGAGCACGTGGGAATAGTCCCATCGTTACCCTTCATTGGATTTTACACATTATGGTCATCAAAACTTATCCGATCTCTGGAAAACCTGGATCCTACAATTTAAAATTTTCCTGAGAGCATCCAACATGGAAACAGAAACAGATCCCCGAAAAGTGGCTATATTTTTGCATTATCTTGGATCAGACTCGCTGCCTATCTTCAGCTCGTTTGGACTTGATATGGACACAGCAAGTTTGCAAGATGTAATCGATAAATTCGAAGAATTCTGTTCCCCAAAAAAGAATATTGCGATGGAAAGACACAACTTTTTACGAGAAAACAAATCAGTGGTGAGTCCATTACAGAATTTGTCACAAACCTAAAAAATGTAAGCAAATCATGTGAACTTGGAACGTTGCAAAGTAGCATAGTAAAAGACATCTTCATTTGTGGCTTAAGTAGAGAAAATAGTTCCATAAGAGATTAGCTATTGTAAGATGACAAATTAACACTTGAAAAAGCAATAGAAATTGCTCGCCTTATGGAAAATACGAAAGAGCAGGCAAAACAACTTGAAACTCCAACAACAACTGTAGTAGCCAAAATAGATAGAAGGCTACCGAAATCTAACGTTAAATACAGCAATGCAAAACCTATGACCGAAAGAGGTAGAAATAAAAAGACGTCATCAATAGCGGAGAAAAATCACCAGACAAAAGCTACACCTACACAAAAAGCCTGTTATCGATGTGGACAACAACATCACTTCAAATGCCCAGCATTAGGGTCAACATGTAAAAAATGCGGCAAACGGAATCATTATGCTGTCATGTGCAAGAGCAAGCTTCAAGTAAGAGTCGTAAATGCGGAAGAAGGAGAAGAGTTATTTTTGGGAACAATCAAGCAGATGGAAGGTGATTTTGGTAAGGCGATAACTGGTAATGATCTATGGACTATAGAATTATGTATAAATAAGAAAAAAGTTAGTTGTTTATTAGACACCGGCGCTCAAGCCAATGTAATTTCAGAAAAAACATTAAACGAACTTTTGCTAAAAAATATTAATTTTAAACCTACTATTGCTAAAATCGTTTCTTATACCGGTGAAAGTATTATTAATAGCGGAATTTGCAAATTAAAATGTAATTTAGAAAGTAAAAAAGATGTATATATTGATTTTTTTGTGGTTAAAAAAGACGATTGTATTCCAATTATTGGCTTAAAAACATGCACAGAATTAAATTTATAAAAAAAAAAGTCTATGAAATATTTAATGAAACTTGTGAAAATAATTTATTAAAGGAGTTCAGTGATGTTTTCGAAGGTTTAGGTCTTTTGTCAGAAAAAATAAATTTAAAAGTAAATCCGGATGTAAAACCTAAAATTGATGCTCCAAGAAAAGTGCCATTTAAATTAATGCAGCGTTATAAAGAAGAACTCGAACGTATGAAGCAGCTTGGCGTGATAACGGATGTTCATGAACCCACTTCTTGGGTAAGTTCGATTGTTCTAGTAGAAAAGGCAAATAAAGAACTCAGAGTCTGCCTTGATCCTAGAAGTTTAAATGAGGCAATAGTTCGCCCGCATTTTGAGATATCTGATTTTGAATACATTCGTTCCCAGCTGGCAGGTTCTAAGTTCTTTAGCCTTCTTGATGCAAATTCAGGATTCTGGATGTTAGAATTAGACAAAGAAAGTTCTTTTCTTTGTACTTTCAACACTCCTTTTGGAAGAAAACGTTTTTTAAGATTACCGTATGGAATTAACGCGGCTTCAGAAATTTTTCATAATTGCATGCAAAGATTATTTAGTGATTTACCAGAATTATTAATATACGTTGATGATTTTTTAGTGCATGGAAAGACGAGAGAAGAGCATGATAATAATTTAAGACTTGTTTTAGAAAGAAAAAAACAGTTAGGACTCAAATTAAATAAAAACAAATGCAAAATAGGGGTTTCTAAAATCAAATATTTAGGGCACATTTTCGAACCTGAAAGTATATCGTCGGATCCTTCAAAAATAGAAGCTATCCAGAGCATGACTACGCCATCATGTGTTAAAGACCTACAGAGATTTTTAGGCATGGTTAATTATCTTGGTGCTTACATTCAAAACTTATCAGCAGAAACGTTAAATCTAAGATCGCTTCTTAAAAAAGACATTGACTGGCAGTGGACTAGTTCACATCAAAAAAAATTTGAAAAAATTAAAGATTTACTTTGTAAGTCACCTATATTATGTCAATTTGATCCTAAAAAGCCAATAACACTTTCAGTTGACTCTTCCAAAGATGCGATGGGAGCGGTTATTTTGCATGAAAAAAGCCCTATAGCCTATGCATCTACAACGTTAACTGAAACTCAACAAAATTATTCCCAGATTGAAAAGGAACTATTGGCAATATATTTCGGCTGCAATAGGTTTCACAGATATCTGTATGGTCAAGCGTTTACGGTTGAAACAGACCACAAACCACTCATATCGATTTTTAAAAAAAGTTTGTGTAAAGTTTCTCCTAGGCTTCAAAGAATTCTTCTTAAGCTTCAAATCTATGATTTAAACGTTATTTATGTCCCAGGAAAAAACATGTATGTTGCGGACACTTTATCAAGAGCATGCTGTGTTAATGATTCCGAATTTAAAAAAAGCTCTGATGAGGTGAATGTAAATGTAAATTTGATATTATCAAATTTGTCAGTAACAGAGACAAAATTGGAAGAAATAAAAAGAAAAACGAATGATGATGTTGCTTTGACAATCATCAAAGAATATTGTTTGAAAGGGTGGCCAGAAAGAAATAGTTTGACAAGACTAGAAGCACAACCTTATTTCCATATGAGGGGAGAGATAACGGTAATTAATGATTTAATTTTTAAAAACAAAAGTCTTATCATACCTAAATCTATGAGAAGAGATATTTTAAATAAAATTCATGAGGGTCATTTTGGCATTGAAAGATGTTTCAATCAAACTAGAGACGTTGTTTATTGGCCAAATATTTACAACGACATAAAAAATATTGTCCTTAGTTGCAAAACGTGCGGTAAATATAGACCATCAAATCCAAAAATGACTCTTACTCCTCATCTACCAACAAATCTTCCATGGGAAAAGTTAGGTGTTGATCTTTTTCATTGGAAAAACGAAGTTTATCTTTTAGCTGTAGATTACTACTCTAAATATGTAGAGGTTGCTAATTTAAAGAAAAACTCTACAAGTAAAAACATTATAAACCATCTCAAATCTTTCTTTGCTAGGCATGGTATACCTAAAATTTTAATGTCCGATAATGGATCACCTTTCAATTCAATTGAATATAAAAACTTTGTATCTGCTTGGGATATTGAGTATTTAACGTCCAGTCCTTATTACCCTAAGTCTAATGGTTTAACAGAACGATCTGTTAAAACAATTAAAAATATTTTTAAAAAGTGTTATGAATCAAATAGTGATCCTTATATAGGTCTTTTACAGTACAGAAACACACCCAAAGGCAAGTTTGAATCTCCGTCTAGATTATTGATGTCAAGAAATCGCAGATCTAATTTACCTGTTAATACACAGTATTTAAAACCTGATATAGTCGACACAAAAACTCACAGCAAAAACGTAAAAAAATATAATGAAAAAATGAAAAAATACTACGACGTACATTCAAAGATATTACCTAAAGTTGCTCTTGGCGATGGAGTTCTTTTTAAACGAAAACCTAATGATACTTGGTCACCAGGTAAAATAAAAGAGCAATGCAAAGAACCTAATTCGTATATAGTTGAAGATTTCTCCGATGATCGATCCGAAGCGCAACAATATAGACGAAATAGGGAGCATATTATTTTAAAAAATCAGTCTCATGATAATAAATCAATTGAAGGATTGAACTCGGATAGTACCAATAAGCAATCAAATATAAGTAGTATAACTCCAGAATGTTCTGACAAACGATCTTCCTCAGTTGAAACGTCAGATACTAAATGTAAAAGTTCAAATTATAAAACTCAAAGAGGAAGGGAAGTTATAAAGCCGAAAAGATATTCTTTGTAAAATATTAAAAAAAAAAAAAAATTGAAGTATAAATGAATGAACATAAAACAATTAATCGAATTCTTTATTTTTGTTAAATATAAAAAAAAAATAAATAATAAATATATTTTTTTTATGTTTTTATATTATACATTTTTTTTATATAATAAAAAGAAAGATGTTGTGAGAACATACCATATGAAGTTGAGAAGTATAGTTCTTAATATTGGTTTAGTATATAAGTTTAGTACATAAGAGAAATGTCATAGTTTTAAGTTATATTATATTGATGAATAAATCAGTCTTAAAACAACTCTCGTCTTCACACTATAATAATTAGAATTCTCTTGCAGCGTGATTTCGACAAGATTCAGCGATATTGCGACGACTGGAAACTGAAAATAAATGTCCAGAAGTCGGAGACAATTCTGTTCCGGACTCCGTTGGCTAGGGCCACGAGGGATACGTGCAAGAATTGGCGCAAGATGGTCATCGTTGATCTTCACGGGCAGCGATTAGCGAGCAAAAGTGTAGTGAAGTACCTCGGTATCTGGTTAGATCAGTATTTATATTTCGACAGACATATAAATGCTGCTCTGACCAGGGCCAGAGGAGCCTTCGCTCTGACGAAACGGCTGTTTTTTAGCAGTCGCCTTGACTCCAGAGTGAAGGTAATTTGCTACATGACCCTCATACGGCCGGTGATCGTTTATGGTTGTCCTGTGTGGTTCAACGTTGCCCCTTCCCAGATGGAGAAGTTTCGGGTGTTCGAGCGGCAGTGTTTACGAATCAACAGAATTGACAATTTCGTGATAAAACTCGTTCGAGGTCACATTGCAAGAGCTATGTCTTCAACCAACAATTTAATTTTCGGGGCGTTCTATCCGAACGACGAGTATTTTGAGAGTGCACGCTTGAGCGGCTTCATTCCACCAGAGGCATTACTCTTTTTTGAGAGATGCGGTCTGATACAGGATAGATTGGCAGTTCCGCTATTCTACCACGTCAGACGACGAACCGGAGGAAAACCTCAGGAAGCTCAAGGAGGAAATAGAGCCCCTCCTCAGTCAACTAAAGCTAAAGCAAGAGCCACGCCGACAACAAGAGGCAGCTCAACGGCAACAGCAACAAAACAACAGCAACACGCGAAAGACAAAAACAAAAAAAAACAAAAACCACAGCAGCAAAAACCACAGTCCAAGCCCGCTACCAAAATCACGGAAGCGGAGCAAAATGTGAAGGCCTCACTACCAATGACAGACCCAATTGCTGAGGGCTTATCGACTTCGGCTTAAGTCCAGCAGCAGCAGCAACAACAACAGCCAAAACAAAGGCAGCAGCAGCAGAGGCAGAAGCAGCAGCAACAGCAGCAACGCCAGAAACAACCACAGAAAAAACAAGAAAAAATATCACCAATACGGACACACAGAGTTCACCTGGACGACATAAAACAGGTATGTAAGTCGGCCACAAAGGGAAACTTTGTTATTAAAATTTTAAATGATAAAGAAAAGAACTATTCGGTGCAGTGCTTCTCACTGGCCGAACACAATATAGTTAAAGGGTTGCTAAAAGAGGCCACAGCTGAATTCTTCAGTTTCAACCCTCGAAGTGAAAAATTTAAGACGGTCCTACTGAAGGGCATAAGTTCCTGCACGGAACCGGAGGCGCTCTTAGCTGAGCTCCGTCATAAAGCCAATGACGATCTCGATTTTATCGGGGTCAAGCCTTTCACTACGGTGAAGTCCAGGCGAGGGGGTTATAGGCTGCGCCAATGTTCCTCGTAACATTATCGCTCCATAGTTGGATTGAGAGTCTGAGGGAAATCACACGCCTCGACTATTAAGCCATACGTTGGGAGACATTAAAAAGGCACGACGACATTTTACAATGTACGAAGTGCCAGAGGTTTGGACATGCCAGAGCCAACTGCAATATGCAGTTGCGCTGCGTCGTGCTCTGAGACCCACATTAAGTGAGAGTGTAAGCTGGGTAAGATTTAGCCAAGCTCAAGTGTGTCCTGTGTGTAAACCAGCTAGCTAGCTATAGGGGTTACCCTAAGGTCCAACAAATTAAGCAGAAACAGGCCAGTCAAAAAGCCGAAGTAAGTCGAATAGTTCGACAGAAATTCGTAGATCCTAAATTCTCTTACGCCCTAATAGTGTCAAGGAATGGGAACACGAGACAGGTTCCACCAACGGTTGTCCCAAAGGCCCCCGAGCCTAGGGCACCAGAGGTGCAGTCTGACATAGTAACTTTGTTGTTGGGCATTCATGGTCAACTAACAGGTCTGCAAAGTCAGATAAAGGAGCAAGGCAAAAGGGTAGATCATCTTTACTCTTTGTTGCCTGGCCTGGCGCAATTTAGACTATAATGGGCGCGATGCCTGAGACGCGCCTAAAGGTCCTAGCTGTGAATGTAAATTCACTGATTAGGATTGAACGAAGAGCAAACATGTTCCAATTGTTGAAAGACTTCAGTCCCGATGTGTTTATGGCTAGCGAAACCAAGCTAAACCACAAACACAAATTGACTCATAAAAATTACAATATCGTAAGAAAAGACCTCGCCCGATTCCCCTCAAGGGGGAGGTGTCGCTCTCTTTATACGAAAAGCCATTAATTATAAAGTCATATACAACAATGAATTGCAAAAGCTCAAGACGCTAGAAGTTTGTGTTGTATGCATCTCTTTCACTCAAGGGAAGCGGATGTAAATGATTGCGGCTTATGCGGCTGGAGCTCCGCAGGTTACTTACTTTGCTTCAGAACTCGAGATTCTTTTTCGGAAGAAAACTTGGAAGAAAACTATTTCATCTTGGCCGGTGATTTCAACGCAAAACATGAAGATTGGGAAAATCAATATAGTAATCCCAGAGTTAACCATCTTTTTAATTTGATGAATCTTTACAGCGTTGAATATGGCGTCGACCTGCTGGCTACCGAAAAACCATCGTCCATCCTAGAAGCGGCTCCTTTCTAGATCTTTTGCTGTACGACACCAGACTGACAATTACAGACAAAGTGGGTAATCACCTTCGAAACTTTCAGACAGTCAAGTACGGCAGTGATTACTGCGGATTGACTGCTGTAATGCAGATTCCGAACGAACGCATGGAGTTGGAGGAATACGTTGTAACGCACGCTTACAATTACAGTAAGATTTGCTAGCTTCATTTCACCAATGCCTTAGCGAGAGAACTTCGTTCGAGTGACATAGCCCCACCAAACAATAGAAACCTGACAAATACAGAGATTGACCATTTACAACAGATGGACGAAAAAATAAAACAAACGATGGAACGGACAATACCAAAGTACAAAAAACGGGACCAAATGGACGCCTACAAAAACGCGACTATTGACGCACTGCGCAGGCACAAGAGTGGCTTACTGACTAGACTCAAAAACTTATACAGCCGACTTACACACCCACACGACTTGGAGGTAAGGGCACTGAAGTCGTCAATAAAAGATATCAATCTGTTGATTAAGGAGAACTACAGGTTATTAATTAACAAGTACTGGGATCACAAGATCCGGTCAGTAATTCCAGTGACCCGAGTATGTTTCCTAAAATCAACAATAAATTCAGGAAAAAGAACGATAATGACCTTCCGCGTCTGAAATTCTAAAGAACTGAAAAGAACAGAGACGAACTTATGACAGCGCAAATAGATCCGGATGAAGCCATCTTTGACGATGACTTCTACATGATACGAAGGAAAAGGTGGAGGCAGTGGGAGCTGCTTTCCAGCAAGTGTACAGGGTGAATGTTAGCATTCGCCAGAACCACGACCTGGAAAACAAAGCCCTACTTCATCACTTTTACCTTAGAAATGAAATGACACAATGGCCATCTGAGAACCGCGGTTTCATCCGGTTCAACGACGATTCCTTGGCAAATGCCATAATCGCCGAGCAAACGGGACCAAGTCCCTTGTTAGTAACGAAGGTTGAGCTTCAGCTCATTTTCAATTCAATAAAAAACAAAAAGTCAGCAGGTGTCGATGGTATATCCAACGTTGTACTAAGACATTTACCGATGGAGGCAATTGATATTTATACCACACTCTTCAATAATGCACTGAATAATGCATATTATCCAGTGCATTGGAATCCTCTCCCGAAAAAGGGAAAGGACAACTCCAACCTGTCAAATCTTCGGTCGATAAATCTTCTTCCGAGCATCAGCAAAGTTTTCGAAGAGATCATCAATAGGGCTTTGACTAAGTGGGCTGCGGGCAACAAAATAATTCCGGATAAACAGTTCGGGTTCAAGGCGGGTCATGACACAATTCATGCTGCTCGTTTCTGATATCCAATGGAATAAATCAAAACAACAATGCACAGGTGCTGTTCTGGTTGATTTGGAAAAGGCCTTTGACACCGTATGGTTAGAGGGTCTTTACCTAAAACTGAGTAGGCTTGGCATAAGCAAGCCATTGTTGTATATACTTTATGATATGCTTAACGGTAGAAAGTTTGTTGTCAAAAGTGGCAATGTAACTTCTACCACAACATACTTAATTAAAAATGGTCTTCAACAGGGAGCGGTGAATTCGCCGATTCTCTTCAGCATTTACACCAGCGATCTGATAGGTAGTCTTACAAAGGCAATTGCATACGCCGACGATCTAATTGCGTACAGAACGGTCCGAAGGGTTGAGGTTATTAGTGTTGTGAGAACATACCATATGAAGTTGAGAAGTATAGTTCTTATTATAGGTTTAGTATATAAGTTTAGTACATAAGAGAAATGTCATAGTTTTAAGTTATATTATATTGATGAATAAATCAGTCTTAAAACAACTCTCGTCTTCATACTATAATATGGTGTCAGAAGTAAAAACTTATACATAAAAAAAAAAAATTAATGTAAAAATTTGCAATTTATAAAAATTTAAAAATACAAATTTTATGACTAAAGATAACACAGAAACTAAGGAAACTAAACCCAAACTTGAAGTTATGTCTACAAAAGGAGAGCACGTGGGAATAGTCCCATCGTTACCCTTCATTGGATTTTACACATTATGGTCATCAAAACTTATCCGATCTCTGGAAAACCTGGATCCTACAATTTAAAATTTTCCTGAGAGCATCCAACATGGAAACAGAAAAAGATCCCCGAAAAGTGGCTATATTTTTGCATTATCTTGGATCAGACTCGCTGCCTATCTTCAGCTCGTTTGGACTTGATATGGACACAGCAAGTTTGCAAGATGTAATCGATAAATTCGAAGAATTCTGTTCCCCAAAAAAGAATATTGCGATGGAAAGACACAACTTTTTACGAGAAAACAAATCAGTGGTGAGTCCATTACAGAATTTGTCACAAACCTAAAAAATGTAAGCAAATCATGTGAACTTGGAACGTTGCAAAGTAGCATAGTAAAAGACATCTTCATTTGTGGCTTAAGTAGAGAAAATAGTTCCATAAGAGATAAGCTATTGTAAGATGACAAATTAACACTTGAAAAAGCAATAGAAATTGCTCGCCTTATGGAAAATACGAAAGAGCAGGCAAAACAACTTGAAACTCCAACAACAACTGTAGTAGCCAAAATAGATAGAAGGCTACCGAAATCTAACGTTAAATACAGCAATGCAAAACCTATGACCGAAAGAGGTAGAAATAAAAAGACGTCATCAATAGCGGAGAAAAATCACCAGACAAAAGCTACACCTACACAAAAAGCCTGTTATCGATGTGGACAACAACATCACTTCAAATGCCCAGCATTAGGGTCAACATGTAAAAAATGCGGCAAACGGAATCATTATGCTGTCATGTGCAAGAGCAAGCTTCAAGTAAGAGTCGTAAATGCGGAAGAAGAAGAGTTATTTTTGGGAACAATCAAGCAGATGGAAGGTGATTTTGGTAAGGCGATAACTGGTAATGATCTATGGACTATAGAATTATGTATAAATAAGAAAAAAGTTAGTTGTTTATTAGACACCGGCGCTCAAGCCAATGTAATTTCAGAAAAAACATTAAACGAACTTTTGCTAAAAAATATTAAATTTAAACCTACTATTGCTAAAATCGTTTCTTATACCGGTGAAAGTATTATTAATAGCGGAATTTGCAAATTGAAATGTAATTTAGAAAGTAAAAAAGATGTATATATTGATTTTTTTGTGGTTAAAAAAGACGATTGTATTCCAATTATTGGCTTAAAAACATGCAAAGAATTAAATTTATAAAAAAAAAAGTCTATGAAATATTTAATGAAACTTGTGAAAATAATTTATTAAAGGAGTTCAGTGATGTTTTCGAAGGTTTAGGTCTTTTGTCAGAAAAAATAAATTTAAAAGTAAATCCGGATGTAAAACCTAAAATTGATGCTCCAAGAAAAGTGCCATTTAAATTAATGCAGCGTTATAAAGAAGAACTCGAACGTATGAAGCAGCTTGGCGTGATAACGGATGTTCATGAACCCACTTCTTGGGTAAGTTCGATTGTTCTAGTAGAAAAGGCAAATAAAGAACTCAGAGTCTGCCTTGATCCTAGAAGTTTAAATGAGGCAATAGTTCGCCCGCATTTTGAGATATCTGATTTTGAATACATTCGTTCCCAGCTGGCAGGTTCTAAGTTCTTTAGCCTTCTTGATGCAAATTCAGGATTCTGGATGTTAGAATTAGACAAAGAAAGTTCTTTTCTTTGTACTTTCAACACTCCTTTTGGAAGAAAACGTTTTTTAAGATTACCGTATGGAATTAACGCGGCTTCAGAAATTTTTCATAATTGCATGCAAAGATTATTTAGTGATTTACCAGAATTATTAATATACGTTGATGATTTTTTAGTGCATGGAAAGACGAGAGAAGAGCATGATAATAATTTAAGACTTGTTTTAGAAAGAACAAAACAGTTAGGACTCAAATTAAATAAAAACAAATGCAAAATAGGGGTTTCTAAAATCAAATATTTAGGGCACATTTTCGAACCTGAAGGTATATCGTCGGATCCTTCAAAAATAGAAGCTATCCAGAGCATGACTACGCCATCATGTGTTAAAGACCTACAGAGATTTTTAGGCATGGTTAATTATCTTGGTGCTTACATTCAAAACTTATCAGCAGAAACGTTAAATCTAAGATCGCTTCTTAAAAAAGACATTGACTGGCAGTGGACTAGTTCACATCAAAAAAAATTTGAAAAAATTAAAGATTTACTTTGTAAGTCACCTATATTATGTCAATTTGATCCTAAAAAGCCAATAACACTTTCAGTTGACTCTTCCAAAGATGCGATGGGAGCGGTTATTTTGCATGAAAAAAGCCCTATAGCCTATGCATCTACAACGTTAACTGAAACTCAACAAAATTATTCCCAGATCGAAAAGGAACTATTGGCAATATATTTCGGCTGCAATAGGTTTCACAGATATCTGTATGGTCAAGCGTTTACGGTTGAAACAGACCACAAACCACTCATATCGATTTTTAAAAAAAGTTTGTGTAAAGTTTCTCCTAGGCTTCAAAGAATTCTTCTTAAGCTTCAAATCTATGATTTAAACGTTATTTATGTCCCAGGAAAAAACATGTATGTTGCGGACACTTTATCAAGAGCATGCTGTGTTAATGATTCCGAATTTAAAAAAAAGGTCTGATGAGGTGAATGTAAATGTAAATTTGATATTATCAAATTTGTCAGTAACAGAGACAAAATTGGAAGAAATAAAAAGAAAAACGAATGATGATGTTGCTTTGACAATCATCAAAGAATATTGTTTGAAAGGGTGGCCAGAAAGAAATAGTTTGACAAGACTAGAAGCACAACCTTATTTCCATATGAGGGGAGAGATAACGGTAATTAATGATTTAATTTTTAAAAACAAAAGTCTTATCATACCTAAATCTATGAGAAGAGATATTTTAAATAAAATTCATGAGGGTCATTTTGACATTGAAAGATGTTTGAATCAAACTAGAGACGTTGTTTATTGGCCAAATATTTACAACGACATAAAAAATATTGTCCTTAGTTGCAAAACGTGCGGTAAATATAGACCATCAAATCCAAAAATGCCTCTTACTCCTCATCTACCAACAAATCTTCCATAGGAAAAGTTAGGTGTTGATCTTTTTCATTGGAAAAACGAAGTTTATCTTTTAGCTGTAGATTACTACTCTAAATATGTAGAGGTTACTAATTTAAAGAAAAACTCTACAAGTAAAAACATTATAAACCATCTCAAATCTTTCTTTGCTAGGCATGGTATACCTAAAATTTTAATGTCCGATAATGGATCACCTTTCAATTCAATTGAATATAAAAACTTTTTATCTGCTTGGGATATTGAGTATTTAACGTCCAGTCCTTATTACCCTAAGTCTAATGGTTTAACAGAACGATCTGTTAAAACAATTAAAAATATTTTTAAAAAGTGTTATGAATCAAATAGTGATCCTTATATAGGTCTTTTACAGTACAGAAACACACCCAAAGGCAAGTTCGAATCTCCGTCTAGATTATTGATGTCAAGAAATCGCAGATCTAATTTACCTGTTAATACACAGTATTTAAAACCTGATATAGTCGACACAAAAACTCACAGCAAAAACGTAAAAAAATATAATGAAAAAATGAAAAAATACTACGACGTACATTCAAAGATATTACCTAAAGTTGCTCTTGGCGATGGAGTTCTTTTTAAACGAAAACCTAATGATACTTGGTCACCAGGTAAAATAAAAGAGCAATGCAAAGAACCTAATTCGTATATATAGGGTGTCCCAAAATTAACGCAAGATTTCTAGGGTGTCCCAAAATTAACGCAAGAAATCTTGCGTTAATTTGAAACAAGTTGATATACAGATCAGTGTGGGTCGCATTTTGTTTGACCCCAAATATCTTACGAAAAAATTAAATTAAGCAATTAAATTTTATATTATATAGGGCGTCCCAAAATTAACGCAAGAAATCTTGCGTTAATTTTGGGACACCCTAGAAATCTTGCGTTAATTTTGGGACACCCTATATTTGAAGATTTCTCCGATGATCGATCCGAAGCGCAACAATATAGACGAAATAGGGAGCATATTATTTTAAAAAATCAGTCTCATGATAATAAATCAATTGAAGGATTGAACTCGGATAGTACCAATAAGCAATCAAATATAAGTAGTATAACTCCAGAATGTTCTGACAAACGATCTTCCTCAGTTGAAACGTCAGATACTAAATGTAAAAGTTCAAATTATAAAACTCAAAGAGGAAGGGAAGTTATAGAGCCGAAAAGATATTCTTTGTAAAATATTAAAAAAAAAATTGAAGTATAAATGAATGAACATAAAACAATTCATCGAATTCTTTATTTTTGTTAAATATAAAAAAAAAAAAAAAAATAATAAATATATTTTATTTATGTTTTTATATTATACATTTTTTTTATATAATAAAAAGAAAGATGTTGTGAGAACATACCATATGAAGTTGAGAAGTATAGTTCTTATTATAGGTTTAGTATATAAGTTTAGTACATAAGAGAAATGTCATAGTTTTAAGTTATATTATATTGATGAATAAATCAGTCTTAAAACAACTCTCGTCTTCACACTATAATAATAAGAATTCTCTAGAAGCGTGATTTCGACAAGATTCAGCGATATTGCGACGACTGGAAACTGAAAATAAATGTCCAGAAGTCGGAGACAATTCTGTTCCGGACTCCGTTGGCTAGGGCCACGAGGGATACGTGCAAGAATTGGCGCAAGATGGTCATCGTTGATCTTCACGGGCAGCGATTAGCGAGCAAAAGTGTAGTGAAGTACCTCGGTATCTGGTTAGATCAGTATTTATATTTCGACAGACATATAAATGCTGCTCTGACCAGGGCCAGAGGAGCCTTCGCTCTGACGAAACGGCTGTTTTTTAGCAGTCGGCTTGACCCCAGAGTGAAGGTAATTTGCTACATGGCCCTCATACGGCCGATGATCGTTTATGGTTGTCCTGTGTGGTTCAACGTTGCCCCTTCCCAGATGGAGAAGTTTCGGGTGTTCGAGCGGCAGTGTTTACGAATCAACAGAATTGACAATTTCGTAATAAAACTCGTTCGAGGTCACATTGCAAGAGCTATGTCTTCAACCAACAATTTAATTTTCGGGGCGTTCTATCCGAACGACGAGTATTTTGAGAGTGCACGCTTGAGCGGCTTCATTCCACCAGAGGCATTAGTCTTTTTAGAGATATGCGGTCTGATACAGGATAGATTGGCAGTTCCGCTAATCTACCACGTCAGACGACGAATCGTGGATAGGCGACTCTTGTACAATTGGGACATCATGGCACAAGGCGGAGCAGAGCTCCTTCGGTTCAGTAGGGCTGTGTCCGAACGGGACCGAACTGATAGGGTGAAGCAGGAGAACCAGTTTTGGTGGCTTCAATCGGCACTTGATAGTGGATAGTCGGGATGTGGTTTTTAAGCCTTGGCCGGCTTACATACTTGTTTTATAGTTCTAAGCATCTTGCACATGAGCTACGAACTGCGAACTGTGGATGTTCGCATATTTTGACTTTTCTTTCACATGAGCTTTATTTCTATTCGCAGACAGCGACGAATTGTCAACCCTTTTCTCCATATTTTCCTCAGCCATGATCTTTCACACAAAAACAAAACAAGAGTGGTATAATTTTGAGGTTAAGTTGAGCGCGAACAATTTATTCGTAGCAGTGTGGATGGTATGTGGAACGCGAATAGAGTTTGACAGTTCGTAGCAACCACACTGCAATTCGTTACTACCAAATTCTTTTTACAAAATTCTCTTGTTTTAGACAACAAAATGCAAATTTTATTATCCTAATATTAGTGTCAATTGGTTTCTTATAATTTAAATGTGTTTTTGTGTGGAATTGACTTTTTGAAATGTGTAAAATCACGTTTGTTCGTCCAATCGCAGTTCGTTGCTCATGTGCAAGGCACTTTAGGGTTTAGTTTTAAGTAGAATAGGCATGGTGGCACAAAAAAAAAAAAAACAAAAAATAAAACAAAAAAAATATAAAAAATACAAAAAAAAATTAAAAAAAAAAACATGGAATAAAAAAAAAAGAACAACAAAATATGAAAAATAAAAAATGTTTGATAGTTAGATTTGCTGCTGTGGTTGTTCTAGTGTTAAGTAGTTTATAGGTAGAATAGGTAGTTTAAGTTAGCTTTAAGTTTTATATTAAGGACCTTATTTTAAATAGTTTTAAGTAAAAATAAAAAAGGATATTGATATTAGTTTTTTTCAAATTTTCTAATAAATACAAAAATAAATAAAATTTAATTGAAGTAGAATAGATCTTAGGGCCGAAAGGCATTAGTATTAAGTGTTATAGTTTAACTTAGAGTGTCCGTATGGGACTAGTAAGTTAATTGTAAGTTATGGTTAATTAGGCTAGTTTCATGAATTTTTGTCTAGCTTTAAGATAGGTTTAAGATTGAAGTAATAAAAATGAATTAAAAAAAAAGAAGCTACGCTATATGTTAAAAGCCCTGCCTCACGAGTATTCTTATATTGGTGATTTGATTGATGTGTTACAAGAACGAGAAAGAACCTGTGACTATGTTAAATCAAAAATAGTGATGAAAAGCATAGGAAAAGAAAGCCAGAAGGGAAAAAAATCAGACAGAGATAACTCAAATGTATTCAAGGCAGAAATGAGAAGCAAGTGTTACAAATGCGGATTAGTTGGGCATATACAACGATATTGTAAGCAGAAAAGTCGAGGCGGGGGCAGAGGGTATTCAAATTCAAAATCGGGATATCGTGGTGGCTACAACAGAGGGTATCAGCGGGGGAATTACGGCAGAGGCTTTTATCGCGGTGGATATGGTAGAAACAACAACAACAATCAAGGTTCACAACTGTCAACACACGGCGGTGGTTATGGTAATGAAAATGTATTCACAGCTGAAGTAAGCAATGTAAATTCAAATATTTATTGGATACTTGATAGCGGTTGCACAGACCATATTATAAATAGTGATAAGTTTTATGTTGAATTTATTGTTTTAAAAGAACCGGTTAGTGTTAAGCTAGGTGATGGTAATATTCTCAAAGCTACAAAAATTGGCAATATAAAAACTGTATTTAGAAAACATGCATACGATTCCGAAATTACTTTAAAGAATGCTTATTTTGTAAAAGATATGAAAAAGAATTTAATTAGTTATGCAAAAGTGACAGAAAAACACAAATTAGTATCAACATATAATATTTGCTTGGCAAAATCCTCATTCAAACCCTCCAAGTGGGTGCCAGGCGGGCAATGATCACTACAGAAGTCCTGTGCGTTTTTGGCAGGATGGTGATTAGCTAAGGTTGAGTTGGGTCGCCGAATTGTTGTAACTCCTCAATAGTGCAACGTTCGGAAACCCAATTCAATCATAGTTTAGAGGTTCCTAATTTCAGTGGTGGTGTGAGCGTACTTGTACGAAAACCGTGCCGAAGAATGAAAGGCTGGGGGATAAACCAGCCACTAACGAGCTCTTTCGGATGCTGTGGCAAGGTCCGTCATATTTCTGCCTTACCCCGGCAAGCGGCTCTGCCGGGGCTGACCGTCTTTCCGCATTACTCGTGGGAAAAAAATGAAAAAAACAACATCAAATAGAAAAATAATAAGAAACAAAAATCGCGCCATGGCTGCCAATGCGGTCACATCCCCTGAAAAGGCTGTCGAGCCAACTCAGGGGTGTGAACGTGCTGTCAACCCTGTGGTTGCCACTAGTAGCGGGAGTCCTTCTCCCTCTACTAGCCGCAATCACTACTTGAAGGAAGTACCCGTCAGTGGAACAGCTGTGACGCTCGGCTGTCCCAAGGGCGGCAATTCCACACCCCACCCCTTCCCCGCTCCTGCTAGGACGTCGCAAGCAACCCCAAGAAGGGACTCTGGGCCGACCAACAAGAAGTCCAAAAAGTCACAGGCCGAACGAGACCAACGCAATGCTGAGAAGATTCTAGCCGCAGTCGGTGCCATACCGGCGGCGGATAGAACCCCGGAGCAAACGCGAAAACTCGAGTGGGCTAGTGGCTTTCTTAGCAATAACACCAAACCGACCTGCAGCGACTCAACGTCAAAGCGTAATAGGTCTTTCGAGGGCGACAAGCCTGAGCCGAAAAGGCAGAAGGTGCATTCCAACAGCACAACAGCCTTCAATAAAGATCTCTCCTTTAGCGACGCGCTCAAAGGCAAGATCATAGCAACGGTCATTGACAGGAGTCATGTGGATGGTAACATCTCTCATGATCAATGGGCAGACATCAAGGCTCACCTCGGTTTCAGATTTTTATCTGTCATCGAGGAGAATCCGGGACCTCTCCCAGACACAGCCGATGCAGGATGGTACCAAAATCGTATCAAACTCATCGCCTGTGGTGATCAGAGATCTTTCGATCTATACAGGGCTGCTGTCAATGGCTTGCCAGAAGTCTGGCCGGGTGCCAAGCTCGAAGTTGTTGCAAGGGAGAATATTCCTTGCCGGCCAATATCACGTATAATGGTCCCGGCTCTACACAACTGCCCAGAGATGATCATGAAATTGATCAAAACCAGCAATCCAAACCTGGGGTGCCAGCACGTAACTTGATACAACCGAGTTTAGTCGATAAAATCGAGCATTGGCAGCACACATTTTGGTTCAATCGAGTGTCCTCGATTGTTTCGCCAGATTCGGCAGCACACAAACTTCAAATTGACGTTTGAAACAAAAGTTTTCACTCGACAGAAATTAGTTATCGTCGGCAGTGATTTTTGTATGAGAAAAATGGAAAAACAAAATAATGTCAATAAATAAAAAACAGACCGAGATTTTGACCACTTTTATGAGTTCTCACGTTGATTTAGCGAGGGGAATTCTTAAAACTGCCCAAGAGAGGAACAATAGCAATATGCTATGGGGAAAACTGATTGAATCCCTAAACACAGAGGGTCCTCCACAAAAAGATCTTAAAGATTAGAAAAAGTAGGTTGATGTTAAATATTATGTATTTATGTATGTACATATTTACAGATAACTCCCAATGGCTAGGAGATTTAATGTTGCACAAAGTTGTAAAACTGGTGGAATTGACGTTCTTCTTCTGTCTTCTGGAAGATCTAACGAGCTGAGTATCGTGTGAAAACATTCCTTGTTGACTCTAAACTGCTACACAAAATGGTTTTACAAATGTTATACATGATCTCTCTTTTCTTTTTGAATATTTACTCATTTTCACTCAATTCGAATGGGTTGCTATTATCTCTCAAATATCTTCTTTTGATTTTAGCACAGGACACTTCTTTGCCTTCACTTTCACTCCGAATCAAAGAAAAACATTTCGAAAAAAAATTAAAATTGAAACTAGAATGAAATAATTTCAAAGAAAACTCATTTGACATTTCATTTTATAGTTCACAATTACTTTTTTAAGTAAAAGTCACAATGGAACTCGTCTCAAATTACGTGCTGTCAAAAATAATTTGTTTCGAGTTGATCGACGATCGACAATCCTCGATTGTATCAAGTTACGTGCTGGCACCCCTGCCTACGCACGACTGGAAAGCCCCAAAGGTTGAGAAGGAGACAGTGGGTCACTATAGATCAGCTCTCGTGCTGATCAATAGGGAATCACTGGCTCCACTGGCCGCGACCAAAGGCGTGATTAGGTATGGTTTCGACGAAATCGTGTTGCGCATCTACAAAAAAGACTAAGATTCGCTTAACACGCCCCCCACAGAAGCCCCTTCAGCGGAAGGAAACGCTTCACTACCCCCAATAATGGAAGTCGATGCAATACCACAAGTGGAACCATCGACCTCCACAGCCCCAAACAAGCCAAACAAGCCATCCGACGTGGAGGCTGAACCTATAGTCGACAGCAACTCCGACATGGACACTGAAGACGCCACCTTAGGCATCACTCTGAGTGAGGAAGACCTACTTCATTCCTCCTCAGACGATGAAAACGCCCACAAAACAGTGTTGGAGGTTAATCTGACTAATAGTAGCAATGCTGCGATTAGTACAGATTAATCTCCATCACGCCATCATGGCCACAAAAAACCTGATACTCCGACTGCACACGAACAAGGAAGACATCGTCTTGATACAGGAGCCGTGGGTCTCAAACTCCATCATCAGAGGCCTCAGGAGTCCTGGCTATAAACTACTGTATGTATCGGAGAAAGGTGAGCCAAGATCATGCATGTTAGTAAAAAATGACTTAAATATATTTTAACTCCCCAATTACAGCGACAAGGACACCACCACCGCTGTCTTAACAACGGATAAAGCCACCTACTGGCTCATATCCTCTTATCTTGGCCACGACAGCCTAATTCCAGGAGACACCTTGAGGAAGGCAATTGCGGACGCGCAATCGAAAAAAGTTGGTCTCCTAATTGGTTCGGACGCTAACGCCCATCACACGGTATGGGGTAGCTGGGATATAAATGAGAGAGGTGAGTCCTTATTTGATTACTTACTAAGCACTAACCTACTCATAAGTAATATTGGTAATGAACCCACTTTTGTAACCAAGAATAGGAAAGAGGTACTTGATATTACACTTACCTCTGACTCGATCCACAATCTGATTTCATACTGGCATGTCTCAAAAGAGAATTCCTTCTCTGACCACAAATACATTCAGTTTGAGCTCAAAGATGTGGCAAATATATCTACGGGTTTTCGCAACCACCGTAATACAAACTGGGAGCGATATAGGGAGGTACTAACACAACTGCTTGATTAGAACCTTCTAAAAAGCTCCTCCAGTAACGATGAACTAGACCTTTCTGTGAATCATCTCACTGAAGCCTTCAATGAATCAATGAGAACTTCATGCCCTGTAACAATTTTAAAGGGTAAAAAGAAACCTCATTGGTGGCGTAAAGAACTAGAACCATTCAGAAAGAGCTGTCGCAAACTCTTCAATAGATCTAAGTACACTAGATCACCTACTGACTGGGACTTATACAAACAAGCTCTAAAGCAATATAAAAAAGAATTAAGGAGGAGCAAGAGGTCTTCTTGGAGAAACTTCTGTGGTAAAATAGAAAATACTTCAGAAGCCTCAAGACTGAGGAAAATTCTCTCAAAAAGTCCAACAATACCCAGTGCTTTAAAGACAGATACAGGCACGTGGACTAGACACCTACTTTCCAGGTAGCTCTAACATACTTAACGACTCAATATCGGAGTCTCAAGCTTCTACAAGCGATTTAGTTGTTCTAATAACGCGGGAAAAACTGCAATGGGCCATAGATAGTTTTGATCCATATAAATCTCCAGGACCAGACGGAATCATTCCGGCCGAACTACAAAAATGCTCAGACATGATCATTCCACCATTGGAAATCATTCTGACAAACTATTTAAGGTTGAGATATATTCCCAAAGCCTGGAGAATGGCAAAAGTAGTCTTCATTCCAAAAGCAGGGAAACCCTCCCACGTTAACCCTAAAGATCTACGACCAATCAGCCTATCATCCTTCCTTCTTAAAACCTTGGAAAGATTGATTGAAATTTACATCAGACATAACCTAAAACCATGTCTCATTTCTACAGCTCAACATGCTTACTCTAAGGGAAAATCAGTAGAAACAGCACTTCATTCGCTGGTACGTAGTATTGAATATTCCCTCGAATACAAAGAATACAATCTACTAGCTTTCCTAGATATTGAAGGAGCTTTCAACAACGTCAGTTACCAGGCGATCACAACAGCAATGGATACGCTGAAATTAGAGAAACCACTCATAGATCTTATAAGTCTCATGCTCAAAAGCAGGACAATAACTTCCAGCATGAGAAGTTTTACTACCACCAGATCGGTGAATCGAGGTACCCCCCAAGGTGGGGTCCTTTCGCCTCTTTTATGGAACATGGTAGTAAACGACTTACTAACATCATTGGAAGCAGAGGGTTTCAGGGTGATTGCCTATGCTGACGACGACGTTGCAATATCTGTATCTGGGAAACACCCCCAAGTTCTCTCGGAACTCCTACAAAATGCATTGAATAGGTTAACAAAATGGGCTAAGCAATGTGGCTTGGACGTCAATCCACATAAAACAGAACTAGTACTCTTTTCGAGAAGGTACAAAATTCCTCAGATCAGCCCACCCAAGATTAAAGGAATACCATTGAGGTTTTCCGACCAAGCTAAATATTTAGGCCTCATTTTAGACAGAAAACTAAATTGGAAGGCGAAAATTGATGAAAGAGCAAAAAGAGCTACTGTAGCGCTTTTTACTTGTAAGAAGGCCATAGGATCAAAATGGGGCTTCTCCCCAAAAATAACCCACTGGCTTTACACTTCGGTAATCAGACAATCAGACCGATACTCATTTATGGAGTTGTCGTATGGTGGACCGCACTGGACAAAATGGTAAATCTAAATAAGTTCATCAAAGTCCAGCGGTCAGCAGGTATGTGCATCACAGGAGCACTTCGCTCAACACCAACCGCAGCCCTGGATATGCTTTTAAACCTAACACCTCTTGACATCTTCTCCAAAATGGTGGCAGCCAACTCATGTGTGAGGCTTAGAGCCACCTCTCAATGGAACAGTAACAATACTGGACATACTACCATTCTAGACAATTTCAGATCTATCCCAGATCGCTTAGACTATACCACCCCTAAAATGGTATTCGGTAAAAGCTTCCATGTGTCCATCCCTTTAAGATCCTCCTGGGAAGAAGAGGGACCCCTGGAAGACAATGCGGTACACTTCTATACAGACGGTTCAAAGACCGATTACGGAGTTGGAAGTGGTATCTATTCGGAACAACTGAATCTCAGTCTATCATACAGACTTCCCAATCAATGTAGTGTATTCCAGGCAGAAGTAATGGCGATTAAAGAGGCACTATCCTGGCTCAAAGAAAACGTTATATCTTGCAAGGATATACGAATCTTCTCGGACAGCCAAGCCGCTCTTAAATCTCTCGCGTCTGTCTCCACAAACTCTCAAGTAGTCCACGATTGTCGATCATCTCTGAATGAGATGACAGAACAGTTTAATATTCACCTCATTTGGGTGCCGGGCCACAGGGACATTCCGGGAAATCGCAAAGCCGATGAGCTCGCCCAAATCGGAACACTTCTGCCTAATGTTAGACAAAAACATAACATAGGAACACCACTTGCTACATGCAAATATCTTCTCAAACAATATGCTCTAGAAGCAACAAATGCTAGATGGTCACAGAGTACCACCTGCCTAGCAACCAAGAAAATATGGCCAAGCATAGACTTAAATCGGTCAAAAGGCTTGATATCCCTGAACAGACAAAATATAAGCTCTACAATTGGAGTAATAACAGGGCACTGCCTCATAGGAAGACATGCTCTGAGGCTAGGGGTGTACACAAATGACTTCTGTAGAAGCTGCATGGACGAGGAGGAAGAGAAAACAGTCCAACACCTTCTATGTACATGTCCAGCACTCTCTATTAGAAGGAATAGCTTTCTCGGTAATCCCTTCTTCGATAATACCAGTGAACTGGCAACGATTGACACAAAATGTCTCTCTAGCTTTATTAAAAGCACAAAATTGTTTGTTTAAATTCATTACTCTCCCATGAGTAACCTCATTAGTGGTATCACAATGGACCCTTGAGGTCTTAGTGAGTCAATGACATCTAGACAGCCACTCCAACCTAACCTAACCTATCAACATATAATATATCAAACATTTTTAACAAACAAGGAAATTTAATTGCAACGGCTAAAAAAGAAAACAATTTATATTTTATGAAAAGTTTGGTTAATAAAGCAAGAAATGAATAAATAAATGTAAATATTGTAAAAAATAATCAAATGTCAGAAAAAGAAAAATGGCACAGAACATTAGGGCATGTAAATTTTCAATATTTAAATAAACTATGTAAAAATGAATTATTAATTGGTTTGCCACAAGATTTAGGTAATGAATATATTAAGTGAGCTACTTGCATTGAAAGTAAAATGACAAATTTACCTTTTCGTAATAATAGAACTAAAGCTAATAAAGTATTAGAAATTATTCATACAGATTTAAATGGGCCACATCAAACTACGGGTTGTCGCGGTGAAAAATATTTTCTACGGCTACAAAGTTAGTGGAGAATGATTTTGACGTTTCACAATCAGCTGCTCGGTAAAGACACACGAATTCAAAATGAAATAAATCGTTCAGTATTTAAATACAAATATAAATCATTCAAATTGTGTCTTAAATTTGTTTTTATTGAATTTAAAAACACAAAAGATAAGTCAAAGTTAACAAATTAAAAAAGTTTCTTAGATTATACATATATTTGCATTTGTCAATAATATGACAGTTCCAGATTGACTAGCTTTGTACTTTAGTTTTGCATTCACAAAGCTAGTTGAATTTTGACTACGTAGTCACTAGCTTTATGAATGCGCCACATGTTTAATAAAAGGCCAAGTGTAAAGCATTTGAAAATGTACGGAAGTAGAGTTTTTGTGAACGCCCGAACAATTAAGAAATAGTAAATGGGATGATAAATCGAAATTAGGAATTCTGGTAGGCTACAATGAAAACAGTTATAGAGTATTGATAAATAATAAAATTGTAAATGCACGACATGTTGATGTTATAGAAGAAGATGTAAAAATTATATGTTTAGATGAAGAGAAAGATAAAGTAAATAGAATAGAAATTAAATAAAATAGTGATATAGAAATTGAAGTAAATGATGAAATGAATAGTAATGAGGAAAATAATCATGAAGAAAATAATAGTCAAGAGAGTGAAGATAATGACCAGTTAGATGTAAGGAGTCAAATAGAAAGAAAAGTTCAATAGTTAGATACGGGCATGAAGAGCATGCAAAAAATTATATATATGTAAATTATTGTGATGTCCCTAATAGTTTTGATGAAGCAATTTGCAGTAAAGAATCAGAAAATTGGAAAAGTGCTATGGTGTTGTGCTATATTTAGTTTTCTGAGAAGCACGATTCTCAGTTGGGTTTTTCCTGTTTATTCGTGTTATATTTTTTGTTTCTAGTGTTAAATAAAAGAATATTGTTCCTTTCGGTAAATAGAAGTGTACCTTTTAGTTTTTATTTTCTGTTTTTTTATAACATATATTTAAGTCTAAGGATTACTTTAATATTAACAATTTAGTCTTAACAATTAGTCTTAACGATTAACAAGATTAACAGATTTATTTTTAAGAATTATACATTTCAAAAGAATTAGCACAATTTATAATTATCGAAAACGAAATTCAAGAAAAGATATAGTAAGACGACCGAACGATCCGAATTCAAGATACAGTCTCCTGGATAGCTCGTCACCCGACACGACGAAAAAGAAAAAGATGCAACATCAGCACAAGTGTGCCTGTGGGATCAATGCACGTTTAATGGGTTTAAATATTGTGTATTGGAAATGGAGTGCATTGATTGTTGGATATAGAAAGAAATGGAAAATGATGGTTTGGGAACAGCGTTGCCGCGAAGACGAACATTTTAAGTGCCATTTTGAGGGCCTTTTGCAAAATGTGCGGGCCACTAGCCCACTACCCTAGAAAAAAATTTGTTTAAGAAAATAATAACAATTTATCTTTTATAAATAAACTTATTATATGTATTTCGAATTAAATTAATTGAATTAAATTAAATTTTCGAATAAGTCATCAAATCCGTAGCTAAAATATAGATTCCATTTAAGGGTTTCAAAGAGAGCTGTTCAAATTCGACTTCAAATATATTGTCTAGGTTTCTAAGTACTCAGCTTTAACAATTTTTTTTAAAATAACATTATATTTTTTGTTTGCGTTGCAACAACTTTCTTTATTTTAGTGTTCTTCAAATCAAGATACTCTTGAAAAACTTTAAGTTCTTCTTGCCTTTTTGGGCTGTGTTTTGAAAATGTAGATATGACAAAACAAACAGACGAGATACGTACTAGGTAGGGGAAAAAAAATAAAGTGGCGATTGGTGAAAACAAATGAAAAGCAAACGTCATGTCAGTCTGAATGAATGAGTTCAATATGGGAAGTTGTATATGGAGGAAACACATTGATAATTTTGTTGATGGAATGAAAAGATTGCATTTGTTGTTTTAGAAAAAAGAAAATATATGATATGCGGGCCATTTCATGTTGGCCCTGGGCCACGGGCCAAAATAGAAAACTTAGTGCCAAATGGCCCGATCGGGCACATTTTGGCAACGCTGTTTGGGAATTTTGGGTTACGTTTCAATGAGGCATAGGCAATGAAATTGGAGAAGTTTAATGTATTGGGAAAGTGAATGGGTTTAAGTGGAGCGATCGTTGATCGCGTGGTTGACGACTTTGGAGTTGAATGGAACTTTTGTGGGTAATTAAGGAAATGATTAATATGGGAATTAAAAGTGGGTCGGATATTGGTCAATCAAAGGAAATGATGACTGTGGGAATTTGAAGTGGCAATGGGTTGAATTGTAATGGGATAAGAAAGGATGATAAGGGAATGTTGAGAAGTACGCACTTTACAACATCTCCCCCCTTAAGAACGAAACTTGTACCTTGGAGTGGTGCGAGTTTCCGCTTTGCTGTGAGAAGATGGAATTGGGAGTGAACGAGATAGATTTGATGGGGCTAAACGAGGTTTTGGTATTATAATTGCATAAGTTTTGTTTTCGATGAGATTTGGTATGCTAGTCATTTTATAAACGTTATAGTTTTTGGAAGAAGTAAGAGGAATTCTTAATACAAAATTTATTTGGTTGTCAATGTAGTAAACATGAGTTTCTGGAAGGAGTAATTGTATCTTTTTAATTTCTTCGGTGAGTTTAGAAGGATCAGTAAGATATGGGTGAAGTTTTCCATGGGCTGCGGAGTAAATAGCGTCCAGGAGGTGATCTTTGGTTGAATAGTAGTATTCTGACAAGGAGTTGAACATCGTAAAAAGTTCGTTTAGGTGAAGAAAAGATTTATTTATTATGTTGTTACTATTTGAGTTGTTGCTTATTTGATTTATGATTTTACTGGTTTCATCAATTTTTTCTTCTATTTTAATAATTTGGTCGTTTGTAACGTTTAATTGATGGATATTTTTGGATATTAAAATTTGTTTTTCGTTTAATTGGGATTCATAATGTTGTTGTTGGTTAAGTTTATTTATATGACGAGAGAAAGTTTGTGCATCCTCGTCGTCGAGGGTGCCGAATAATTGCTTTGATATAGAACCAATAGCATTTATTAATCCTCTTTTTTTTTATTCGAGGTTTGATGGTGGTTCCTAAGTATTTGTTTATAATTAGGTCCTGTGATTTAATTCGACCAAGGACTAACGTAGAGAGGGTAGGAAGGGATTCGCATTGATGTAAGTTAGAAGAAAGAAGTTGTTTGCAAGATGATAGAATTTTGTCATAGGTCAGCAAGATAGAATTGTATTGAAGGTTGAGATCGGTAAGGTTAGTATATATGAGTAAGTTCCAATGGTTAGTGGAAAGCTTAAGGTTACCAACGTGTTCGTAGTATATTCCCGTCTTGTTTTTTAAGTCCACGATTTCATATGGTTGCTCGTGGTTGATCATCATTGGGTAACTCAGTATTGTTTTAAAGATGAGGATTACAATTATAGGTTTATCCATTTTAATTAACTTGAAAAAATTTTGAGTCTATTGTTGTGGACTTTAACTATTTTATTCTTGATTTTAATGTTTGAGTTTACTCCTGATGTAGATATGATTTCATATGGTCCTGACCAAAGGGGAAGTAATTTTGTATTTCTATTTTTGGGATTGCTTTCATTTTTGAGTAAAACTAGGTTTCCTATTTGAAAATCAACAGGGTTTAGTTTCTTATCGTATTGCTGTTTTGAGGATTCTTTACTCTTGAGGAGATTATTTCTTGCTATCTGATGGCAGTGTTGAAGTCTTGATTTAAGTTCATTGGCATAAAGGTCGTAATTGTAACAAATTTCTGGATTTTTTGTTACGCTAGAAGGAAGTTCAACCTGTCTACCATACATTAGTTCGAACGGAGTAAATGACGTTGAAGTGTTCGGGGTCGTGTTATGGACGAAAACGGCATATTTTATCCAATTATCCCAATCATCTTGAGATTTATTGATAAAACAACGCAAATATTCTACAAAGTTTCTGTGGCTTCGTTCGCAAGATCCATTTGACTGTGGGAGGTATGCAGTGGTTTTAGTTTAGTTATTTTGAGAAGCTTACATACATTTTTAAATATGTCGCTAAGAAAACTTTGTCCTTGATCTGACAAAACGTATTTGGGTGTGCCATAACGAAATATTTTTTCTTTGACAAATGCTTCTGCGATTGTATTAGCCTCTTGATTTGGTAAAGGTATTGCATCAGTATATTTTGTAAGGTCGTCAATGAATGTTAAAAGATATTTGTTATTATTGTTAGTGATAGGATATGGACCAACGATGTCGATAAAAATTTTCTCAAAGGGTTCCTTAGCAATAGAAGTAATGACCATTGGTTCCATTGTGTACTTACTAACTTTGTTCTTTTGACAAAGTTCGCAGTTTTTTATTAAGTTTTTTATATCCTGGAACATATTTTTCCACTTATGATAAAGTCGTATACGTTTAAAAGTACGGTTGACACCACAGTGTCCTCCGATAGGATTTAAATGAAATTCTTTGAGTATAGTTTTAATTTCATTTTGAGCGGTTTTTTGGACGATGTAGTACAAGGATTTGTATTTGAAGATGTATAACAAGGGTTAGTATTCGACGATTTAGTACAAGGATTTGTTTTTGAAGATGTAGAACAAGAGTTTGTATTAGACGATGTAGTACAAGGATTTGTAAGAATTAGTAATTGACGATGTAGTAGCTAAGATAGAAGACGACTTTGGAGATGATTCAGAAGATGAATTTTGAGAAGAAGTAGAAGGAGATTTTGTATCTGAACGAAGAGTCATTTTTGCAATTCTGCTTAGGCAATCAGCATTTGTATTTTGTTCACCTTTTTTGTGGATGATTTCATATTCAAACTCTTCGAGCTGTAAACGATATCTCATCATTCTAGAATTTGTATCTTTACAATTATGGATATAAACTAGAGGTTTATGATCCGTGTAAAGTTGAAATTTTCTTCCATACAGATATGGTCGGAAATGTTTAACTGACCAAACGATAGCCAAAAGTTCCTTATCTGTAGTAGAATAATTTTTTTCACTTTTATTAAGAGTTCGTGATGCATAGGAGATAGGAAGTTCATTCCCAACTTCACCTTGTTAAAGGACACTACCAATAGCAAAGTCGCTAGCATCCGTTGTAAGAATGAAGTTTTTAGTGAATTGGGATATTGGAGGAGGGGTGGATTAATGAGTTTTTCTCTTAATCCATGAAAAGAATTTGAACAAAGAGGAGTCCAGTCGAAGCGAACATCCTTACGTAAAAGATTAGTAAGAGGTTTAGAAATTTTTGCAAAATCTTTTATGAAGCGCCGATAATAACCTGCAAGACCCAGGAAGCTTTTGATGTCTTTTGCGTTCTTGGGTTGTGCAAATTTTTCACACATTCGATTTTTTGTGGATCAGGTTTAATACCGGATTCGTTTATGACATGTCCCAAATAAGTCAGCTCAGTTCTCAAAAATTGGCATTTATCGGGTTGCAGTTTTAGATTATGCATTTTAAGACGTTCAAAGATTTCACTTAATTTTGAATTGTGTTCTTCTAGAGTCTTACCATAGACCACAATGTCATCCATATAAACGAAGGTTTTTATACCTTGAAGTCCAGTCAAAACATTATTCATTAACCTTTGGAAGGTGGCTGGAGCACCTTTTAATCCATTAAGCATCCTAATGAATTCATAATGACCAAAAGGAGAAGAGAAAGCGGTCTTTTCTCTATCTTCCGGACGAGCTTCGATCTGATGAAAGCCACTGGCTAGATCTAAAGTTGAGAAGAACTTTGAACTCCCTAACTGATCTAGAATATCAGTTATGTTGGGTAATGGAAATGCGTCACCGACAGTTTTGTCGCTGAAGCTAGCCACAGACGATGAACATGTTGGTGTGATTTGTTGGTGTTGGGCTGAAAATCATTCGTGTATGGGCACGTTGGCCAACAAATCGACGGTTTATGAAATATTTTGTAAACCGTGAAGTTGGGGCTAACATGTTGGCTGTGTATGGGCAAGTTTACAACACGTTTTGAAGTTTATCAACATGTTCGTCGTGTATGGCGTTGTGCGACAACAATTCGTCATTTGTGTTGTTATTTTCAATGAGTTAACATGTCGTCGCAATGCAAAATATTCATTGAAAACTTCATTGAAGCGATAAAATTATGGTATTACGACCAATTTGATTTTATAAGAGACCAGGAAACACAATTGGAGAGCATTGTAACATTTGATGAATCATTTGAAATAGAAAATGTAAGTAAATTTGTGCTTTATTTTTATTTTATTTTTTAAATGTTAATACATATTATGATGCGAAATAAAAATATGTATTTAAACAAAATTGTTTTGCCACGGTACAGCGCCGACAGTGTTAAAATAGTTGCTAAATTTGTTCCTGATGTTTTTTGCATCCCTTGTAGCACTCCCATAGCTCGCTGTATGCAAATCCATCAATTATGGAACATGCTATTGCATCATCCGCACTTCTATCGCACATCTTGACTTCACGACAGTCACACAAAAAATGAAGTTTATAAACATGTTGGCCCGTGTATGGCGAACCGCTGCCCAACAAATCACACCAACATGTTCATCGTCTGTGGCTAGCTTGAGTTTGCGAAAATCGACAACGATTCTCCATTTCTTGTTACCATCTTTATCAGGTTTTTTCGGAACGACAATTAGTGGAAAATTCCACGGACTATTCGATGGTTGGATAATATTATCGTCCATCATCTCATGGATTTGTTTATTTACTTCTTGTCGTTGTGCTTCCGGCAATCTGTAGGGTTTTATATATGTAGGTGTAGCATCTTGGGTTATGATTGGATGTTGTACAGAAGAGGTATGAGTTAATTTGTCTCCTTTTAGATAGAAGAGTTCGCTATACAAGATACACAGATTTAATATCGATTCTTTTTCGTTCTTCGACATGTGATCTGTCACCACTAGGTCTTTTATAGCTTCGATTCTATCATATGATTCAAGATAATTTTTAATTCGTAAAATGTTGTAGTTGGAGACTTCATCGAATATAAGGTCTTCGGTATTAAATTCGATAGGAGATTTAGAAGAATTAACGACAGATATGTAAGAAATAGAACTATTGGCAGGTGTGATACTATTGCCAATATATAATCCATTGGGAAACTGTTGGGAGAAACATATACTGTCCACATTAACTTCTTTAAGAACAGGGACTACGACTTCGGATCTTGGTGGGATAGTGACTAAATGTGAAGGGATTAAATCATATTCGATAATGAATTTTTGAAAAGAGAATGTGAGCATTTTAGTCCTATAGTCGATTTGAGCTTTATGATCATCTAGAAAATTGTTACCTATGATTCCGTCAGTGCTTATAGGGAAGTTTTTATCTACAACGTGAAAGGGATAAGAAATAGTAATATTTTTGGGTAAGTTTATGCGCAAGTATATAACACCCTTAGTACGAATCACGGAATCAGTATTACCAGATAATGAATGAATAATATTTGAGTCAATGGGTAGTCCTGGTTTTAGTTTATCTATTTTAATCAGACTAATTTCACTGCCACCATCAATGAGAAATTTCGAAGGTTGAGGATTTAGCAAGGTTGAGGATGAAATTTTTATAGAATCTACTCTACAAATTGTATTATTTAAGTTTATATGAAAGATGTGGCAAGATGAGATTAAGTTTGGGTCCGAAGCCTGCCACTGGTTTCGGCCTCTGAACGGTTTGCCGAATGTGTGTTTACAGTTGAGGGGTAATAAGGATTAGTATAATTTTTTTTATTATTGTTATATTCCCTTTTTAGACGTTCATTTATATGATGCCCGAGGTTCTTACAGTAACTACAAGTAATCGTTACTTTCTTAACCTCACTTTTGACAGAGGGAAGCTGTTCCGTATTTTTCTTTAAATAGCATTGTTCGATACTATGTCCAGTTTTTTTACAAAAATTGCAAGAGGTAGGATGTCTGAGTTTATGTTGAGATGGATTAAAGGAAGTTTGATTAGAATATGAGAAACCACTTTTCTCTTCTAATACGGCAGCTTCTATGGCTTCCGTCAGAGTAGTGAATCTAGAAGCTTTAATGATGAGGCTTATTCTAAGATTAAGACCTTTCTCAAACGCTTTTAAAGCTGTTTTACTGTTGAGATTCATAATAACGCTGGAACTGTCTGACCCTTTGCTAGCTATGCAAGCATCGTTCAGATTTGCTAGCGTTTGTTCCAATCTATTGGAGTAAGAAGGGACTGTCTCGTTTGTCCTTTGCTTTATATGTATAAGTTCTAATTGGAGTTGGGACAGAGATTTAGTTTCTAAGAATTGTTGAACAAGTTTTTCTTTAAGGGATTCCCATGTGGCAAATTCTGTATATTTGACTATATTATATGCTGGGCCAATAAGTTTACTTTTGATGATTAGTAGGAGGATAGGAATTTCGGCAGAGGTGATATTTTCGGATATCAAATCACACGCATTTAGGAACTTGTGGAGATTAGCTCTGTTCCCATCAAATTCGGGAATTAATTTGAGGGCAAAGGATCGATCTAATTTTGGAGCCATTACGGTTTCGAGTTCAAGAATAGACTTAGAGGTCTCAGAGGAAGAGGAGTTTTCAACAGTACTAGAATCTTACTTTCGGACATAAACTGATTATATTATAATCATAAGTATTTAAAAAAAAAACAATTAACTCGAATTCATAAAAATTTAGGTTGATAAAAGTAATGATAATAATAAATTATATTAATTGATAAAAGTATATTAAGTGATAAAAGTAATAAAATATATAATTTTTTGTTTACAATATAATTTTTTTTGGAATAATTTTCTTTTTCTTGCCTCTATAAGAATTAGTATGCTGGTGGGTAAAGATGTAAGATGTTTAAAGATGAATGGTTGATATATAATGGTTGGATTAAAGATGAATGATAGAGATGGTAGTTGGTTTAAAGATGATTAATAGTCTTTTATTATTGTTTCTGTAGTTTGTAGGTTTCACTAGTTTTTAATTTTTTGTATTAATTTTTAAGATAATCAGACGTTTTTTTTATGGTTTTTGTTATTTTTTTTTTTTTTTGTAAAAAAAAGGAGTATCACTTGGCACTAAACACTTTCCAGGCAAACCACACACCTGACACCAATTTTTGTTGTGCTATATTTAGTTTTCTGAGAAGCACGATTCTCAGTTGGGTTTTTCCTGTTTATTCGTGTTATATTTTTTGTTTCTAGTGTTAAATAAAAGAATATTGTTCCTTTCGGTAAACAGAAGTATACCTTTTAGTTTTTATTTTCTGTTTTTTTATAACATATATTTAAGTCTAAGGATTACTTTAGTATTAAAAATTTAGTCTTAACAATTAGTCTTAACGATTAACAAGATTAACAGATTTATTTTTAAGAATTATACAAGAATTAGCACAATTTATAATTATCGAAAACGAAGTTCAAGAAAAGATATAGTAAGACGACCGAACGATCCGAATTCAAGATACAGTCTCCTGGATAGCTCGTCACCCGACACGACGAAAAATATGCAACATCAGCACAAGTGTGCCTGTGGGATCAATGCACGTTTAATGGGTTTAAATATTGTGTATTGGAAATGGAGTGCATTGATTGTTGGATACAGAAAGAAATGGAAAATGATGGTTTGGGAATTTTGGGTTATGTTTCAATGAGGCATAGGCAATGAAATTGGAGAAGTTTAATGTATTGGGAAAGTGAATGGGTTTAAGTGGAGCGATCGTTGATCGCGTGGTTGACGACTTTGGAGTTGAATGGAACTTTTGTGGGTAATTAAGGAAATGATTAATATGGGAATTAAAAGTGGGTCGGATATTGGTCAATCAAAGGAAATGATGACTGTGGGAATTTGAAGTGGCAATGGGTTGAATTGTAATGGGATAAGAAAGGATGATAAGGGAATGTTGTGAAGTACGCACTTTACTCGTACAACAATGGATTCAGAGTTTCAAAGTTTAATTAAGAATAAAACCTGGCAATTAGTAGATAAGCCTAAAGATAAAAATATTATTGATGTAAAATGGGTATATAAGAAAAAGAATGAGAATACTTATAAAGCAAGATTAGTCGTGCGTGGATTTCAACAAAAAGAATATATTGATAACGTTTATTCACCGGTAGTAAAAATGCAAACATTAAAATTATTATTGTCTGTTGCAAAATGAATTTTAAATAGAGCAAATGGACGTTGAGACAGCGTTTTTAAATGGAAAAATAAATTCCGAAGTATATATTAAGCAGCCTAAAGGCTATAAACAGGACAGACATAAGGTGTGTAAATTGTTGAAATCGTTATATGGTTTAAGAGAGAGTCCAAGGTCGTGGTATAATTGTTTTAATGAATTTATAACAGAATTAGGTTTTGTGAGAAGTAATTATGATTATTGCTTATATGTCAGTCGAATGACATATATACTTTTATTTGTTGATGATTTATTAATATGCAGTAGAAATCAATGGGAAATTAATGATGTAAAACAAAAATTAATAAATAGATTTAAAATGAAGGATATGGGCAAAGTAAAAATTTATATTGGCGTTGAAATAAATAATAATTTGAAAGACAATGAACTAACGTTAAGTCAGGAAAAATTTATTGAAACTCTTGCAGAAAGATACAACTTAAAAAATAAATAAATAAAAATGTAATGTAAAATAAAAATGTTAAAGTCACAAACTGTAGATTTAAGGAGGAGTGTTGAATTATGTAAACTTACAGTTTGTGATGCACTTACTGTACATACGTGGGATTAGATGTTAAGAAGTTAATGTGTCAATTTTTGTAAGTTAGTTTTAGTTTGCTCCTTACTCTTATTAAGATAACATCGAAATGTAAAACCTATTAATAAATTAATTATATAATAAAACCAAATGAACTTTAAACAAAATCGTATTGCATATAATTTATTTTAACAGAAACAAGCAACAACAAATAGCAATTTCAATATACCAACCATCAACTTTACAATCATCTGCCAATGCAAACAATGATCGTTCAACAAGTGCGAACAGTAGATCAAAACCTTCCCATACAAAAATAAGCAAACAGATAACATAATAATTAAAAAACATCAAAATATTCTTAAAATTTGTTCTTTAATTAACAGGACACTTTCTTCAGACGAAAAACAGGAAGAATTAAGACTAGCATTGAAAAACTTAAATTGGGATGTATAACAGGACTAGCCGAAATAAGACTACTTAAACACAAAATAATTAATAACGACAACGATATCTTTTGCTACATAGGAGAAACTAAAGGACTCTATGGAGTACGATTTCTGTTAAAAAAAGAATTAAAAGACAAAATAATTAACATCCGATTCCATAATGAGAGAATATTCAGTATACAGCTTAACACCCAAAACACAAAAATGACTATAATACAAGTATATGCACCGACATAAAAAGCTGATGACGAAGAAATTATCAAATTTTACGACATTCTAGAAGAAAAATTCAATAACAAAAAAACAGAGTTATAGGTGATTTTTATACAAAACTTGGAAAAAGATTGGCTGAAGAATAAAACTAAATTAAAGGACCTCATGGTTATGGATCAAGAAATAAAAGAGGGAATAAACTCAACAAGTGGGAATTAATTCTTCAAAAAGAAAGATAGCAGGAAATGGACGTGAATCTCAGCGAACGGAAAGACTAAAAACGAAATAGACCTCATCCTCACTAAATTGAAACCATCCAAGACATAGCTGCCCTGAATAGTATACATTTTGACCGCGATCACAGACTAGTAAGAATGAAGATAAAAGTTGACGATAAGACATTGCGAAGAAATCGAAAAATCTACGATACAAAAATAACACAGCATTAATAAAAATAGAGAATATAGGACGCAAGTTTAATATAAGAAGAGGAAACTAACTACAAAACTAAATATGGAATAAGGATATGTGGACAAGTTCTTCACAATTTAAGATTTGCAGACGATATAGTTCTTATTTCTACAAAAGTTATACACATTCAAGACATGCTTACGGAACTAACTACCTTGTGTAAAAATTATGGACTTCAAATAAACAAATCGAAAACTATAGTCATGACAAATCACACAAAAGAAGATATAACGTTGGACGAAGAAAAAATTGAGTAGAAGATTACATATATTTGGGACAGCTAAAGTCAATTAAGGACTAAGAAAATAAAGAAATTAACAGACGCATCACCAATAGCTGGAAACAATTCTGGAGCCTTAATCATATGTGTTGAAATTAAACGCAGATCGTTTAGTTATTTAAAGATTTATTTAAGTAGCGCAAGGAAAAATAATACACGTCTGAACTAAGTCAAAGAGGAAACAGAACAGAACTTAGAAATGACAGATGAAGAGGAATAGAGTATGAGTATGAGAGTTGCCAGAAAGGTAAATACAAATGGTATTACCATGTAGATATGGAATTTCCAACAATATGTTACAATTGGACCAAAGTGCAGACACAATGAAATATACATATATTCGATTTTCACTTACGGACTAAAAAAAATTAGCTACAAACACACTTGAGCATCTAAGGATATTTCAGACGAAAATGGAAAGAAAAATTCTGAACATACGACCAAGTCAAAGGGTACGAAATGAAGATATTCGCAATAGAACCAGAATTATTGACGTCATAAACAGAAAAAGAAGACTGAAATGGAGCTGGACTTCATGACAAAACATGGACAAACATTACAACAAAATGGAGACCAGCAGAACGACCCAATAAAAAATGAAGTGACGATCTATCACAAATAAGCACAAATTGGTACAACGAAGCCAAAAATGGAGACATATTGATAGCCTTGGGGAAGGCTTACGCCAGTAACCAACATTTATATATTAATATAATAATATTAATTATATATAATAATTTATATATTAATAGAATATTATATATTAATTTTCAATTTATGTTCAATTTAAAACTAATAATTCGTAATAATTTCGAACTTCAAAAAAAATATTTGTATGTATGTATGTATGTATTAAGTGTTAAATTGTTATAATTTTTTTAATTTTTGTTTGCATCTAAAATGTCTTAAAAACAGGGATATTAATTATCAAATTAGCTTAAATGAACATTACATTACATTTCACACTACTCAGCACATAAATGTACAGAGTAGAGAACACAGCACCTTGACCGACAAGACTATATAAGGTGATAACAACACAAGACATTAATACAAGACAGAAGGACAGAGGAGAAAGAAGAACGAACAGACAGAAAGAACACATGACAACAGCACGCGGTAGGTTTCGAGACGGTCCCCCATCTGGCTACTAACCGCGCTCACTGATGCTTGATTTCGGTGATCGATGCGAACCGATGCTTTTTTTTTTTTTTGTAAATTCATTTTTATTAATTCAATCTTAAACCTATCTTAAAGCTAGACAAAAATTCATAAAACTAGCCTAATTAACCATAACTTACAACTAACTTACTGGTCCCATACGGACACTCTAAGTTTGCGAACCGATGCTTTATCAGTGACTAGGCCGTTGCCTAGCTTAAATGTAATTAAAATACCTAAGGCAATAAAAGCTTGTTATAATAATAATAATAATAATTGGAAGGCAATTTTTGGCAGTTGGCCAATCAGATGCCTTGCCTTACTTTCAACTCTCTTATGTCGTCTAAACCTGCACAGTGTTATCTTAATGGGGGCATTCACTAAGCTAAGTGGTTACGAATTCTGATTGGCTAAATTCAATTACAAAATGAGTTGAAATTTCCTCTCCGACGTACAAATTTCGGCTACAAAATTATTGAATTGAATTGAATTCTTTATTGAGACTTTAAAATCGTTTACAATGGTATTCTTATCTATAACTTATGCTAACTGCGGCTATATCGTATTGCCTGCTTTAAAATTACTTAAAATGAAAAGCCTCATGGCTGTCTTTTATAGTATATGGTTGGACTACTCTTGCTCAAGAGAGTGTTTTATATTTACTTTTGCTGAGACTGGAATCGTCAAATTAAATATACATTTATACATATATACAATACTAATACTAACTTAAAATTAAATAACAAAAATAACGAACGCCAGCATTTGAAGGTCTCTTTCTCTTTTTATAGGTTTTTAGAGCGAGAACGCTCTTATAATTAAAATCTCTTTGAAGGTAAAAAAATTACATTTTGTTAAAAGTGAGTGAGATGGTTATAATATTTGAAAAAATATATATACATATTTGGAATCTTTTATATATTAGTTTTAGGAAGTTGATATGTACATAGAACAATCAAATTAATACGAGAGTATACATATATAAAATAGATACATATATTTTGATGATAATGTAACATTAAGTCTTGTTTTTGAGTTTCTTTTTGATCACAGTATTTGTACCATAGTATTATCACGTTTTTGAACTAGAGTTTTAAGTTAGGGCGTTAAAATATAAATACTAGGCATAGATGAAAATTTAATACTAATTAGATAAATTACTGATAGAATAAGTTATAGATCGGGTAAGCACTGCCAACCCACAATATGATATAACATTGACATTTTTGGATTTGAATGTTTGTTTTATAACAATAAAGTGAACAGAATGCTTTTTATTTTTTTTTTTTTGATTTATTAATTCTTTTGTTTGTAATCTTATTATTTTTAACTTTTTAATTTATATTAGATAAGAGGAAATAATTTAGCCACGGTTTTGGCCAGAAGTGGCCTCAGTGTAGAACATGGGGGGAGATGTATCTGAGGAATTCAGAACAAGCGAGCGGACTCCTAGAGGAGACAAGTAACTGGTGTTGTCCCAAGTGAACCCCATCTGTGAATCAATGACCTGTTTAATTAAGTCATTTTCCGAAAATTCTAAGTTAGAGATACATTTTTCCAGGTGGAACAGATTGTATCTCAACAGCGGAATGACGTTGGAGGTGTTGTAAATGAAGGTGTTGGAGTAACGTTTGGTGCGATTTTCGAAGTTTTTCCCAACGCAGAGTCTAAGAATTTTTCTTTCAAGTTTTTCAAGTGTTTGCGCTACCGTAGGAGAGATAGAGAACCAGATTGGAAATGCATATGACATGACAGGTCTTATGAGTGTCTTATAAAAAAGAAGCTTAGTTTTGGTGCTGAGGGCTCTATGTTTGAAGAAGGGCATGAACATGTTAGTGACTTTCCTTGATTTTTCAATAGTAGTTTTAGCATGTTGATTGAATTTGAATAATTTGTTAAAGTTTACACCTAGATATTTCATTTTGTTTGTAGCCGGGATGGTAGAATTGTCAAGGTTAAGGGAAAGAAATTTACTTTCGGATACCGCTCCAACTGGCCCTTTTCCGCTAGCATTACGGATGCACAGGAGTTCCGATTTTGGGATGTTGATTTTGATTCCCCAGGTTTTGTAAAAGATGTTGATAATGTTCAAATGCTTTTCAAGAGTCCGCAAAGCGGAAAGAGGACTTTCGTGACATGAGTATGCAATTGTGTCGTCGGCGTATAGGAGACCAGTGGAAGTGAGGTTGTTTTCTGAGAATTGGTGGGGGAAGTCGTGAAGAAAAATGTTGTAGAGGTGAGGCCCCAAGATGGAACCTTGTGGGACACCACTTTTGCATTCACAGGTATTACCTTTGGAACCTTGCAATTGTATATAAAAAAATCTATCAGAAAGGAAGCTCTTAAGTATATTCAGTACTTGTGGTGGTAAGTTAAGAAGGGACAACTTAAATAGGAGGCCAACCCTCCAGACACTGTCAAAAGCTTTTTCTATGTCAAGAGAGCACGCTGTAGTACATTTTCTTTCCCTAAGGTTAAGGACAATATCGTTTTGGAACTTCAATAGCGCATGGAGGGTGGAATGCCCTCTTCGGAAACCGAATTGAAAGTCTGGAATTGGTTCAATTGGGTTTTCGGTTGGTGAGTTTAAATTATCCAAGATTAATCTTTCTAGAATTTTACCCGTGTTTGAAAGCAAGGAAATTGGTCTGAAGTTGTTTATGTCACTAATGTTTGGCTTTTTTTGGATAGGCAAAAGTCTGGCAACTTTCCATGGTTTTGGAAAGTACGCATTGTTTATGCAATTATTAAATATGATAGTTAAAAATTTGATGCATTTTTCAGAAAGCTTCTTTAACGCAAAGTTGGAAATATTGTCCGGGCCGGTGGACTTCTTGGGCTTTAAGTGTTTTATGATGCTTTTGACATTTTCAAAGTTGCTGAAGATGGTGTTCGCTGATGGGCTAAGTGAGGAATTATCTGAATCAAAGAGAAAGATATGTTGAGGAATGTTATGAGAGATGGAAGTAACAGCATCTATGGCCTCTTGTGTAATGGAGGGGTTGTAGAGAGGGACTTTCTCTTCGTAGACCCTTTTGAAATGTTCTTCAAAAGCCGATAACACGTTCGATTCGTTACAGAATGTTTGGTCATTCACAGTCACTTTATTGCAAAAGAATTTCTTTTTGTTGCCCACTATTCTAAAGACTTCTTTAAAAGCCCACGGCCCCGGTGTAATTTTTGAAAGTCTAGTGCTTAGGGTTTTGTTCAGCCAAATGTTCACCTTTTCTCTTATGATGTTGTTAAGGAGGGAAATTTGGGAAGAAAGTTCTTTGTAACGAGCGTTTGTTCTATTGAAAGAATTGTGAAAGATGTTTTTAAGCCTTCTTTGCCATTGGTGTTTGACTCTATATAAGTTATCAATTTCTACTGGGAGGTTTTTGTATTTTTTGGGAGAGAACGTTGAGCTAGTGGAATTTTCTTCTAAGGTGGTTAGGAGTACATCGTTAAAGGAGAGAATAAGTTCGTCTATAACTTCATTAGAGAGGCAGGATGATTCCGAAGGAAAGAAGCTAACCAGTCGGCGGTCAAGTTCATGTCTAAAGAGTTGCCAATTGGTGATTTTAAAAGACCTTGAAGTTGATTGCTCTTGTAGGCAGATGTTAGCTTCTTGTAGGGAGAAATTTAAGAGAAGCGGGCAGTGATCCGAGAAGGTGGGGAGTGTAGTGATTGAAAAATTTGGGTTAATGGTGTTGGCCAGATGGTTGGATATCAAAAAGTGATCCAAAAATGATGCAGTTCTGGGATAAGTAGGATTGTTGGCGCAAAAATTTGTAAGTGTGGGATGAGAGCTGTGGATCCAATTCTCTAATGTCCTGCCATTGATATTATGTGAATGGTCTCCCCAGTTGGGGCTTCTGGCGTTGAAATCGCCACCGATGATTGCTCCCTCGAATCTATTGGCTAAACATTCTATTTTATTGAACTCTGAGGTAAGAGTAGAGGTAGGAACATTAGAGGGAAAATATACAGTACCCAGTAGGAATTTCTGTAAGTTGTTATTCACATAACAGCTGATGCTAATGAACAAAGAAGGAAAATCAGATTGAACAAAATCTACGGTCTCGTATTTAATATTTTTTTTGATAAGCAAAGCTACTCCCTGTTTGTTATCATTTCTTAGGATATTGAAATTGTCTATAAAAACTTTGTGTTTGTTGGATAGATGTGTCTCTTGAATGAAGGCCAGAGAACAATTGTTTTCTTGGAGAATTTTATACAATTCAATTCTCCGAGAATGTGAAACGAGGGACGAAATGTTATATTGTAATATTTTTAATAACATCATGTTGAAGAACGAGAGATTAATTCGGTGAGAAGATGAAAGTAGGCCATTTGCTTATCTTCTAAACACTTGAAGTTACTAAGATTTGACATGAAGTTGCTGATTTTTCCAATAAGTGTTCTCATATCTACACCAAAGAGTTCGTTTGAAAGTGCAATGAAATTACCCATTACATTGCTGCCATTTTGTGCCTTGGGGGAGTTGGGAGTGTCGGGTACATGGGAATTTAAGTTTTGTGATTTGAAATGACTGTTATAAGATACTCCAGGGACAACGTGGGCCCCTCTTGAGATAGCATGGGAAAGACTTTTTGCTTGATCTCTTTTAAGAATGGCTTCATTTAGAATTTGTTTTCTGCGAGCTTCATAAAGCTTATAGGATTTGCATCCTCTGAAGTTGGCAGGATGATCCTCGCCGCAGTTTACGCAGACCGCCTTGCTGCCCTGTTCACGAAGTACAGTGCACTGACCTGGCTCGTGTCTGCTAGTGCATTTAACACACTTGTACGAGAAAGCACAGTTCTTGGCCAGGTGGCCGAATTGTTGGCATCTTCTGCATTGAAGAGCACCCCGGTTGCCCCTTGGTTTCTCCCAGTAAACTCTGGTATGGAAAAGATACTTTAACTTGATTAATTCACTCGCGCTCGAACCCGGACAGAGACGGACTAGAAAAAGGTTGTATTTAATTTTTTCTTGTTTGGATCTCAAGGTTTCGAAAAGCGAAACATCGGAAATATTGGCAAATTTAGTTTTTAATTCATTTAAAATTTCTGAAGGAGGAAAATCAGATGTAAGTCCCCTAAGGACGACGTTAGTTGTCTTGTCTTCTTTTAAAGTAAAAGAATATGCTTCAGCATTTTCGTTACTCCTCAGTGTGTTCATCAGGTCCCTATGTACTTGGCTATTGTCAACATACAGTCTACTACTACTACCTTTGTTCACTATTTTGTATACAAATTTAACAGGACTATTTTTAAGGTCCATAATAAGTTGTCTAATGTCAATGTTCTTCAATATAATAGGTGGACAGTACTTACCCGAATACAATTTTTCTTCTTTGTTCGAAACATCTGTTGTGCTGGCTGGAGATTCATTGTTGTTTCCCTCGGCGGCAGGAGCGTCGTCGTTAATGTTTGATTGATGAAGTTGGTTAACAATATTGCTGTTGTGTCTGGAGCTTTTCAGCACTAGTTTAACATTCAGTGGAGCGAAAGAATTTTCATTAGGTGTAACCTCCATTTCTTGGTTAGGTGATGTAGACCTCGCGGTATGTTTTTTCGGCGGTAATTGCCAGCCGGTCGTCAGATTAGAGACTTCAGCGTCAGTTTGATGGATTGATGCTGGAGACATGTTTGATTCCACGAGGGAGGCGGGATTTGCAGGTGTTACAAGTGACTGTGCTATGTTTGAGCAGCAGGGATCATCGCTTAGTTTTAGGAGTAGCTGGGCGGCAGCAAGCCTTTCGAGTTTCTTGTCGTATTGACTGGATTTTTTTTTAGATTTAGTTATCTCCAAGTTATTTTTCATTGTGTGTTGAATCACAGTGCGGAAGAGTCCTTACTCAGCAAACCACCCAGAAAATACGAGCTGCAGCTGCCGGGATGCACTCGGAACGCAGCACCATGTGAAAAATAATCCGAAAAAAGCGGAGGTTATGTCCGACCATCCGACTTTTGTGATGAAGTGTCAGTGATTTTAAGTGAATTATCTATTCGATGCTTTAAATATTTATTTAAAATACTAAATTAACAAACGAATATAAAAGTTTTTCTTTGCAAGCACGGTCACGCTATTTGTTTTATAAAGTGTAAAGTTTAATTTTTTTTTTTCTTTCCTATTTAGCTTATCTGCTCTGCGGGCAACCTTCCTTCTTGGCGGCTAAAAAGAGAATATCGGCTACAAAATTAGTGAATACTGATTTTGACGTTTCACAAACAGCTGATCGATAGGTAAGGACACACATATTCAAAATTTAATTAATTGCTTAGTATTTAAATATAAATCACTCAAATTATGATTTGATTTTATTGAATTTAAAAACAAAACACATTATTTAAAATTATCAAATCAAAAATGTTTCTTATTTTGTATATTTTCATTTTTTAATATTATGACTGTTCCGGATGGACTACCTTTTTTAGTGCAATTTTTCGTTCACAAAGCTAGTTGAATTTAGAATACGTAGTCACTAGCTTTATGATTGCCCCCAATGAAATTGGAAGAAGTGTGTTTTAAAGTTAACAAATTGTCTTAGTTAAACATGTACGTGTTGCACATAGTCTAGTTTTTTAATGCTTCAATGAAACCAAAGAAAGTCCTGAAAGCTTAGATATTTAAGTCTGCATATCCAAACAAATATACATATGTATGTACATAAGGATTCAGGAGTTTTATTTTTTCTATATATATTTTGCTCGTACTCGAGTGGTTATAAATGCCCTTACAATGATTAAACACAGTGCGATCAACTAGGAAAGTAGTATAGGATTGGACAGGAGGTACCGATGCACATTGATTTTGAATGACTGCACACTGTAATGACTGGAAAATATTGAGTCGGGTAAAGCATTCCACATCCATGTAATGCAAATAAAAAGAGAATCTCTGTACTTCAAAGTACGCCCGAAATTGGACTCAAGGGTAAACTAATGGACATCCTAGAAGCACAGGTATTAAGGTTGAATAGCTTTAGGGGAGGAATGCAACTGGCTAGAGCATTGTTTATGAAAATAGTGATAAAATAAGCAAATTCACTCTCAAATTAAAAAATAATATTAAAAACAAATCCCTGTGATCCTTGGGTGGCAAACGCTGCGGATCGAGCGAATTGTGGTTTTTGTGTTTTTCCTGTAGTAAATTAGCAACTGCGTGCTGTAAAAATTTAGGATTATAATTTTTTAAGAGGATACTTCAGCAAAGTTTAGGCAGGCAGCACACTTCTGTAATGGTTAAAATTTTGGCCTTAGGTTAAAAATATTGATGTTGTAAAATGGCTAGCATATACCTACTTTTGGATTGAACCACACGCAAAGAATCTATATCAAAAATAAAATCTAATAAAACTTCAAAAAAGACATTATTTTCGAAACTAGTCAATGTAAATTATAATAGTGTTGCAGATCCAATGTGTTGAATCTTCTGGTCTGATACACAACAAATGTTTAATCACAAAAAATGTCAAACTTAATACCGATTTTATTACAATGTTTTTTTTTTTTTTTAATTGTTGTTATTTTGAATATAGTAGGTACATTTAGTAATAAAAAGATTTAAAAAAAAAACAATTCAACCTACAAAATTATACACCAAAAATAAAAACAAAAAATTAGGTTGCATTAGTTTAGGCCGACACTGTATGTTGGCCAGGGCCGGACGAGCTAAGCGTTAAAATAGGCACAATCTCGTAACCACTACCTACGTTTTTTTATTCTCATTTCTCTATAGCTCACAGCAATATTGATATTCATTTTATTATAACTAACACCTAATTTTTAATTTGTAGACAGATATACAATATACATATCTACTTTTCCAAAAATAAGTAGTTGTTTACCTGCCTATTCCCACCCACACTCCCACAGTAAAAAAAACTACATCACAAAATCTAAAAAGTGTACGAATTTGTTCGTAAAATAGCTAAGCGTTAAAATAGCCACAATCTCCTAACCACTACCTACGTTTTCTTTATTCTAATTTCTCTATAGCTCACAGCAATATTGATATTCATTTTATTATAACTAACAGCTAATTCTTAATTTGTAGACAGATATACATACATATGTATCTACTTTTCCAAAAATAAGTAGTTGTTTACCTGCCTATTCACACCCACACTCCCACAGTAAAAAAAAACTACATCACAAAATCTAAAAAGTGCACGAATTCGTTCGTTAAATAACAGCAAATTCAGACAAACAACAGCGTTGAAAGTTCTTCTATACCTATGAAATTTTATCTCTGTCGTGTGTTGTATCGTTTCGCTTATGTGTCAAAATGAGACAAAGGGTTGAAATGAGCGATGATGATGCGATGACGATGGTGATGTTTGGCTTTAATGAGTGACTTTTTTATATTCTTTCTCCTTTTTGTTTGTTCATAGAAAAAAAAGATTTTAATATTAGGGAACACTTTTTAGGGTTTTCGAAAGGGCAAGACAAAACTGGTGAAGGGTTGACTAATTTTAACTTAGGTGAACTTAAATTGCATTACATTTCTTGTACCAATTGCAGAGAACAAGGTAATGATGGTTCAAACATGAAAGGAAAAGAGGCTGGTGAATTAAAAGTCTTGTTCGCAGCTGATCGCAATCCCTGAATTTGGTTGTTAATGATTCAGCTCGCTTTTTGTTAGAATCTGTTAAGTTTTTTGACATTGTTTAATGCATATATGCATATATAAAAAAATGCCCCTGTTTTGACCTTAAAAAGCCTATCTGAAACCAGATAAGAAAGTAAACAAAATGGCTTAAAAAATAGCTAATGAGATATACATACATATATGAAGCTCTCATTGAAATATGTGAAGCTAGCAACTTTAAGAATAGAAACACTGCAGTCATTAGGAAGTCAAATTTTAGATTTAAAGTTCATATTTATATTTTAGAAAAAATTAATATAATTAATAAGTATTTACAAAGCCTGTCAGTTAATTTATCTAATAGCGTTCTAGTTCTGTACGCTACTAAAAACTTTTTAACTACGTAAAATCTCCTGTAGCCATAGCTCTTAACCTAGAAATACCATCACAGTATCCTAAAATAACATACATACATATATGCGCTCTAGGATGAATGCCCTGCCAAAATTTTAGAGCCAGAACAAAAATTTAAGGTACATTTTTACTATAAAATATTAGACCAAGAGATTAGTTTCATTACGGAAGCATTTGAACAGCTAAAAGAATGTAACATTTTTTAATTTTTAAACAATATTGTTCAGTGCTCCAAAAATGTCTTGTCAAAATTTGCAAAGAATTTTGAAATTTGAAGTCTTTAATTATATTTTGAAATCACACACACACCAGAAAATTTCATCTATTGCAATGAGTTATTCTTATTTAAATAATTTCATTAGTATTTCCTTCTCTGAATAAATATGTACATGTATAAACTTTTAATTTAACCATAATTAATACAGTGTATCAATTTCATATTCGTACCCCTTTAATAAAAAGTTTGAATGTTTTCCTCATCCAAAATGACTGCAGATACAAAAGTAATAACAAAGTGCAATTTAAGTAAGTTCATGGTTGATATATTTTATAGAATCTTTATAGTTGGTACAATTAATTTTTCTTGAAAAATGTAAAGAAAAGAAAAAACTGCAGTAATACTGGATCAATTTCGTATTCGTACCCTGTTTTAATCAGTCAAAAAATGTGGCTTTAATATTTTGTGGCAGAACCTTTGGAAGCAATTACAGCTTTCAATCGTCTTGACATTGACCTTACCGATTTTTCAGTTGTTTCCAATGTTAATTGTGTCCACTCAAAGAGAATTTCCTCTTTAAGGTCATTTTTGTTCTTAACGGTGTATTTGCGGATTCTGCGGTCCAGTTCGTCCCATAAATACTCTATCGGATAAATGTCTGGTGATTGTCGGGGGTTTCCAAAACTTTTTTGCTAGTAAACAGAAGACACATTCGGGTTGCATTCGCCTTATGCTTTGGGTCGTTATCCTGACAAAAGTGAAGTTGTTTCCTAGACCCATTTGTGCAGCACTATCTTTTAAATTGGTCTTTAGAATATCGATGTAGATCTTGTGATCCATAATTCCTTCAATTATGTGCAGTTTCCCAACTCCAGCTGCTGAAAAACAACCCCACACCATCACCGACCCACCACCAACGGTTCCTCGAGTGTTTTGCGGAAGGTATTCAGTATTCGGCTTACGCTAAACCATTTGTCTGCCATCCGAGCCATGTATAATGAACTTTGAATCATCTGTGGAAATAACCGTTCTCCAGAAGCCAAAGTCTTTTGCTTGGTATTATTTGGCGAATTCAAGCCGTTTAAGTCTGTTGGCATGACTAATAAATGTTTTTTTGCTCGATACTCTTCCGTTGAAACTATGTTCCCGAACACAATTCCGCAACGTTTCAGTACAAAATTGTTCTTCCAGGGATTGGCGAAGATTCTGTTCCAATTTTGGTGCACCTATCTTTCGATTTTTATTTATTTCACGCACAATTATCCTCTTGTCCTGCATGTTGAAAATACGTCTTGTCGTATTGCGAGGCAAGTTTTTAACCCTTTTTTGCTTTACAAACCGGTTAACTATACTTTGAACCGTTGTTGATTTAGCTCGATTAACTAAAGATGAAATCTGTTTATAAGATTTACCTTCTTGGTGGTATTTTACGATGAGTTCTCGAAGTTATTTAGAGGTTTCACTTGCTTTTCCCCATTGTTGTTAAATTCTGAGACAAGTTGTCCAAAACGCTTTTACAAATTTTAAATAACTTCATAATACTTTAAATAATAGCACATGAATTGAAAAAACACATTGGATTGAAAATCCAAGGGACATTAAAGCTGCTTGGCTACTTAGAACTAAGCGTACGAATACGAAATTGATCTAGTTTTACTGCAGTTTTTATCATTTTAGCATTTACTTAGTAAATTATTTTTAACAACTAAGAAAATTTGATAAAATATATCAACCATGAATACACACTTAACCTGCATGTGGTGTTAATGTCATACATCAATCCATTTAGGATGTGGAGAACATTCAAAGTTTTAATAGAAGGGTACGAATATGAAATTGATACACTGTATGTTAATTATTTATTTTTATATTGTTGTGTTTTTGAATATTTTTTTAAATACTTTCTTCTTCAAAAAGTATTTTTTTTCGGTTCCTATATTTTTGTGATATATTTTTCGACTTTAGTGTACAATTATTTTGGTATTCCTTAGTTGTTGTTATTTTTTTGATAAAATTTGTAATTGTTAGTTTTTAATAAAAATCCTATTTATTTTTATTAGATATAAGTATTATCGACGAAAAGGCCTCATTAAAAAAATGAGGGAATGACTTCATCCACCTACCACCACAATTGAGGGGCGCCATTTATGAAGCTTGCTCAGTGCGCTAATTTAGTTTGGGCCGGCCCTGTTGTTGGCACAGTGGGCCTAGATCAAGACTTTTTGTGAACTAAAACAATTGTTTGTCTTTAAAGAGTTACAAAATCCTTCTTTGAATATAAATAATTATATTATAAATTAAACACGATTTTTTTTAGAAATACATATATGTACATACTTACACCTTTCTAGATTTTATTTTTTTACATTGAATGGATTTTAAAATGGAACCTTAACAGAATGTACATCAGCTTTGTTTTGTTTGATATTTAATATTTATGTAGGCAGAATAGTAGTAAAAAATTAGTCAGATTGGACATGAATAATTTCAGGAAAGGTGTTATTTGGGTTTTACACGTTATGCCCGCCAACTGTGTTCGTATGAAATATAAAGTGGTGTGTTGAGGTTTAACAAGGCCTGGCTTCAGCCATAATACTTTTGTTTTGCATGTTTGACAACCCATTATTTTAGGGATTGACTACTTAACTTTTTCGTTGTAAAAGCCAATTCCGAGTATATTTGGTGGTTTGTACAGGACGAATGTAAAAAGTATAACTCCGGTTAGACGTTGCTTTCGAGCATCATTTTTGGTAAATTTATATTTCTTTGTAACTTCTAGTGAGGATATTTCAGATATAATGAAAGTTTCAAATGTATTAAGAGTTGAGAAAAGGTATGCATCCAAGGGTAACCCCTTGAATTTCAATTTATTTTAGCAAGTGGGGACGGGATTTACAGCGTATTTACTATTTAAATAGATGAAAATTATAGGTCATGATAGAAAAAGCGAAAGTTGATAAATTGAAGACAAAAATAATTACAGTAAAAGTAAAAACTAAATTTAAAAGAGAGGGATCAAATTAAAACTAAACAAAAATAGTAAAACAAAACATAACTTCCGCAATTATTTCTTAGAAGCAATCGTCTAGCCAAAAATTATATCTTTCTGCAAAGTAAAAATTTGTCTCGTTGCATAAATATCTTCATTGTAATATTCATATAGGTACATTTTTCTCCTAAATGTTTTTTTTTTTTTTTAAATTTTATCCGGCAGACGGCTAACTAAATGATGCTTTTATCATCATTATCATCGGCTCGACAACCGGATTCTGGTCATGGCCTCAAAATACAACAAGTTTCTCCATTTATCCTGATCGCAAGCCGACGAGCTGATTCCTCTTCACTCACACGTGTTAGTTGTCCAGCCCACCGGAGTCAACCGAGCTTAATTTTTAGCACAATATCAGCTTCGAGGTAGATTGCTTACAGTTCTTGATAGTAGCATCTCCGGAATCGTCCTTTCTCGCATAAGGGGCAAAAATTCATGGTTTTTTACTCTTTAAATATAAAATTTTGCACTTTTAACTTTAGAAAATTTGAAGATGTTTTCTAATTTGTTTTTATAGTAGGAGTTTGAATTGTATTTCTTGTTAAACAATATAGGGTATTTGTCAGCAACAAAACAAACTATCATAAAAAGTTCAATAATAGTAGGACAAAGAATTAAACAACCCTTAAAAATACCAATACAAATTATTTTTTTTTCACTTTAATGGCTTTAGGAACCGATAATTTTCATCTACCGTTGTGACCCTTGATGTATATCTACATATCAGCTTAGTTAAAAGTACATTAAAAATGCCCACTTAAAAAGGAATATACAAATAACACATATGATAAGAGAATTGTGCTAAATACTGCAGAGAAATAGAAAACATGCTTGCTAGCTTACATATTCTTACCTTCTAGTCAAATGTACTTTGTGGTACCTCATGAATACATCTTTGTTATTGACGTACTTAAGAAGCAGTAAAACATCTCTTAAGCTCTTATCAATCTGTTCCGTTGTTAGTCTTTTACTTAACGGTGTTCGACGTAAAAGCATATCGCAATAGTTAGCTAGGAGCTCTGGACACTTGCTCTCAGGAGATGTATGTTTAATACCCCTATTACTAACATTAGTTGGCAACTCGAGCTTGAAAAAGATAAGTTAGGTAGAAAGTTGAGAATTTTTTATTATTCACTTACTTTGAATACGCTTATATCATTTACAACAGTTTTAAATGCTTTATCACGTGATGTGAGAAATCTAGGATCGTTATTAAATGCGTTTTTAGCCAAGGCACTAAACTTTTTAAAAAGCTCTAATAGACGTTCAACATATTTTTCTGAATCTTGAACAATTATATCAGAAACTGATAGCATATCTGCTAGGCCGGCAGTAACTATATGATTTTCTAAATCACGCAGCATCGGTTCAATTCCATTTTGTACTCTGTCAAGTAGTCTGAACATTAAATTTAACTTTTCTACCTCATAGGTTTTGATAAGTGTAGAACATTCTGCTAAAATGGTATTCAAGTGATTTTCAATAAGAACCTTTATACAGCATTGGGACAGAGCGTGAAAGCTGCTAGACTCCAAGTATCGCTTTGCCCGTATTTCTTCTTCTCGTATCTTGGCATCTGCATATTTCATAAATGCCTGAACACCATTGCTTTGTTGCTGATCGCTGGCTTTTATGTTATAAAAATTGTTCGTAGCTTTCAAGTAAGCTGCTTCAAAATATTCTCTATATATTTCTAGTTTATCCTCGGGATTTGAACAAAGGTTGACATAGCTTTCTCGAACTCCAATCACAAGCTGGCAATCGTAGGCCTCACCATTACGTTCAGAATGAACAATTTTCATTGCAGATTCTTGGAGATGGTCTTTGATGTCAATAAATATATTTTTATTCCAAGAATCTAACATTAGTTTTCGAACAATACTCTCATCGTTATTTACTTTCTTTTGATTGCTTGATGCATTATTTGCTGATGATAATGATCGCCCTTGCAGAGTTATTTCCAGTTGTCGAAAAGGAAGGGGCAAATAACTACTTTGGGTGAAAAATTTTCTCCATTCAACAATGTAAGTTTTAAGTAAGGCCTGTTCACCGCTCTGGTTTTGCACCTTTTTTTGAGCCTGCTCAATAAATTCCACTATATCATTTTTCAGACTATCGTATATTTTACTTGCTCCTCTGTCATCCCAAAGACAGACCAAATGAACGCCATAGAATAAATCCTGCCATTCGACTTGAGAAACAGCTTCCTGTTTTAAAAGCTTAAGTACCGTGCATCGCATAAGGGGCCATACATCCTCAAATGTCCTCGGCCCTTTACCCTGATCATTTGAAAAAAAAAGTAAGTTTTGAACTCATTTGTTTTAAGGAAATATAAATACTATACTTTTAGCATGGTATATAAATAAGTATATTGTGGCAATTGGCAATGACTCTTCAAGCGAAAAAGCAAAGATGTTTTAAGTTTTAATGCAGGTGGTATTGTATATTGTATTTTGTAAATAGTATAAACCAAATACTCAATATAAATATGATAAACCTCGGCTGTCATTTAATTTTGACAACAAGGTGTCCATCAGCTGTTGAGAACTAAATGTGAGAAAGGATGTGTACGTCCAATCAAAAATCGATTAACGATGGTTAATTGAAACATTTACCGCGTTTACAAGGAGAATTGAATCAGGATTTAGCGCCGTATAGACCTGGATCGCATCGAAATAGGATTACTCGATCCAATCCCACAGAACGAGGTGAATCGAATCGAAAATTTGTTTCTAAACCTGAATCGGGGAATCGAGTTATTGGTGTGTGAGGTTTTGCTTGTGTGCGTGCGATAAGTTTTTTCTCTCTTGTTTGTTCTACTTATAGTTATAAGCTGAATATAATTTGGCTCGCGTCATTGTGTTGAGAGCATTGTTATAAAATTTGAAATTTATTTGAAAGTTATTCACGTAGCAGTACGCACACAAATAAAACCCAAATGTCATTTCGATTCCATTTCAATTCGATTCCTCGATTCAGTGCCGCCATCACCATGGATCGAAATCTAAATTCGATTCGATTCCTTGATCTCCTCTTGTAACCCCAGGGGCCCAGGGTAATTGTACTTTGCTTTACCCATAGAGAAATATAGATACTTACCAAGAGAACCGACCGGTACCCGAAAAATTATATTTGATCCACAAATTATATTTGAGGTGAACTCTCTCAAATTCCGTATCGGTGAATACATGTGAGTGGTGGAAAAAAGGCAAAATGTCAGATTGCATTACAAGAAAAAATTATGGAATTCTTGTCAAAAATGACAGTTCCACAATTTCGATTTCAAAAACAAAACATTCAATTTGAGATTCTACAAGTAAGTTTTTGTAAATTATTTTGTTTTGTCTAAATATTTAAAAGAATCTATATCTTCTCAGATCAAAAACCTTAATAATCAAGAGCTAGAAGTGCATTTAATTGATAAAACTATAGACCAGAAACCAGAAGAGAACAATGAGACTCATTCTACTCGGGGTTCGAGTAGGTACGTGTAAAAAAAAGAATCTCGTAAACAAAAAAAATTTTTTAGTTACTTTGTTTCAGCTATGCATTATCTCAATAATATACTTGACTAGCGCCAAATAATACGGAAACGTCTTTACTACAACGAATTCTTACCTTAATACATAAGTATTTTAAAAAAGTAAGTTAAATCTCAGTCAAGAAGATGTATATAAGAATAATAATCGACTTTTTTAGCGTCTACTTAGTGTTTTCATTTCGGGTGCTGCCGATTGCAAAACATGATACAGAAAGCAACTTCTCTCAAGAAATTTAGAAGATTTGCTCAAAACAAGGGCGCTGATTCCCAGGTGAGTCTATTTTATATTATATTTCTCTTAATATCATTGTTTTTAACCACAGACGTTGGCCTTTATTTGTATATAGTTATTCTACACTCAATTGCTGCTGTATCATGATCGGTGACATCTGCCTCAGCGGCTATGCTGGGTGCAGGCGTTGACGTTGGAGATGTCAACATCGCTGCCAAGAGACAGATGCTTGCAATGCAACAACAGCAGCAGCAACAACACCACCAGAGCTACGAATTCAATTCCAAATTAGCGAACATCCCCAGCTATGTCATCGACTTTGTGTGACTTTGTAAAATTCAAGTCAATCACCCCTATCACAGAGTCCCTCGTAGCGAGTCCCCGAAAATTTTGTTACGCTGAGAATACGAATACATTTACATCATAAGCCCCGAACGAAATCAAAAAAGCATTGCCACACAGAAATACTAATTTCGGAGTGTCAAAATCAGCTGATTTGCGTGAAAATAAGAAAAATAAATAAAAGCTTGTTTTTCATCTTTCGATTTAGTTCTATTTGTTTTTGTCTTTAAAAATGGATAATATTGCCGTTGCAATCTTTGCAATAAATGAAGAAAATACACGAAGACTACAAACACTAAAAATGCAGCGCAAAATTTTAAGGGATGCTTTTAACCCCTTGGATCTTGATGACAAAGTGTTGGTAACATATTTTAAACACCACTGCTTACAAAGAAAATTGGTTTGCAGATTTAAAAAAAACTTTCGGGTGAATAGGGCAGCGTTTATATATATGTATATTGGAGATCCTGGATCAAAAACTCGACACTTGCCTGTTTTCGAGTTCAATCACACCAATCAGCAGATTGGCAGCCGTTTTGAGATTCATTCCGGAAGGAGGATACCAATACGGCGTTGGCAAAGATTTTGAGATCGGAATGGCTCAGTCAACCTTTTTCACAAATCTTAAAATTGTGCTAAATATTTTGGATTTTCGAAAATCCTTGGGAAATTTCAGGTTTTTCTTGAAGCATTTCATAAAGCCTTTGGAACTGAATTTTATTCGTGATAACTTTATTTGCCCTTCAAAAAAAAAAAATAAAATAAAATTTAGGTAAACACTTTTCATTTAAAACAATAGTAAAACTTACATGATTCTTTTCATATATTTTATTTTTATTTAATTTATCTTCGCACGCTAAATATTTGTTTTTCGTTTTCAATTGAACTCCGATCAAAATATCTGTTCGTAGAAAAAACTGCCAAACTTCCTATTCATTCGGGGCTAGTGATACCACTTTTCACAAGCTCCGAATTTCGTAGCAAATTTTTTTAGTACGACGGGAGCAATGATACTTTTTTTCGGGGTTCGTACTACGAATCTATTACGACGGGGCCTGTGATAAGGCTGAATGTTTCAAGTGAAAGCTTTGACATTAATAGTCGCCCGCCAAGTTTTGGAACGACTCAACAGCAGCAACGGCAGAGTATGCAGGCAAATCAGGTAAATTAATTCATTTACTTACGAGTAATCTAAACATGGATATTTAAAATTCTATGGTTCTTTAGGATTTCCAACGTCCTCCACCTATTCATCAGCCGCCAAGAAATATGATGCAAACCGACCAAAAAAGCGAATCTTGCAGCTGCAACTATAGCAACATTTTATGCTTTCATAGAGTGCAACTGTCTCACTAAATGACAGCGGGAGACTGAGCTCACCGAGACAGCGGCTACTGCGCCGCTTAGGCCGACACAGACCACGAAGATGATGAACTGAAAGTCGACTTTGAAGCAACCCATTGGTAGAACACCTTTTAAATGGCGGGAATCGGAAATCATTGGTAAGCCTTCTAAATATTGAAAACCTCATCATTTTCGTATATACTATTTTAGAATTTCCAGAAAAGTTGGTAAACTTATAGACTGGAAAAATAGAAGCTGAATTCCATAAATAAATAATGCCTATCGAATCACCAAAACAAAGTGCATTCTGAACACAGCTAACTGGAATCACATAGAAGACCGTCGACACAGAAATTCCCTACAAACTACCCTAATGATGTTCCAAGAATTGAGAACCCGCAACCTTCACCTGCCGAAGATGTCCAAAAATAATACAATGGGATATTGTAAATTTGTGACATGGTCCGATTGGGATTTTGGAATTTGCCTCGCATAAAAATGTCACAAACGACTTGCCTCAATTTTGTAATCAACGGAACGACTTACGAGCACTATTCCGGTAATGGTATAATGCAAAACCAATCAATTTGCTACAATTTTTTTTTTTTTTATTTACATCTACAAGCGTTTATAGCTAACAGATTATTAAAAATAACTTAAATATTTACATGTATTTACATATGTATATAACTATATAAGGTAATATAATTAAAAAGTAAAAATCAGTACTAAATTAGCTTTAAACAAATCTCTTGAGCTGCTAAGTTCAATAAGCTGGCAAACTTCATTGAAATGCCTTATTGATCTACACACTGGGTTGTTACTACCATAGCTTGTTCTGTGATATTGTTCAAAAAGCAAATCCTTATGACGTAAAGATCTTAACGGTGCATAAATTGGAATTAAGGAAACTAAGGAAGGGCATCTTATATGATAACTTAAAATATCCCTCACAAGCATTATACAATGAATAGTTCGTCTTGATTCTAAGGATTTAATTCCAAGGAATAAACATCTTGCTTTGTATATTGGAATAAATCTCCATTTCATTTTATAAAATATAAATTTCGTAAAACGTCTCTGGATATTTTCAACACATATTCAAGTAAAGATCTTACAAGTGCCGTATAAAGGGATAACAATGCGAAAGGATCACTGAAATTACCACAATTACGCTTGATAAATCCAACAAGTGAATTTTCTCTTGCAACTACATAGTCAACATGCGATTTTAAGGAAAAAGTTGAGTCAAGCATAATGCCTAAGTCCTTAATTTTGTCTACACGTGAGAGCGGTTTAGATTCGATTAAATAATCAAAGCTTATATGAGTATTAGATTTAAAAAAGGATATTGCGCTACATGTTTTAATGTTCAATTTTAAGAAATTTGAATTGCACCATTCTGAAATGCAAGTAATATCAGATTGAATAAGATAGCAATCCTCTACACAAGTAACTTCTAAAAATAGTTTAAGATCATCTGCATAAAGAAGGCACTGCGAATATTTTATAACAGGTGTAATATCATTTATAAAAATATTGAAAAGAAGGGGACCCAAATGGCTACCCTGAGGCACGCGTAAAACGATGGAGTGGTTCACAGAGTCAAAAGCCTTGCTAAAGTCTGTGTAAATAACATCAACTTGACTCTTTTTCTCAATTGATTTTATGATGTAAGATGAAAATAAAGCCATGTCATGTTTGTTGTGGTTGAGCGCCCAGACACAAAGCCATGCTGCAGTTCAGATATAGATTCCTTAGTTAAGAATTCTAATTTGTCCTTAACGATGATTTCAAATAACTTAGGAATTGCTGATAGTTTGGAAATACCTTTATAATTTTCTATCAGATTCTTAGACCCAGATTTATGTATGGGCACAAGATAAGAAATTTTCCATTCATTAAGAAACTTTCCTTCAGAAAGGGATTTATTGAATAAGCAAAGCAAAGGAAAACAAAGCGATGATGAGCAATTTTTGAGAAATATAGCTGGTATACCGTCAGCTCCTGGGGTTGGTTTAGGCTTTAATGATTGAAGTTTAAGCAGTAACTCGTTACTACTTAACTGTAATGCACCAATATCAACCTTACTTGGTATATTGAACATACTTGTTATATTATTGTTACTAGGAATTGAATAAACAGATTGAAAGAAATCAGCGAATAAGTCAAGTATCGAGTGAGTGTTAGAAGCTTCAATATTCCCAAACGACATGTTTTTAGGATAACCAGTAGATTTTCTCTTCGTATTTACAAACGACCAGAACGAATTACTGTTAGACCAGATGTTATTTTTAATATTCATTATATAACCCTTATAAAGGAACTTATTAAGAGTAAAAAAGTCTTTTCGCAATTTTTTAAATAAAAAAAAAAAAAAAAAAAAATTCATTGTGAGTTCGTTGACCAGAAGGCTCATAATGGCAAGACTACTTCAAAGTAAGTTTAACATAAACCACAAACTTTGAAAGCACTAATTGTTTTTTTTTTTTCAGCAACAAATCAAAACGAAGCGGTATTGCAACAAATCCTGCAATGATTCGAAGTCGATTTGACTCTGTCGCTCTGTTTTAAATAGCATCCATTAATAACAAGGTTCGTCGTGGCGCAGCTAGTTTTTAAATAGTTTTAATTTTTTTTTTGAAAATTGTATGCAATTTAGTATATTTTTTTTAATTCAATGCTATTATGTATTTTCACTTAAAAAATAAAACTGAATGTTGAAATGTAACTTCTTAGCTTTGAGTAATTAAAAAAAAATAATAAATGTACTTTTTTCCAAGAAAAACACTTCTTTTTGGTTTTCCCAAATTTAATCTTATTATAAATAGTAATAAAAAAAAACTGGTTTAAGTAGATTTAATTTTTTTCATTTAGGCATATTTTCAATTTAACAAAATTAAAAATTTAATATTTTTAATCCTATTCTTCTTAAGTTTTGCTTCATCACTTTCGTATGTATTCCTTCGTGAATTCATGTGGTCAACAGCATTAGCCAGACATTCCGTTGAGCCTGATAACAATGGTCGACAAAATTATACTTTTTGAGAGGATTAAGTTTTCCTGACTTCGAACCTCACCTTCAATTTTTCTATCACATCAGGTTTTTAAGATATACCCTTTATAAATTCTAAGGACAACCAAAACGGTAAAACATGACGTATCCCTTAACTTTAAATTGCAAGATGATTTTGCAAAGTACATGTCTTTGCTTTTAACTACAGTTTAAGTCATTTCTTATTTGACTCTACCTGAAGTTTTGAAAAACCCTTGATTTTAATTCTTTTATTACTTTAAATAGTTCGTTAAATTTTTATGCTGATTAGTGATTACGAATCCGAACTCCGATTTTGGCTACATGTGCTCAAACTAAGAAATACCCATTTTCAACATTATTTTTTTTATTTTTTTAAATATATTACAAGAATTTGATGTTATTATCTTAGACTACAAATGCGTAATAAGAAATAGAAACAAATTGTAAACGGAATATTGAAGGAAGATATTGTAGATTCATCATCACACATTTTTTGAAAAATAAAACTATTTCATGAAATTGATTGCTTCGAAAAGCCTGTAAGTGCTTTTGAATTACAAAAAAAAAATAATATCTCAAAAACCTAAATTGATAGAGTAATTCTGGAATCGGGTTTGAATGAAGGAAGGCATTTCAATTAAATTCCAGAGACCTACAATTTAAATTAGAAAGAGAAAAAATTAAGATAGTTATTATTTTATTATTTATAAAAATACCCTTACCAGCTACTTCACAGAGTTTGCCAAAACATGTACAAGTAGGAATTTCTCCAAAATTCATCATGCTTGAGAATATAGTGAAACAGATCAATTGGTCAATTCTCGGTGGTAGGTACTGTCTTGAAAAATTGACTGTAGATTAAATCAACGATTGTCTACATCATGAGGAAGGGATTGCGTGCACTGCTATCTTTCGCCTGTCGGTAGCTGGCTGAAAGAAGTGCTTTGCATTGCACAGATGGTGACACATGACGTGTCTGTGATGCTTTTGCTATCAAATGCTTCAATTGATCCAGCTGCTATTTGATCCAATTGGCTTGGCTATAAATGACCAGGGAAAGTGTCAACACATAAAGCGATCCCTCAACTTCATAGCCACATTTTCGAAATGTATATCCTTTTCGACGAATAAAGCATGTCAGACCGGTTTCATCGCGAAGCTTTTCAGTCTTCTGCAATATCTATCCCTTCGCTGTAATTAACTCTTCTGATTCCTACAGACGGCTTTAAAATTGAGGGCATAAGAACCTATCGGAATAGAGCGATTTGATTGTTAGGAACAAAATCTTGTCTTGAAGTGTAATTTCTACTAAAAAACAAAAGAATATTCATATAATTTGATTTTAAAATGAATGTGACGAACACACTTACATTGAACTTGTACCTATTCGTGGCCGATAATTTTTCGCTCCAGAATAGACATGTTGGCGTTGGTGGCTTCCTTCAGGGAATTCCACTTTTTCTGTTGCAACATTCTCCATGGTTTCTTCTTCATCTGAGGATTAAATTAAGTGCCAATTCATTATATATTTTATTTAAATAAATTAATATTTTGGATTAAAATTGTTTTAACTTCATTTGCATTACTGGGAATGAATTTTGTTGAGTTGTCCAAATTCTCACCTCGTTGTTAATCTGTCAAAACTGAGCCGAACTCAAATTGGGCCACGTTCTCATTACAGTTCTAGGGTGCGCCTATACTTTCTGCATTATTTTTTCTGTTTTTAGCGAAACTTTTCATACAAATAAAATATTTGTATGCCAAAAGTAGTCAAATGTTATTTTTAGCAAAGTTTTCACTGAAAAGAAGTATCACAATTCATTTTTCTTAAAATATTACATTCATTTTTCAATTTTTGAATTCAACGGATCTCTTTTTTGAACGGCTGAGTTCACCTCACATTGTTTTCCCAATAACTGTGCATACTGAGCCCAAAAGCCCATAACAACTACATAGAATCTGGATTTTTCCATAAGAAATGCGGGGACAACTAACACATGGTTATGCTAACGGGCAAAATGTGCTCAGTAGAGCTTGTAGGTCGAAAGAGAGCAAACCCCATAAGTCGGTTCTCTTGGTAGATATATTTCTCTATGGCTTTACCGAAGCAAGAATTTTCAAACTCGTTTTTTTTTTCTGATAGATACAATGTATTTTTAGTGTATTTTGGGATACATTAAGTAATGCAACTTATTTATACAAGAACACAATTTTTAGAAAGAGACAATTTGACGTTGCAAGATCAACGGACCATAGAGAGCAGAACGGTACCCGTCTTGTCTGAACTGAAACACCCTCAAATTCCATTTGAGGTGAACTCTCTCAAATTCCGGATCGGTGAATACATGTAATTGGTGGAAAAAAAGGAAAATGTCAGGTTGGACTACAGGAACAAATTATGGAATTCTTGTGACTTGTCAAAAATGGCAATTTCGATTTTCAAGACAAAACATTCAATTTGAGATTTTTAAAGTAAGTTCTTGTAAATTATTTTGTTTTATCTGAATATTTAACAGAATGTATTTTTTTTTTCAGATCAAAAACCTTTGCAATAAAGAGCTACAAGTGCATTTCATTGACTAAACGATATACCAGTCAGCGTTACCGCGAAGACAAAAATTTTAAGGGCCATTTCCAAAATGTGCGGGCCACTAGCCCACTACCCTAGAAAAAATTTGTTTAAGAAAATAATAACAATTTATCTTTACTAAATAAACTTATTATATCGGGTGATTTTTTAAGAGCTTGAGAACTTTTTTTTAAAAAAAAACGCATAAAATTTGCAAAATCTCATCGATTCTTTATTTGAAACGTTAGATTGGTCCATGACATTTACTTTTTGAAGATAATTTCATTTAAATGTTGACCGCGGCTGCGTCTTAGGTGGTCCATTCGGAAAGTCCAATTTTGGGTAACTTTTTCGAGCATTTCGGCCGGAATAGCCCGAATTTCTTCGGAAATGTTGTCTTCCAAAGCTGGAATAGTTGCTGGCTTATTTGTGTAGACTTTAGACTTGACGTAGCCCCACAAAAAATAGTCTAAAGGCGTCAAATCGCATGATCTTGGCGGCCAACTTACCGGTCCATTCCTTGAGATGAATTGTTCTCCGAAGTTTTCCCTCAAAATGGCCATAGAATCGCGAGCTGTGTGGCATGTAGCGCCCAGGGCCGTCGAGAGAAAATCCGGGCCCGGGACGGAAAAATCCCGGGCCCCCCCTTATTTACCATTTTTTTTTCAAAGTTCATGCCTACTGATATGGTACGTTCTAATTTCAATTACGAATAGCATCAGCATGACATTGGTTGGAATCAACGGAAATAATAATTTTTTGTTCGCAAAGTGAACCGAAAAAAAGTGTTAATCATCAAATCAATCTCACGGGTATCGTCCAGTTTAGTTGAAATGGAAGATGGATAGAAAATAATTCTACATGCGAGTAGAACAGACAACGACAGTTAGTAACTGATAATACGGTCGATTAACTATTTAAAAAAAAAATTAGCATGCAGATCTATTACCTACTATGAAAATAAAATAGAGCGAAGTAAAAGTATTTGAAATTTGTCCCTAAAAAAAACTATGTATTTTAAAAGGTTTACATTAAATATTCTTTATTGTTTTTCTTTATATTAAAATATTATCACAATGTTTTCATAAGAGTTAGTTTGCATTCAATGAAATATTTCTTTTTGCAAACGAGCTTTCCTAGCTTTCTGAGCGGCAAAACAACTTATATGTAATTGAATCGAAATTCAATTTCCTTGCCAAAGGTGCTTCGATGCATAGTGTAGCAAGTCCAGAAACACGATCTTGTGATGAGCACGAACGATGAAAATTCTTTGTTCTGGCAAGGACGCTAAATGAACGTTCGGCACTAGCTACGGTTACAGGAATTGTGGAAAACACACGGAGAGCAACACAAATGTTGGGGAAAATCGTCTCCAAGTTCTGGGAATAAATAGCATTGAGCAAACTCAATGGCGGAAGTTCTGCTTCAAAATTGGCTTCATAAATGTGTTTTAGATGAATTATTTCTTCTTTCAACTCTTGAGACACATGCGAGTTATACTTTTGGATGAATCTTGTAGCGGAGTTTTTAATCTCAATTTCGTCCATTGTTGAAAACTGCCATAAAAATGAAAATGTAGCATTCAAATTCTTCATCGTATCGAACCGACGAGAAATTCCAGATAAAATTGAATCAACTATGACATAAAAGGTGTTTCTATTGAAATTTATTTCTTCGTCTGTTTCAATTTGCTCTCCGCCTCCTCGATTTTCTCCAAAATGTCTCTTTAATTGCCTTTTTCGGTTCGATGGGAACGATTCTGGAACATCCCCCAATCCAGTAGCAACTGCTTTGCATTCAGATAAAATTTGATCCCATCCGTTTCGAATAATGTTCAAATCCGAGATCAAGTTGTCAAGATTTCGAATTTCAACGTCAATAGTCATGTTTCTGGATTGAAGAATGATACTTCTTTCATTTATAGCGCTAAGAACCTTGCACCAAATCGAAGACATCAGGACGCATTCAAATTTATGCATATATTTTAAAACGCCATTTACATCTCTTCGAGCTTCAGCAGTTATATTAATATCACTTAAGGCTTCTAATGATGTTCTAAGGTTTTTTAGATGATTTGCAAATGGTTTCACTGCCTCAATTCTAGCTGACCATCTTGTATCGGAAAGTTTGTGAAGGGATCCGGGCACATGTTCCTTAAGAATTTCCCAACGTTGGGCACTGCTGCTAAACAAGTTGAAACACTTTTGAACAACACCAAAAAATGTGATTGCGGCAGTACAACATTCCGCTGAATCGACTCCACACAAGTTAAGGCTGTGAGCTGCACATGGTGAATACACGGCATTCGGATTTTTCTTTAAAATATGACTTTGTGCACCATTATACTGTCCTTTCATATTGCTTCCATTGTCATAGCCTTGTGCACAACAGTCTTCTAAAGGGATTTCATTCTTTGCCAATGTTTCGCAGATCAAATCATCTATTGCGGTGCCAGTTTTTTTGTTGCAATCGACAAATTCCAAAAACCGTTCTTGGATGGAGAACACATTTTCTTCCAAGCGCAGATATCGCAAAATAAATGTGTTTTGTTCCACATGACTTGAATCGGGTGTTGCATCGACAATTATAGCGAAGTATTTGGCGTTTTCTCTCTCCTTCAAAATAGCTGAATTCACATGTTGGGCACAAATTTTAATGAACTCATTTTGAATCTCAACGGAAAGGTAGTGGACTTGCAAACGTTTGTGTTCTTGTTGTGAAATTCTTACTTTTTCCAAGTGCTCCTGAAGTAAGGGGTCATAATGACTAATTAATTCCAAAATGCCCAAAAAATTTCCATTATTTGGCTCTCCAATAAGATTACTATCGCCTCGTAGTGCTAGTCCCCTTTCGCCAAGGAAGAGAATGGTGTCCAATATTCTATATAGAATTCCTTGCCATTTTTTGGTTTCCCTAGTGATTTCGTCATTGAGAAGAGAATCAATCGAAAAGTTTTTCTTTATTCGCAGTTGTAATGAGCGCCATCGAACGTAACACTGGACATGATCGGTATTGTTTTCATGGGCAGGCAATTTGTCGTAAAGCTTTTTCCACACTTGAAGGCAAGAATATCCTTCTGGACGACACAGATTTGAACGATGTGTATTGATTTTATTTGTTGTAAACAAACGACAAGGTAGGCAATAGAATGCATTTTTAAGGTTACTCCACACTAACCAATCGCGCTTTATCAATTCGCCGTTGGGTAAGATTTTCGAAAGCAGCGAGGTCGGAAATTGCTCGTTGTTTCGATCACGTGGAAAAGAAGCAGGTAACTTCTCATGGCCTCGACGAACTACGGCATCTGCTAAGTCAGGCTGCACGAACTCGGTATGTATTGTTCCAACATCGTAATCTTTAAGAAGGTCAGTTCTAACCATTCCCTTAGTGGAGTGTAATGTGCAATCTTTTTCTTTTTCCAATCCAGAAATTGGATTCGAATCGGAAATAACTGCACTTTCGGTCACTCGATTAAGTCCTGATGAGCAACTTGGCAGACTATCATTTACATCGCTTGAGTTCAATTCCAGTATTTCATTTGATTTTATTTCTTCTTCTGGCGTTTTTGAAACGAAATCCAACAGAGTTCTTTGGGTTTTCATGCTTTCTCTTTCAAGTCTCTCGCGCTTTAAGCGTTCTTTGCGCTTTTGAGCTCCCGACTGGTGTGTGTACATGATCTGTAATTGAAACGTTCAGTTAAAAAAGTAATGAAAATATCTATTTTTAAATGTTTTTAACTAATGGAAATGTACATACCTGTATTATATTTTAATTCACCAACACTAGTCTAATATTTTTTTTCAGTTTGGTAGGTATTTTACGCAGTAGTCACTAATTATGGTTCCAAAGTGTAAACTCACAAAAAACTTGTTTTTCTTTATATTTAAAAATTTGTAGCCGAAATAATTACACTTTTCTTCAATGTATGGTCTTTTGGATTTCCAAAAACGTTATGATGGAAAACTGTAAGCCAGCGATATTTATATAGATATTTGCAAATATCGGTATCCCCGCTAAAACCCTATCTGTGTCCCAATGTTTCTGAGAAACGCGATATATATATGTACATATCTCAATGACCATAGTTAGGAAGGCGGAAGAATTCTTTAAAAAACATTTAAAACAGTGCAGAAAATCTAAAACATAGAACAAAATTACGGGGAACCGAACGGGAAATTCCGGTGGACTACCTACATTATAAAAATCAAATGTTGGTAATTTTTTAATTTGACAATCTTTAAATTGTTTACTTAAACCTTTTTTTATGATACATACTCCCAATTAACAAACAATTTGACCATATGCATTTAAAGTCCAGTATCTAATAAGCTGCATCGTCGTACAAAAATTGTATACGAGTAGGTACATAATGCATCTAGCTCTATTCAGGTACACACAGACACAGTATCTTAGAACTAACCCAATCATCCCTAAATTTTAATTACCTGCTGTTATAAAATACGAAAACGTATTTACCAAGAGTCATTCATTCATTTACCCTTTGGTATTCATTCATAAAAAATCTTTCCTTAAATGCACAAAAAAGCATTATCCAAACTACCTGCATATGGCTGGTTTAATATACACACTTTGAAGTGATTTGATATCCATCAAATCTTCAGTAAACAACTTATTCAAAGTATTAATTAATAAATATTAGGGAAACCACAATTGAAAAACGTTTGCGTGGGATTTTCCGGTCCCCCGAAACCGAATCAAAAATTTCGTTTACAGCAGAAACAGAAATAGAAGAAAAGAAACTTTATAAAAACAGAAACCGAAATAAATATTTGTGTTTTGTTTTAATTTGCCGGGCCCCTTAAATTGACTTTAAACATTTTTAAAATAAAATAAATTTGATAAAATAAATAAGAAAAGCCAAACAATTTATTATAACTTTCTTTGAATAGTTCAGAGTTGCCCAATTTTCCATTAAATATTAAACAAAATGTACGCCAATAATAATCAGGGGCCCAGATCGGCAAGCTTGTGACTGATAGATTGGTAGATAACATACAAACTGGGGCCCGATTGCGAAAGCATGAATGGTTTTTAAATTTTCGGGCCCCTAAAAATAAGTGGGAATAGGTATGTTGATGATGAGAGTATATTGAAAAAAAAAACACTCTTCTCATTGCTTTCAATTTTACGGGCCCCTAAAAAATCCCGGGCCCGGGGGGTTTCCCCCCCTCCCCCCCATCCTCTCGACGGGCCTGGTAGCGCCATCTTGTTGAAACCACATGTCAACCAAGTTCAGTTCTTCCATTTTTGGCAACAAAAAGTTTGTTAGCATTGAACGATAGCGATCGCCATTCACCGTAACGTTGCGTCCAACAGCATCTTTGAAAAAATACGGTCCAATGATTCCACCAGCGTACAAACCACACCAAACAGTGCATTTTTCGGGATGCATGGGCAGTTCTTGAACGGCTTCTGGTTGCTCTTCACTCCAAATGCGGCAATTTTGCTTATTTACGTAGCCATTCAACCAGAAATGAGCCTCATCGCTGAACAAAATTTGTCGCGAAACACATTTCGAACCGAACACTGATTTTGGTAATAAAATTCAATGATTTGCAAGCGTTGCTCGTTAGTAAGTCTATTCATGATGAAATGTGAAAGCATACTGAGCATCTTTCTCTTTGACACCGTGTCTGAAATCCCGCGTGATCTGTCAAATACTAATGCATGAAAATCCTAACCTCAAAAAAATCACCCGATATTTCAAATTAAATTAATTGAATTAAATTAATTAAATTAAATTTTCGAATAAGTCATCAAATCCGTAGCCAAAATATATTCCATTTAAGGATTTCAAAGAGAACTGTTCGAATTCAACTTCAAATATATTGTCTAGGCTTTCTAAGTACTCAGCTTTAACAAAATTTTTTAAAATGACATTAAATTTTTTGTTTGCGTTGCAACAACTTTCTTTATTTTGGTGTTCTTCAAATCAAGTTACTCTTGAAAAACTTTAAGTCTTTTTGCCTTTTTGGGCTGTGTTTTAAGAAATTGTAGATATGACAAAACAAACAGACGAGATACGTACTAGGTAGGTAAAAAAAAAATAAAGTGGCGATTGGCGAAAACAAATGAAAAGCAAACGTCATGTCAGTCTGAATGAATGAGTTCAGTGTCATTTTTATTTATTTATTTATTTCCCATCAAGCAGATATACATTTTAAATAAAAATATATAATCTTAAAGACTACTGATTAAATTATAAGCAACATGCGATACCTTACAAGTTTGTATAAATACCTAGTAGGAATAGGTGCACTAGTGGAGCGACCGTTACAAAGTTGAGAATTTGAATATTTGAAATTTGAAAAAAGGTCAATGTAAGAGATGGGATCGTGTCTTGTATAAATAATTCAAGAAAAGCGGAAAGGGTCAAGATACAGGTAAAGAGCGAGCGTTACACCGTTGAGAATTTGAATATTTGAAATTTGAGAAAAGGTCAATGTAAGAGATGGGATCGTGTCTTGTATAAATAAATGAATAGGTGCAGTAGTGGAGCGAGCGTTACACAGTTGAGAATTTGAATATTTGAAATTTGAAAAAAGGTCAATGTAAGAGATGGAATCGTGTCTTGTATAAATAAATGATTTTATATGTAAGTCACAAAACCCAATGTACGATGTTGTTTATGGTTGCTTGTAACGATGCGACACACGGTGTCGTCTTTTGATAGGTATTGCATTGATGTACCTAAATAAGAATATTCTTATTGACGGATAAACCAACAGAGGATTCTGAATATAAAACTGCTATGTTAGATTTGTTTAAAAAAGGAAAATGGAAAGGGTCAAGATACAGGTAAAGGAATGTTTGATTGTTTGTAAAAAAGGGGCAAATTATGATGACGATTGAAAGTGGTTTCTAGTAAATTTTATTGTTGACGATGTGAGTCACGAGACCTAATTAACGAAATAATTTATGACTGCAAAGGATCGACGTCGCCTCCTATTTGATAGGTATTGTATTGTATTGATGAACAAAATAATCAAATATTGATATCTACGGATAAATCAACAGAGGATTCTGAATACTAAATTGGTAGTGGAATGCTATATTTGTTTGAGGGGGAAAGGCAGGTCAAATAAATTTACTGAGTGTCAGGAGTGTTAATTTTTCAATAGGAAGATATGGTGCGATGTTTTTTATGACTCTGCCTATTAGACCAACCGATCGTTAAACGGTTGAAAATTTGAAAATTTTGAAAATTTAAAAAAAGCCAATGAAAGAGATGGGAACGTGTCTTGTATAAATATATGATTTTATTAGCAAGTCACAAAACCTAATGTAAGATGTTGTTTATGGTTGTTTGTAAAGGATCTATGCGACACACGGTTGATGAATAAATAAACAGATGATTCTGAATATAAAACTGTTAAAGCATATTAGATTGTTTTAAAAAAGGAAAGCGGAAAGGGTCAAGTTACAGGTAAAGGTATGTTTGATTGTTTGTAAAAAAGGGGCAAATTATGATGACGATTGAAAGTGGTTTCTAGTAAATTTTATTGTTGACGATGCGAGTCATAAAACCTAATTTTCGAACTAATTTATGACTGCAAAGGATCGACGTCGTACACTTTCGTTGCCTCCTATTTGATAGGTATTGTATTGATGAACAAAATAATCAAATATTGATATCTACGGATAAATCAACAGAGGATTCTGAATACTAAATTGGTAGTGGAATGCTATATTTGTTTGAGGGGAAAAGTCAGGTCAAATAAATGCACTGAGTGCCAGGAGTGGTAATTCTTCGATTTTTTTAAGTTTCATATTAGGGGAAATGACCAAAATATTCGTCAGTCCATACTATAAAAGCAATAGTTGCCTGAGTTATTGATTCAGTTTTAGTTCTTCAGTGAAAACGCACATTCAATATGTCAAACTTTTTAAAAAAATGAAATCTGCAGTGAGTGTAGGCAAGGAGGAGCCGACAAGTTCAACCAGGAAACCACTTCTCTCTCTATCTAAATTGGTTCAGAAGAGGAAGTTTCCCATTACTTCTGCCAAAAGGATAGCAACCAAGTTTGGCCAACAAATTTTGGTCGAGTAAGACGAATATGTGGTATGCTTAAATTGTTCTTACTATTTTCTTTAAAAAATTATAATAAACTTTTATTTTTAGGTATTCCTACCAAAAAGGTGTAATGCCCAAATGGAAGAGGAGGACATCAAGGAGCTACACACGCTCTGTCTGGAAGTCGTGGAGCCTTTCGATCGCTCCTTTGTGATCGATTTCCACGAGAAGGAGCAACCAGCACAGGTGCAACAAACTTATCAACATCAGTTGCATCAACAACAACAGCAACACCAACAGCAGGAGCAACACAAACAGCAGGAACAACAACATCTACAAGGAATACAAGAACAACATCAACAGCAGCAACATGAACAGCAGCAACATGAACAACAGCAACATCAACAAGAACAGCAACAACACCAACAGAAGCTCCGAAGAGGGAGGAAGCAAAAAAATGAAATTTTAATTGAAGAGGTAGAACATATTTTGCCTACACTCTTCCTAAATACACAAAATGAATTAATTAATTCACAAAAACACTATTTTAAATAAAATAAAAATTTAAAAAAAAAATTAATTTTTTCCTGTGTTGTTATTTTTAATTTCAGCGAATTCAAGTTTTGGCAGATATTAACACAAAAATTAAACGGTTCAACTTAAATGGCCGGAAAATAGATTTTAAAATCAACCCTATTCCAAGGCATGAAGAACCAACTTCATGGATAAGAAAGGCCATTGAAGACATGGTACGATTTGCCGTGGAAGGTCTAAAGGAATCCGACAAGGTGGGGATAACATTTTCGGGAAAAAGTTTTTCTCATGAGCGAGGTAGTGGATGGATTAATTACAAAACCTGTTCAGAGCTCAGCATGGATGATGTTTGGGAGATGATTTCCAAAATATTCCAGAGTAATTCTGATGGCCTAAGCACTGATGATTTTACTTTATCCATAACATCAGTTGAAATGCCAGCTGGAGAAGGAAGAAAACCTACCTCCATGTTCAATTCGTTTAACGAAGAATGTGCCAATCGCAGAGGAATTATTTGTGTAAAAAACACATACACGGACAAGGAATACAATTTTGATAGTATACGAAAAGATATAGGCAATATCCAAACTGAGAGAGCGCTGAAACTTCTGAACGATACTGGAATCCAAATACCACCAGGAGGTTGTGGAATTGATGAGTTGAAATTATTTCAAACTCATTTAAGAAACTATAAAATTACTGTTTACGAGCACAGAACAAAAGGCCGTAAATTAATTTACGAAGGAGTTTCAAATGACAGAAACGATAAAAAAATATATTTATTATATTATAATAATCATTTTAATGTCATTAAATCTTTAACTGCCGCATTTTGCTGTGCTTTCTACTGTGAAATTTGCCATGTACCTTACAATACAAAGAGTAAACATTATGGATGTCTTGCATTTTGTTCGCAATGTCAGAGTTCTCCAATATGTATGGAAACTCAGAAACAAATTTTATGCCCCGACTGTAATCGAAATTTTAAAGGAACAGGATGCTATGACAACCACAAAACGAGCGGCTCGTCAGGAAAACAGTCTATCTGTGAGCAAATAAAAAGATGTCTTGGTTGTTTAAAATCCTATGGAGGAAGTCGACAACATATTTGTGGAGAGTTCTTTTGCAAGAACTGTAAAGTACATGTTCCTGAAGACCATAAGTGTTTTATTATACCTAATACGCAGGGCCGGACAAAGCATATGTGCAAGATGTGCAAATGCACAGGGCGCAGAAATCTGGGGGCGCATTACCAGGAGCAAGAAAATGTAATCTGATCTTGCAAACAAATATGTACTACTATTTGCCATTCTTTAACCACAATTATTCTTAAAATAATCTCAAAAAAACATCCATCACAACTATCCTAAGTTACCTATCTCTTGCGCACTAACTAACATCACTTTCATTGTTGCATTCAATGAAAATTTAACTCAAGATATCGCGGAACTAAAAATCCTACCTACCTCATTTACAAATATTTCACCCTGTTCGTACAAGAGAAAAAAAAAAAAATCTCAACACAAAAAAGTTCCATGCCACCTCATATGTGCAAGATATATTTCATGCACACCGAGTCCCAAAATTAACATAGAGAGTATGACAAAACAAAATACTTATTCATATTGAATCGTATGGGCTAGAATGTGCAGGTTTTGTATCACGCACCGTACCTGAATGTGAGTTCTCATCTACAAAGAAAACAACAACAAAAATATATGGAGTGTCTTTGATTTGTAGTAGAAGCAGAAGGTAGCAGAGCAACCAACCTGCGCTCTTTTTTCGGGGGCATTTTTTTGTTGTTTTCTTTGTAGATGAGAACTCACATTCAGGTACGGTGCGTGATACAAAACCTGTACGTTCTAGCCCATACGATTCAATATGAATAAGTATTTTGCTTTGTCATACTCTCTATGTTAATTTTGGGACTCGGTGTGCATGAAATAAATCTTGCACATATGAGGTGGCATGGAAATTTTTTGTGTTGAGATTTTTTCTCTTGTATGAACAGGGTGAAATATTTGGAAATTAGGTAGGTAGGTGTCTTTGCTACAAATGGTCAATGGAAGTGCAAGTTTTCTTTTTTGCACACTGAGTATCGAAACTAACATGGGAGATATTTAAAAAAAAAAAAAAATTATTTATACGGAATCATATTATGGGTCAGATCAGAGCGTGCAGGTTTTCTTATTGCGCACTGTGTAAGAGTTAAGGCCCAACTATAATAGACTTAACCGAAAGTAAGCTAATGTCAAAACCGAACGAAAAGTTATCAGAAGTTATCGTCAAAACAAAAAGTAACCATAAAGGATTCAAGTAACTTAAGCAAATGCGTTTCAAATTTGAGGGGAGAGTACGATAACTTAGGCGACAAAGTTTAATGATGGATTAAGATATGCCTAGGGTAAATTAATTTTTCTTAAATCCAGCTTATTTAAATGCAAAAGAAACTTTGCATGCACCCCATCTTGCACCCACCGCACCTTGCACACACTCCAACTTGCACCCACCCCAAATCCTATAGTGTGCCCAAGCAGGGGGGCAGCATGCCACTGTTGCATACACCCAAACTCGCGCACACCTTACTGTTGCATACACCCAAACACGCATTACGCATACGCAAATACCATTATTACTATCAAAATAAGACCACTCAAGCAAAAAAAAAGAATTAAATTAAAACAGTAGTTGTGGTTATTTTCAATTTTCTCAAAAACTAAAAGACATAAAATCATCTAGTTTTCAGTTTTTGATCAAAAACAGATAAGAGCAATAAATTCTGTAATAAAAACAATGGTAGATAATCTTGAAGTATTGAGAAAGTTACACTTTAAACCTTTTTTTAACTTTTTTTACTCAAATTTTGAGTTTAAAATTAAATTTTTCAAAAACTACGCATAGTTTTGACTTGATTTAAAAACTGGCTAATAGAACATAATGTTGGCTTTAAAAAAATGTATACAGATTAATTGTAAGTATCACCGTTATTTTTTAAGAATTTCCATTTTAAGTTATAATTTTTTTAAATTGTCCCTCCTGCCTAAACGGGGGGAGATAGACCCCCCCTCCCATAGTAAAAAATGCTTATTTTTAACTGTTCTAAAAAATTCCGTTATAATATCTTGTCGCCTAAGTTATCGTACTCTTGCCAAATTTGACATTTACTTAAGCTCGAGCCATTTAAATGGATCTTGCGTAATTGCGCGAAAGTTAGCGAAATTTAACGAAACTGAGCAGAACGTCTATTATGGTTAGTGACATATAAGGCTTCGTATTGGTTCGTTGCCTTAAGCTGGCTTAAGCTCGGTTAAGTCTATTATAGTTGGACCTTTAAGTGCCTGATTACAGGAGATGAAATTTTTAATAGAATGGAAAAGTATGCTCCTTTAAAATTAAAGAGGGATGATTCTATGTGGAATTGAATTGTTCTTGCGCAGGCAGTTTGTTTTTTTTTTTTAAAGTTAATGACTGTTGTAACGGCTACTTTTAATGTATATCTAGTCTGGTGCAGAATGCAGATTGTTTCAATTGTTTTTTTGCTTTGTTGGTTAATTAATATTAAATAAATAGCTATCAGTTTTTAATAGAAGTGACGTATTTTGTGACAAGACAAGACCGGAATGTTACTTACTCAGTTGATTTTAGACAAGCTTGAATTACATGGAATTTTAATAAGTAACTGTCGAAGCCAAAGTTATGATAATGGTTCGAATATGAAAGGAAAAGAAGCGGGCGTTCAGAATCGAATTCGAACCCTGGAGCCAAGACCATTTTTCGTTCCATGTTGCTCGCAATCCTTAAATTTAGTTTAAATGATGCTGCTCGGTGCTCATTAATGCAGTTAAATTTTTCGATACAATTCAATGTTTGTATAACTTTTTTTAAAGTTCCACAACGAGGTGGGATATTTATAAGAAAAAAATTCCAAGTCATACTTTGAAACCCCCCTTCTAAGACTAAATGAGTGAGCAGGTTAGATGCATTGAGGCCTTTAAAAACAAATTAAGAAGAAATATATGAAGCCCTGATAGAATTAAGAAATCTAGAGGCAAAAAACATTGCAGAATCGTTAGGAAATAAAATTTTTGATTTTACATTTATTTGCTGCCTGCTAATTTGGTTTGATATTTTAAAAAATATAAATTAAACTAGTAAATAATTGCAAAGTCCGTCCGTTAATCTGTCAACTGGCATAACAGTTTTAGAAAATACAAAAAACAGTTTGATTTTAATGCGTTCCGATGAAAAATTTAATGAGTAGGTATGTTCAATTAACCGAGCGTATTGCTAGTTCCCTAGAAATACCAAATATGTTTCCTGTAGCTTCATCATTGCTATCTCAACGCAGAAAAAAATTTTATGTTGATGAATGTCCTGAAACTATATTAGACCCGAAACAAAGATTTAAAGTTGAATTTTTTTTGTTAAATACCTACTTGAAAGGTTTGATACGTATAGAATCAATTTTTCATTTTTAAGTAACATAAGCGAATGTTTAAAAAATAAAAATGTACGTACTTCATGTCTTAATTTGCAGAATGTTTTAACATAAAGTAGTTTTAAAGATTTAGATGGAGAAGAATTGTTTCAAGAGTTAACCGTAATATCCCAGCTTGTTACACCACAAAGCTCAAGTTTAGATGTGTTAAATTTTATTTTTAGTTCAAACCTTGAAGATTTTGCTCCGAATTTAGTAATTGCTTTCCAAATCCTTAATACAATCCCGGTCACGGTAGCTTCAGGAGAACGTAGTTTTTCTAAACTTAAAATTATTAAAAATTATCTTAGGACAACCATGACTCAAGAGAGATTGGTAGGTTTATCTATAATGTCCATTGAAAAGAAATTATTGTAAGGCCAGAAAAGTAAGTTTCCATGTTTAAAAGTTTCCCCTCTGCTCATTTCTTCGCTGCGTTTTAGTTTAATGGTTTAGGCCTCCTCGGGATACCTCAATAAAAAAAACGCATTGAAAGTCTACTTCTTGGCCGCTGGGTAATCTGGGAAAGGCTTATGCTTGTGTATCAGTTTATGTGTAAAAACAATATAAAAAAAGGGGCGCTTTCTACAAATCTTGCACAGGGCGCAAGTTTGGCTGGGGCCGGCCCTGCTAATACGAGAAAACCTGATTTGAAAAATGTCTTGTATGTATTTTATGATCTTGAAAGTCGCCAAGAAAAAGTAATTGGAGAAAAAATTTGGAATGACGGAGATGAAGCAACAACAACAAACAAAGCTTTTATAACAAAACATGAACCAAATTTATGCGTCTTTCAAAACAAATGTAGTCATTGCGTGGAGCATCCTGATTTGCATTTCTGTAAATATTGTAAATTGTCATTGAACGTTCTACAAGGAGAAGACGTTGTACCTAAATTTGTTCAATATATACTTGAAATTCGAAAAAAATTTAAAAATGTGGTTGTGATTGCCCACAATGGTCAAGCCTATGACCATCAGTTCATTTTAAACCATGTCTTAGAGAAAACAGTACTAAGCCCTGAATTGATTATGCGAGGAACAAAGATAATATTGATGTTAATAGGAAATGTAAAATTTACCGACTCAATAAACTACTTTCCTATGGCCTTATCAAAGCTCCCAAAGGCATTCGACTTGCCACCTGTTTTAAAGAAAGGTTACTTTCCATACCTCTTCAACACTATTGAAAATGAAGAATACAAAGGAACATTGCCAGCAATAGAATATTACAATGCTAATTCTATGAGGTCGGAAGAGCGTAATACTTTCTTAAAATGGCATTCAGAACATCAAAATGATACTTTTGAAATGAAGCAAGAACTTATAGAATACTGCAAGAGTGATGTCAAAATTTTGACGGGGGCTTGCTTGCAATTTAGAAAATTATTTCTTACCCAATGTAACGTTGAACCATTTTTAGAATCGGTAACGATTGCTTCAGCTTGCAATCTTTTATATAGACGTAACTTTCTTAAGCCAAACACCATCGGGTTAATACCTAAAAAAGGATACAGATGCATTGACAACCAGTCAACAGAAGCTATCAAGTGGATGATTTGGGAAGAACAGCAAAGGAACATAACTATCCAACATTCGTATAGAGGCAAAGAGGTAGTTATACACGGTGTAAAAGTTGATGGTTTTTGTCAAGAAACCAACCAAATTTTTGAGTACCACGGATGCTATTACCATGGCCACCCTCTCTGCTTGAAGCATAGACGGGATGATCCTCTGCACGAAAACGAGAATGACACGTTGAACCGAAGGTATGAGACAACAAAAGCGAGGACAGAAAGACTGAGGGATTTCGGTTACGAGGTAATTGAAATGTGGTCTTGTGTGTTTCGGAAGAATCTCAAGTCGTTTAAAAAAGAAGACAGAGATTTCTTAAACTCCCACCAACTTATTCAAAGTTCCCCTCTAAATCCTCGCGATGCTTTTTATGGCGGTCGAACCGGAAATGTCGTCGATTTCTATAAATGCAAAAAAGGGGAAAAGATAAAGTACATTGATATATGCTCTCTTTACCCGTGGGTGTGTAAGAATGGAAAATTCCCCACTGGACATCCTAAGATCCACATCACTGGTGATGCAGCCTGCTCAACTACGTCGAATTTGGAAGGAATGAATGGGCTCGTAAAATGTAAAATTTTACCTCCAGAAAACCTGTTGCATCCGGTATTACCAATGAAACAAAATGACAAGCTCATGTTTTCATTGTGTAGAAGTTGCAGTGATGAAAAAAACAATGAACAATTGTGTGCTCATACTGATGAGCAAAGAGCATTGGTAGGGACTTGGGTAATTGACGAGGTTAATAAAGCAGTGGAAAAAGGATACATCATACTCAATATATTTGAAATATGGGAATATAATGTAGTCCAGTATAACCCGGATAAAAATTTAGATGATGGGCTGTTCACATCTATGATGAATAAGTTTCTAAAAATAAAACAAGAAGCATCTGGCTGGCCAAGTGAGTGTTCGTCTCAGCAAAAAAAGGAAAAATATGTTTCTGATTTTCTTCAAAAAGAAAATATTCAGCTGGAATTTTCAGAGATATGTAATAATCCAGGAAAGAGATCACTTGCAAAACTGATACTAAATTCGTTTTGGGGAAAGTTTGGACAACGCGAAAATCAACTTCAAACTATCGTTGTGAACAACCCTTCAACTTTATTTCATTTGCTAACGCATCCATCTATTGAAGTGCTTCCTATAACGAACCGAGGTGTTGTTGGTATAAGTCTCTTGAACGCCTTTCGAACCTTCAAGAGACCCAATCCTTCCTTCGCTATACCACCGTTACGACCCACTGCTTATAGGATCAGCAGGCCGATCCGGGCAGCAGGGAAGGAAGGGTGTTCAGGTTACTTTTAGGCCTGGCATGCTAGCATTGCACGTCCTAGCTCGTCGGATGGGCGGGGTTCTTGCCTAAGTAAACCTGAACGTTTGTTATGAATATTCATGCCAGAAGATGATATGGATTTTGGGTTCAAAAAAAAATGAGCCCCCTTTTGATCTGACTTTGTAGACGGACCTTTTCTATCATAGCCTAACAAATTTTCGATTTAGGAGAGCGTAGGATGGAGTTTGCTCTCTGAGGAGGATTTCCCACCCACATACGTATATAGGGATACGTCCTTGGCTGTCTTGTCCTCGATTCTAAAGACAGCCCCTAACTAATAGTTGTAATGTTCTTAGCTTACCATGGTCTCGTCATCTTCTCCTGAAAACGTCGTCGACATACCCCACCTAAATCCTTAGTCTGAAAACATCCTAATTCACCACATTCAAAAAAAAACCCAAAAGTAATTTACTCCGACTATGCATCCGAACTTGCATCCGAAGGCAAATAAAAAACACACATTCGGTTTCTTCTTTACCAAAGTTTGAATACAAATAATTCAGTTTTATTCATTAACGAAATCCTAAGTCTATACCTACTTAATATTAAATCTATATTATACAAGGGATATTTGAAAATAAAAAAAAATTATATTGCATACTTTAGGCGGCTACGGAAGCTTAACGCCATTATGAATTTTAATTTAGAATTTGCAAATTTGAAGATTTTAATCTAAGGATTAATTAACTTACATTTATTGAAAATTTTCTTGTTTTTTTTTCTTTTTTTCCTTTTTTCTTATTTTAGTTCCTTTTCTTTTTATTTGTGTAAAATTATTACAATATGGATAGATATTTTAAGTATATTGTATGTATATAATGTAAACTGAAAAAAATAAATTCACCACACCATTACCTATAAAACACTTAGATCGGATAATTAGTGCATACCCCTAGGATTTTAATATGTTATGTAATTCTTCATTGGGCTTTTCTCTGATAATTTTTTTGTGTGTGTTTATAGCTTGTCAATCAAATGTGTGTTTAAAATTTTTTTTTTATTATTTTTTTTAAGAAAATATTTATTTCAAGGATATTTGATATAACATTAAATTAAATTTTTTTTGACTTACCGCAACTCTAGTGTTCCAGATGAGGAGGTGCACCGCTTCATCCGCCTGTTTTACTTTTTACTCTTACTTCAGCAACACGCTCAATTCCACGAATTCACCATACTTACACAGAAATATAATATTTTCTCTCAAAAATGTCAACACACTCTTCAAGCATAAACTTTTGTTGTTGTCGAATTTTAGACACATGTAAATTCTATTTTTTTTATTTGGTTGCTATAGAAAGAGGCGAAAGTGTGGTGAGTACACGAAAGAGGGGTAAAGAGAAATTTTAGCAAAAAAAACTAATAGAAAGTACTTATTTAGGAATACACAATTAACTTCGGGAGCAATCAAATGGTAGAGTGGGTGGGCGGGTGAAGGTTGACCAGATGAGTCGTGGTGATTAATTTTGGTTCCAATCCAACGATCTGAATGAATTGGTGTCTTGGGTGAATCGTCGTCGTCGTTTGAATGTGAAGCGACCGGCCGGAGGTACAGTCAGCACGGGTTATTGCAGTTTTTTTTGTACCCAATTGGTGGATTTATGTAGGTGTTGAACGAATTTTGTTTTTGTTGTTTTTGTTTTTCTTATGTTTGTTACTTTTCCAAGACACTGGGGTTATAACCACGTTCTTCCTTTTTTTTTCGGGATAGATATAACCAGGGCTATTTTCTCTTTTAAAAACACTTAGGTCAGAAATAATGCTTAAGGGTGGGATTTAGGGTATGGAATAACTTTTTTTTTGTATGGTTTTATTTTTTTTTTTAAATTAACTTTAATTTTTTTTTTTTTTTATATAAACTTATATATAGTTGGTCACACGCGGATTCAGGGCAAATTTGAGAATTAGGTTTTTTTTGTTTTTCCTTATTTTTACAAACGCATGAGTTTTTTTTTTTTGTGTTTTTTTTTTCTTTTTTTTGTTAAAAAAAAACGTGGGAAATGTAATTTTTGACCGAAAAACAATTTTGGTCCACCCGCGGCATAAAAAGTTAAAACAATTTTCTTTCTTTATTTTTCCTGTCTCACCGACCGAGCCCTAGTTACCCGTGTACGTTTCGAAACCAAAAAGAACGAGCTGACAGTTTCCGGGCCTCTTATACCCTGTTGGCTAGGCTTGAAAATTTCGAAAAAATTTGGTCGGAGATCTTTCTCGAATTAAGTGGAAAGTTTACCGGATGTTACCATTACCGGTCATAACATAAACTAAATTTTCACACCTAATATCTTGAAAATTATTATTATTATTTTTGAAAATAAATGTGATAAAACCCAAATAAAAAGGTTAAAATATTCAAAAAAAAGGTCTGCGGAAATACTTCCATCATATAATACATTCAAATATTTTTGCATGTGTATAAATTTCGAAAAATCCAACGACATTTTTCTCTCCATTTCTCTTGCCAAAATTCGATCATATGCTCTTCGTTCGAAAACGAGTGCACTATTCGGCCCTTACAAACAATGAACTTGAAGAAGGGACCTCCCCCCTGCTCTTCGTACATAATATCTTCGTGATCACCAAGTTTTTCTCCACACCCATAAGCATTTCCCCAGCATCTTGCAATGAACCATAATATAAATAAATGAACTCGAGTGAATTTAAAGGGTTTGTGTTTGCGCTTAACTCTAAACCGGAAACAATATAACAGTTTATACCGTCCGTTGGGCTTTTAAAATATTGTTAACTCAACACTACCCAAGGCGCTTTACCTCCACCACCGGTTTCTATTTAAACTTAAATAGACTATACCCTCCCCTATTTTCGTTTCCCACAAAACTTATTCATTTGAAAGGATACCGAATCAAATGAAGAAGAAAAGAAACGACATGAGAAAGAAAGATCAAAAATTTTTTTTTTTTACCCACACCCGAGAACACGTCTCATGTTCAGGCTGTCGCTGGCCGAGCTGACAAAATCAGGAAAAAAGTTAGGTATGTACATTTCTTTGAATGTATTTACCTTTTTATATCTTTTGAATGGAAGACTCCTAATACCTTTCCATTCTCATCTTCTAATTCGTAAAGGTTGTTGCCTATCACTTGCACTATTTTCGACTTAATGAACTTGGGGCACAGTTTAGCGTTGACCCTTTTTGTAGCGTCACTCAAGATAAAGTTACGCTTGTAAACTGTATCGCCGACTTTATAAACTATGTTTTTACTTCGTGTGTTATAGGTATGCTCGTACTTTTCATGAGCTTTCGCAAGTGATGCTTTAATTGCCGAATGAATAATATTCATTTTTGTGGATTTTGGAATAACATCCAGCTCTGAATTGTTTAAGCAATCCAATTTTCACAGCAGTTCGAACACCGAACCATGTTCAACCATCTTTTGGCCGAAAAGAGCTTCATATGGTGACATTCCTATGGCGGAATGAGTAGCCGTTCTTAGAGCGCACGCAATAGAATTAAGGTTAAGATCCCAATTTCTTTGGTCTTTACCTATATAAGACCTAATAGCGGCTAAGATTGAACGATTGACCCGTTCGCTGGCGTTGGCTTGGGGAGCGTAGGATGCAGTTCTTATGTGCTTTACCCCAAAAGAATCTAGAAGTTTTGCAAAATTGGAGCTTACAAACTGTTTGCCGTTATCTGTAAGAACAGATTCCGGAACACCAAAAACACAGAAAATTTCATCGTGCAGAAATTTAGTGGCAGTCTCCGAGGTTGCCTTTCGCAGCGGTTTTAAAACGACAAATTTTGTAAGTTGATCGAGAGCTATGATTATAAACGTGTTTCCATTCTTGGAACGTGGATATGGCCCAAGGAAATCCATATACAAGTGTTGATACGGTCGATCAACCACAAAAGGCTTACCCATTGGCAAACGTTGAACTTGATTTGAGGCTTTCGAAGTTTTACACACCTCGCAACCATTAATATGTAGCTTTACTTGTGTAGCCATATTCGGCCAAAAAAATTGTTGACGAAGCCTATTCATAGTTTTTCCTAACCCACCATGTGCCGCTCGTGTAGGTTGATGAGCCATCGTGATCAATTTGCTGGCTAGCTGCGATGGAATCCACAACTTCCAAATGTGGTCGTCTTCTATTGGATTCCCTGTGCTGTGTTTGACCTTCTTATAAACGAAATTTTCCGAAACTAGAAGGTCAGGCAGCTGGTCTTTTTGCTTTCTGATGTTGTCAATGATTTGAACATACTCCGCAGATTTAAAACTGGGGTCTGTTAAATCTATGTGCAGCACATCAGGTGGATATAACTCCGATTTCGCATCAAGTTCCAACTGGTCGACTGCAAACACTCTCGACAGAGCATCGGGAACGACATGTTGTGAACCTTTTCGATGTTCGATATCGAAGTCATAGCCTTGAAGTTTTAAACTCCAACGAGCCAACCTGCCACTGAGATCCTTTTGGCTCATCAGCCACTTCAAACTGGAGTGATCCGTCACGACTTTAAAGTTATATCCCTCAACATACGGACGGAATTGTTCGATACTTAGGACTGCAGCTAAACATTCACGTTCAGTGACACTATAATTGCATTGAGCTTTGTTGAGCTTATGCGAATAGAAATAAATGGGTCTTTCGTTGCCTTCAGCGTCTCTTTGGCAGAGAACACCTCCGATTCCAGTCGAAGATGCATCACAAAGGATAACAAAGGGCTTGTTATAGTTTGGGTACACAAGGACAGGTGCGGATGTCAAGATATTTTTGATCTGATTGAATGACTTTATGGCCTCACTTCCAAATTCAAACTTTTTATTTTTCTTTAAGGTTTCGGTGATAGGAGCTGCCAAAGTGCTGTAATCTCGCACGAACCTACGATACCATCCTGACATTCCTAAGAATCGACGAACTTGACGAAGATTTTGGGGAATTGGAAAATCTTTTATCGCTGACACCTTAGCTGGATCTGTTTTCAGAACACCATCTCCTATTATATAACCTAAATATTTAAGTTCCTTAAAACAAAATTTAGATTTTTCAATATTAATTGTTAAGCCTGCCTCTTTAAGTTTGCGTGCGACGATGTTAAGATAGCGAATGTGATCCTCAAAGGTGCGTGTAACTATCAACAAATCGTCCAAATAAACGAAAACGTTTTCTTTTAGTTCACGGGGTACCACTTTGTCCATTAACTTGCAAAGACGTTGAGGTGCGTTACAAAGGCCAAAGGGCATTACCTTGAACTGATACAATGGGCGACCCGGAACCGTAAACGCTGTTTTTTCCCGAGACGATTCCTCAAGCGGTATCTGCAAAAAGGCGTCTTTCAGATCCACGCTAGAAATATAACGCGTATCTGAAATACGACTTAACAGTGATTGGATATGAGGCAAAGGGTAGGCACTTTTCTTTGTAATCTGGTTCACTTTTCTGTAATCGAGACACATCCTGTTCTTTCCTGGTTTCCTAACTAGAACCACAGGAGAGCTCCACGGACTGTTGCTTTCTTCTATGATACCCATTTCCAGTAACCTATCTAGTTCCTCATATAGAAGCTTTTGCACCGCCGGAGAAACCGGATAGTGACGTTGTTTTATTGGTTCCGAATCCCCAACATCGATTATATGTTCCTCCAGCATGGTTTTCCCTAAGCCAAGTTTGGCATAGGAAGGAAACATACTGATGGCTGTTTGAAGTTCCTTGAACTCGTCTGCTGATAGCTCCCGCATCTCCTTAGATACATCGCTGAAATCTGTAATTGATGGGCTTAGTTCTGAGATTATTTGAGGTGCTATATTAAAAGTTTTCCAAAAATTGATCCCTAAGTAAAGCTTCTGTTGAAGTGACGGAACTATATACAATTCGATTTCTTTCGTTTCATTCTTGTAGCTTATGTTTGTTCTGATTTTCCCTATGATGGTTTGAGCGTGGCCGTCTGCTGTTTTAACCTTTGACAAGAATGGATTGTAAGCAACACCATGACCTTTCAGATAGCTTTCGCTCTCAGACCCTAAACAGCTAATGCTAGCTCCGCTATCTAATAAGCCTAGCATATTTTCACCAAAGATTTTGACCTGAGCGTAAGGACGAGGATCTTCTGAACAATAAAGAGTTGTTGACGCAATACTTTTCAAGTCTGATTTCCTATTCTTGACTCGGTCACGAATCCTTGTTATCCTGGCGGATACAGGCTTTGTGGGAGTTCCAAAAATTCTATCCCGGGCAGCATAGTAGGCAATCTTCCTTTCGTGCAGACTTTTAATAGGTTTTGTTATTTTCGTTTCATAAGATTGAGAATTTGAGTTAGGTCTGTTTTCAGGGGTGGTACGTTGTAGGAGCTGTATTGGAATTTCAGGGTTAAGACTTATAGATTGGCCGGTTTTGGATTTCGTGAGCAAGCCATCCCGGATGATAACTTGCTCCTTCGGGAGTTTTCCGCACATTTGGGACTAGTACATTGTGGAGAGGTTGTACCTTCCTTGCCACATTTGTAGCAAAACAGTGATCTTTGTGGATTTGGACACTCCATATAACCATGGCCCCTTTCTTTACAGTTCCAACAGATATAGTTACTACTATCGTGCTGAGTCTGTAGCGCTTCCAAGGCGACTTCGGATTGGGACGTACAAGGGTCAAGATCTACGATTTCGTTGACGTGACGACGATAAGTTTGTGCAATGGGATTGCGAGTTTTGTTCGGGTTTTGCTCATTTATAAACTTTTCCATACTTCGACAGACATAGGCCAATTCGTTCAAGCTCTGAGTCCTGAAGGTCAACAGCAGCTCTCCCATGCGACTATTTACGTTCTGTTTGATTAAACTTAACAGCTCGTGATTCGGCTTCGGATGAAGCAACCGTGTATTTAACTTTTGAATTGCCATGTAAAAATCATCAAATGATTCATTTGGACGCTGACGACGTTCATAAAGCTGTTTTGAAAGTTCAGGGTCGGTTTCGAGAGTATGAAACCGTTCCATCAAAGCAAAACGAAGCCCAGACCAATTCACTCTAGGGTTTGATTTCAAAAATACCCAATACCAGCTATCCACTAACAAACTGGTGAAAATTTAACACTATTTCTTGCCAAGTGGCCCCATAACACATCTTCAACCTCTCCAATCTGAAGATAAATTCGTCTACCGTCATGTTTCGGCTGTCATATTTAAGACCCCATTTATGAAACCCATGAACCTTGTGATACACCTGGCTTGAAGAGCTTTCTCTTGCCGGTGTTGCTTCGGCACCAGATGCCACGCGAGGGAAGGTATCGTCTAAATTCATGTTTCTTATTCTGGATAAAAATTCTTCAGCATCCGGATTTCGATTGGAAAAGTTAGAAGAGGGATCACCTGCTGTCATTCGCGCATGAGGATTCGGAACGTTCTCCGGATGTTGAAGCCTATTAATCTCTTGTTCTTGGCTTACAAAAGGAGTATCCCTAATTCTCGTGTCACGAATTAATTCGGTAACTTGCTTCCTCATTTCAGCCATGTGGGCTTCTATCTCTCTCCGAAAAACCTGTAAATCTTCGGATCTACTAACTCCTACAGAAGCTGTTACTAAATTTTGTATATAGGATGGCAAATCACTTTCACCTCTTAAAGGTATTGTGGTTTGCGTGCTAATGCCTTGCGAACCTGATGGCCTATCCAAATCGGAACGATTTACCACGCTATCGGGATCTACTTGATCCGGTGGTAAAGGATCTTGAGAGCTTACTCTCGCCTCTGAAGAAACGTTGGATTGGTCTTGTATTTTTGGGTCATCCATCCTGGAACCACCTCGCCCTCGATTCACTCTGCCCGAACCACGACCTCGACCTCGTTGATTGTTACTATTTCCCCACCCTCGACCTGATCGTAGATGATGTGGATCGCTAGAAGTAGGCATAAGTTCGGAACTAGTCTAGTGTTGACCCTATTATTCGTCCGAATCGTAAATAAGATTAAGATCTCAGGAATGAATAAAACAATAATGAAATAACAATAAGGAAAACAATTTAAAAAAAAGAAATATATATAATAGAAGGGAATATAAAAAAAAAATTTAATTCGCGAAATCGATGCGATAATGAAACAAATAGAAAGAGTTTAAATTTGGAAACGAATGAAAATATAACTATTTCTTATTCAAATATTAATCAATAGAAAAAGAATATATGTATGTATATTTTTATGCAAAATTTCATGAACACGACTGGAGGGTATGCTGACTGTTCCAAGAGAAGACACGGACCAGCTAAGCATTTTTTTGTATTTTTTTTTTTTTATTCGAAAATTTGTTATAGATATTCAAAAAGGTCCTTCTAACGCTATTTTTCATTTATTCATATAACTATGTACATTTGGTTTTATATTTGCGAATAACTAATCGACTTTTTGTTTATTAATTCGGAAATTAGAGTAAGTATCAACTCGCAGCTGACATAAAACGTGCGTAGGCTCATTTTATCGGACGACGTAGACTTTCTCGTACCTAATTTAATTCGAGCAAAGAAACTTTTTTTTTTTTTGAACAGCTATAAATTCAACTCAGTTAAAAATACGGATTCAAAAAAAAACTCTTTGCTATAACGATGTAGTTTTTTTCGATGGTAAGAAAACAGGATTGGCGCAGCAGTACAAGTAAGGGAAATTCCACCTTATTTGCTGGACGTCCGCTCGTGATTTTCTAAAATCTTGGCAACTTTCAACAAAACTTTCTTTATAAATGTACTCGCCTCACAAACATTGATATAGCCCACTTAAGGACGACGGGAGATAAAGTAAAGTTTTCAAAAAAAAAACATAATTACACATTAAGAAAAACAATTGATTTTGATTCTTAAATAAGGATTAACAGATCAAATCGGGCCCCACGTTGGGCGCCACCTATAACGAACCGAGGTGTTGTTGGTATAAGTCTCTTGAACGCCTTTCGAACCTTCAAGAGACCCAATCCTTCCTTCGCTATACCACCGTTACGACCCACTGCTTATAGGATCAGCAGGCCGATCCGGGCAGCAGGGAAGGAAGGGTGTTCAGGTTACTTTTAGGCCTGGCATGCTAGCATTGCACGTCCTAGCTCGTCGGATGGGCGGGGTTCTTGCCTAAGTAAACCTGAACGTTTGTTATGAATATTCATGCCAGAAGATGATATGGATTTTGGGTTCAAAAAAAAATGAGCCCCCTTTTGATCTGACTTTGTAGACGGACCTTTTCTATCATAGCCTAACAAATTTTCGATTTAGGAGAGCGTAGGATGGAGTTTGCTCTCTGAGGAGGATTTCCCACCCACATACGTATATAGGGATACGTCCTTGGCTGTCTTGTCCTCGATTCTAAAGACAGCCCCTAACTAATAGTTGTAATGTTCTTAGCTTACCATGGTCTCGTCATCTTCTCCTGAAAACGTCGTCGACATACCCCACCTAAATCCTTAGTCTGAAAACATCCTAATTCACCACATTCAAAAAAAAACCCAAAAGTAATTTACTCCGACTATGCATCCGAACTTGCATCCGAAGGCAAATAAAAAACACACATTCGGTTTCTTCTTTACCAAAGTTTGAATACAAATAATTCAGTTTTATTCATTAACGAAATCCTAAGTCTATACCTACTTAATATTAAATCTATATTATACAAGGGATATTTGAAAATAAAAAAAATTATATTGCATACTTTAGGCGGCTACGGAAGCTTAACGCCATTATGAATTTTAATTTAGAATTTGCAAATTTGAAGATTTTAATCTAAGGATTAATTAACTTACATTTATTGAAAATTTTCTTGTTTTTTTTTTCTTTTTTTCCTTTTTTCTTATTTTAGTTCCTTTTCTTTTTATTTGTGTAAAATTATTACAATATGGATAGATATTTTAAGTATATTGTATGTATATAATGTAAACTGAAAAAAATAAATTCACCACACCATTACCTATAAAACACTTAGATCGGATAATTAGTGCATACCCCTAGGATTTTAATATGTTATGTAATTCTTCATTGGGCTTTTCTCTGATAATTTTTTTGTGTGTGTTTATAGCTTGTCAATCAAATGTGTGTTTAAAATTTTTTTTTTATTATTTTTTTTAAGAAAATATTTATTTCAAGGATATTTGATATAACATTAAATTAAATTTTTTTTTGACTTACCGCAACTCTAGTGTTCCAGATGAGGAGGTGCACCGCTTCATCCGCCTGTTTTACTTTTTACTCTTACTTCAGCAACACGCTCAATTCCACGAATTCACCATACTTACACAGAAATATAATATTTTCTCTCAAAAATGTCAACACACTCTTCAAGCATAAACTTTTGTTGTTGTCGAATTTTAGACACATGTAAATTCTATTTTTTTTATTTGGTTGCTATAGAAAGAGGCGAAAGTGTGGTGAGTACACGAAAGAGGGGTAAAGAGAAATTTTAGCAAAAAAAACTAATAGAAAGTACTTATTTAGGAATACACAATTAACTTCGGGAGCAATCAAATGGTAGAGTGGGTGGGCGGGTGAAGGTTGACCAGATGAGTCGTGGTGATTAATTTTGGTTCCAATCCAACGATCTGAATGAATTGGTGTCTTGGGTGAATCGTCGTCGTCGTTTGAATGTGAAGCGACCGGCCGGAGGTACAGTCAGCACGGGTTATTGCAGTTTTTTTTGTACCCAATTGGTGGATTTATGTGGGTGTTGAACGAATTTTGTTTTTGTTGTTTTTGTTTTTCTTATGTTTGTTACTTTTCTAAGACACTGGGGTTATAACCACGTTCTTCCTTTTTTTTTCGGGATAGATATAACCAGGGCTATTTTCTCTTTTAAAAACACTTAGGTCAGAAATAATGCTTAAGGGTGGGATTTAGGGTATGGAATAACTTTTTTTTTGTATGGTTTTATTTTTTTTTTTAAATTGTTTTCCTTATTGTTATTTCATTATTGTTTTATTCATTCCTGAGATCTTAATCTTATTTACGATTCGGACGAATAATAGGGTCAACACTAGACTAGTTCCAAACTTATGCCTACTTCTAGCGATCCACATCATCTACGATCAGGTCGAGGGTGGGGAAATAGTAACAATCAACGAGGTCGAGGTCGTGGTTCGGGCAGAGTGAATCGAGGGCGAGGTGGTTCCAGGATGGATGACCCAAAAATACAAGACCAATCCAACGTTTCTTCAGAGGCGAGAGTAAGCTCTCAAGATCCTTTACCACCGGATCAAGTAGATCCCGATAGCGTGGTAAATCGTTCCGATTTGGATAGGCCATCAGGTTCGCAAGGCATTAGCACGCAAACCACAATACCTTTAAGAGGTGAAAGTGATTTGCCATCCTATATACAAAATTTAGTAACAGCTTCTGTAGGAGTTAGTAGATCCGAAGATTTACAGGTTTTTCGGAGAGAGATAGAAGCCCACATGGCTGAAATGAGGAAGCAAGTTACCGAATTAATTCGTGACACGAGAATTAGGGATACTCCTTTTGTAAGCCAAGAACAAGAGATTAATAGGCTTCAACATCCGGAGAACGTTCCGAATCCTCATGCGCGAATGACAGCAGGTGATCCCTCTTCTAACTTTTCCAATCGAAATCCGGATGCTGAAGAATTTTTATCCAGAATAAGAAACATGAATTTAGACGATACCTTCCCTCGCGTGGCATCTGGTGCCGAAGCAACACCGGCAAGAGAAAGCTCTTCAAGCCAGGTGTATCACAAGGTTCATGGGTTTCATAAATGGGGTCTTAAATATGACAGCCGAAACATGACGGTAGACGAATTTATCTTCAGATTGGAGAGGTTGAAGATGTGTTATGGGGCCACTTGGCAAGAAATAGTGTTAAATTTTCACCAGTTTGTTAGTGGATAGCTGGTATTGGGTATTTTTGAAATCAAACCCTAGAGTGAATTGGTCTGGGCTTCGTTTTGCTTTGATGGAACGGTTTCAAACTCTCGAAACCGACCCTGAACTTTCAAAACAGCTTTATGAACGTCGTCAGCGTCCAAATGAATCATTTGATGATTTTTACATGGCAATTCAAAAGTTAAATACACGGTTGCTTCATCCGAAGCCGAATCACGAGCTGTTAAGTTTAATCAAACAGAACGTAAATAGTCGCATGGGAGAGCTGCTGTTGACCTTCAGGACTCAGAGCTTGAACGAATTGGCCTATGTCTGTCGAAGTATGGAAAAGTTTATAAATGAGCAAAACCCGAACAAAACTCGCAATCCCATTGCACAAACTTATCGTCGTCACGTCAACGAAATCGTAGATCTTGACCCTTGTACGTCCCAATCCGAAGTCGCCTTGGAAGCGCTACAGACTCAGCACGATAGTAGTAACTATATCTGTTGGAACTGTAAAGAAAGGGGCCATGGTTATATGGAGTGTCCAAATCCACAAAGATCACTGTTTTGCTACAAATGTGGCAAGGAAGGTACAACCTCTCCACAATGTACTAGTCCCAAATGTGCGGAAAACTCCCGAAGGAGCAAGTTATCATCCGGGATGGCTTGCTCACGAAATCCAAAACCGGCCAATCTATAAGTCTTAACCCTGAAATTCCAATACAGCTCCTACAACGTACCACCCCTGAAAACAGACCTAACTCAAATTCTCAATCTTATGAAACGAAAATAACAAAACCTATTAAAAGTCTGCACGAAAGGAAGATTGCCTACTATGCTGCCCGGGATAGAATTTTTGGAACTCCCACAAAGCCTGTATCCGCCAGGATAACAAGGATTCGTGACCGAGTCAAGAATAGGAAATCAGCCTTGAAAAGTATTGCGTCAACAACTCTTTATTGTTCAGAAGATCCTCGTCCTTACGCTCAGGTCAAAATCTTTGGTGAAAATATGCTAGGCTTATTAGATAGCGGAGCTAGCATTAGCTGTTTAGGGTCTGAGAGCGAAAGCTATCTGAAAGGTCATGGTGTTGCTTACAATCCATTCTTGTCAAAGGTTAAAACAGCAGACGGCCACGCTCAAACCATCATAGGGAAAATCAGAACAAACATAAGCTACAAGAATGAAACGAAAGAAATCGAATTGTATATAGTTCCGTCACTTCAACAGAAGCTTTACTTAGGGATCAATTTTTGGAAAACTTTTAATATAGCACCTCAAATAATCTCAGAACTAAGCCCATCAATTACAGATTTCAGCGATGTATCTAAGGAGATGCGGGAGCTATCAGCAGACGAGTTCAAGGAACTTCAAACAGCCATCAGTATGTTTCCTTCCTATGCCAAACTTGGCTTAGGGAAAACCATGCTGGAGGAACATATAATCGATGTTGGGGATTCGGAACCAATAAAACAACGTCACTATCCGGTTTCTCCGGCGGTGCAAAAGCTTCTATATGAGGAACTAGATAGGTTACTGGAAATGGGTATCATAGAAGAAAGCAACAGTCCGCGGAGCTCTCCTGTGGTTCTAGTTAGGAAACCAGGAAAGAACAGGATGTGTCTCGATTACAGAAAAGTGAACCAGATTACAAAGAAAAGTGCCTACCCTTTGCCTCATATCCAATCACTGTTAAGTCGTATTTCAGATACGCGTTATATTTCTAGCGTGGATCTGAAAGACGCCTTTTTGCAGATACCGCTTGAGGAATCGTCTCGGGAAAAAACAGCGTTTACGGTTCCGGGTCGCCCATTGTATCAGTTCAAGGTAATGCCCTTTGGCCTTTGTAACGCACCTCAACGTCTTTGCAAGTTAATGGACAAAGTGGTACCCCATGAACTAAAAGAAAACGTTTTCGTTTATTTGGACGATTTGTTGATAGTTACACGCACCTTTGAGGATCACATTCGCTATCTTAACATCGTCGCACGCAAACTTAAAGAGGCAGGCTTAACAATTAATATTGAAAAATCTAAATTTTGTTTTAAGGAACTTAAATATTTAGGTTATATAATAGGAGATGGTGTTCTGAAAACAGATCCAGCTAAGGTGTCAGCGATAAAAGATTTTCCAATTCCCCAAAATCTTCGTCAAGTTCGTCGTTTCTTAGGAATGTCAGGATGGTATCGTAGGTTCGTGCGAGATTACAGCACTTTGGCAGCTCCTATCACCGAAACCTTAAAGAAAAATAAAAAGTTTGAATTTGGAAGTGAGGCCATAAAGTCATTCAATCAGATCAAAAATATCTTGACATCCGCACCTGTCCTTGTGCACCCAAACTATAACAAGCCCTTTGTTATCCTTTGTGATGCATCTTCGACTGGAATCGGAGGTGTTCTCTGCCAAAGAGACGCTGAAGGCAACGAAAGACCCATTTATTTCTATTCGCATAAGCTTAACAAAGCTCAATGCAATTATAGTGTCACTGAACGTGAATGTTTAGCTGCAGTCCTAAGTATCGAACAATTCCGTCCGTATGTTGAGGGATATAACTTTAAAGTCGTGACGGATCACTCCAGTTTGAAGTGGCTGATGAGCCAAAAGGATCTCAGTGGCAGGTTGGCTCGTTGGAGTTTAAAACTTCAAGGCTATGACTTCGATATCGAACATCGAAAAGGTTCACAACATGTCGTTCCCGATGCTCTGTCGAGAGTGTTTGCAGTCGACCAGTTGGAACTTGATGCGAAATCGGAGTTATATCCACCTGATGTGCTGCACATAGATTTAACAGACCCCAGTTTTAAATCTGCGGAGTATGTTCAAATCATTGACAACATCAGAAAGCAAAAAGACCAGCTGCCTGACCTTCTAGTTTCGGAAAATTTCGTTTATAAGAAGGTCAAACACAGCACAGGGAATCCAATAGAAGACGACCACATTTGGAAGTTGTGGATTCCATCGCAGCTAGCCAGCAAATTGATCACGATGGCTCATCAACCTACACGAGCGGCACATGGTGGGTTAGGAAAAACTCTGAATAGGCTTCGTCAACAATTTTTTTGGCCGAATATGGCTACACAAGTAAAGCTACATATTAATGGTTGCGAGGTGTGTAAAACTTCGAAAGCCTCAAATCAAGTTCAACGTTTGCCAATGGGTAAGCCTTTTGTGGTTGATCGACCGTATCAACACTTGTATATGGATTTCCTTGGGCCATATCCACGTTCCAAGAATGGAAACACGTTTATAATCATAGCTCTCGATCAACTTACAAAATTTGTCGTTTTAAAACCGCTGCGAAAGGCAACCTCGGAGACTGCCACTAAATTTCTGCACGATGAAATTTTCTGTGTTTTTGGTGTTCCGGAATCTGTTCTTACAGATAACGGCAAACAGTTTGTAAGCTCCAATTTTGCAAAACTTCTAGATTCTTTTGGGGTAAAGCACATAAGAACTGCATCCTACGCTCCCAAGCCAACGCCAGCGAACGGGTCAATCGTTCAATCTTAGCCGCTATTAGGTCTTATATAGGTAAAGACCAAAGAAATTGGGATCTTAACCTTAATTCTATTGCGTGCGCTCTAAGAACGGCTACTCATTCCGCCATAGGAATGTCACCATATGAAGCTCTTTTCGGCCAAAAGATGGTTGAACATGGTTCGGTGTTCGAACTGCTGCGAAAATTGGATTGTTTAAACAATTCAGAGCTGGATGTTATTCCAAAATCCACAAAAATGAATATTATTCATTCGGCAATTAAAGCATCACTTGCGAAAGCTCATGAAAAGTACGAGCATACCTATAACACACGAAGTAAAAACATAGTTTATAAAGTCGGCGATACAGTTTACAAGCGTAACTTTATCTTGAGTGACGCTACAAAAAGGGTCAACGCTAAACTGTGCCCCAAGTTCATTAAGTCGAAAATAGTGCAAGTGATAGGCAACAACCTTTACGAATTAGAAGATGAGAATGGAAAGGTATTAGGAGTCTTCCATTCAAAAGATATAAAAAGGTAAATACATTCAAAGAAATGTACATACCTAACTTTTTTCCTGATTTTGTCAGCTCGGCCAGCGACAGCCTGAACATGAGACGTGTTCTCGGGTGTGGGTAAAAAAAAAAATGTTGATCTTTCTTTCTCATGTCGTTTCTTTTCTTCTTCATTTGATTCGGTATCCTTTCAAATGAATAAGTTTTTTGGGAAACGAAAATAGGGGAGGGTATAGTCTATTTAAGTTTAAATAGAAACCGGTGGTGGAGGTAAAGCGCCTTGGGTAGTGTTGAGTTAACAATATTTTAAAAGCCCAACGGACGGTATAAACTGTTATATTGTTTCCGGTTTAGAGTTAAGCGCAAACACAAACCCTTTAAATTCACTCGAGTTCATTTATTTATATTATGGTTCATTGCAAGATGCTGGGGAAATGCTTATGGGTGTGGAGAAAAACTTGGTGATCACGAAGATATTATGTACGAAGAGCAGGGGGGAGGTCCCTTCTTCAAGTTCATTGTTTGTAAGGGCCGAATAGTGCACTCGTTTTCGAACGAAGAGCATATGATCGAATTTTGGCAAGAGAAATGGAGAGAAAAATGTCGTTGGATTTTTCGAAATTTATACACATGCAAAAATATTTGAATGTATTATATATATGTATTATATGATGGAAGTATTTCCGCAGACCTTTTTTTTGAATATTTTAACCTTTTTATTTGGGTTTTATCACATTTATTTTCAAAAATAATAATAATAATTTTCAAGATATTAGGTGTGAAAATTTAGTTTATGTTATGACCGGTAATGGTAACATCCGGTAAACTTTCCACTTAATTCGAGAAAGATCTCCGACCAAATTTTTTCGAAATTTTCAAGCCTAGCCAACAGGGTATAAGAGGCCCGGAAACTGTCAGCTCGTTCTTTTTGGTTTCGAAACGTACACGGGTAACTAGGGCTCGGTCGGTGAGACAGGAAAAATAAAGAAAGAAAATTGTTTTAACTTTTTATGCCGCGGGTGGACCAAAATTGTTTTTCGGTCAAAAATTATATTTCCCACGTTTTTTTTTAACAAAAAAAAGAAAAAAAAACACAAAAAAAAAACTCATGCGTTTGTAAAAATAAGGAAAAACAAAAAAAAACCTAATTCTCAAATTTGCCCTGAATCCGCGTGTGACCAACTATATATAAGTTTATATATAAAAAAAAAAAAGATTAAAGTTAATTTTAAAAAAAAAATAAAACCATACAAAAAAAAAGTTATTCCATACCCTAAATCCCACCCTTAAGCATTATTTCTGACCTAAGTGTTTTTAAAAGAGAAAATAGCCCTGGTTATATCTATCCCGAAAAAAAAAGGAAGAACGTGGTTATAACCCCAGTGTCTTAGAAAAGTAACAAACATAAGAAAAACAAAAACAAAATTCGTTCAACACCTACATAAATCCACCAATTGGGTACAAAAAAAAATGCAATAACCCGTGCTGACTGTACCTCCGGCCGGTCGCTTCACATTCAAACGACGACGACGATTCACCCAAGACACCAATTCATTCAGATCGTTGGATTGGAACCAAAATTAATCACCACGACTCATCTGGTCAACCTTCACCCGCCCACCCACTCTACCATTTGATTGCTCCCGAAGTTAATTGTGTATTCCTAAATAAGTACTTTCTATTAGTTTTTTTTGCTAAAATTTCTCTTTACCCCTCTTTCGTGTACTCACCACACTTTCGCCTCTTTCTATAGCAACCAAATAAAAAAAATAGAATTTACATGTGTCTAAAATTCGACAACAACAAAAGTTTATGCTTGAAGAGTGTGTTGACATTTTTGAGAGAAAATATTATATTTCTGTGTAAGTATGGTGAATTCGTGGAATTGAGCGTGTTGCTGAAGTAAGAGTAAAAAGTAAAACAGGCGGATGAAGCGGTGCACCTCCTCATCTGGAACACTAGAGTTGCGGTAAGTCAAAAAAAAATTTAATTTAATGTTATATCAAATATCCTTGAAATAAATATTTTCTTAAAAAAAATAATAAAAAAAAAATTTTAAACACACATTTGATTGACAAGCTATAAACACACACAAAAAAATTATCAGAGAAAAGCCCAATGAAGAATTACATAACATATTAAAATCCTAGGGGTATGCACTAATTATCCGATCTAAGTGTTTTATAGGTAATGGTGTGGTGAATTTATTTTTTTCAGTTTACATTATATACATACAATATACTTAAAATATCTATCCATATTGTAATAATTTTACACAAATAAAAAGAAAAGGAACTAAAATAAGAAAAAAGGAAAAAAAGAAAAAAAAAAAACAAGAAAATTTTCAATAAATGTAAGTTAATTAATCCTTAGATTAAAATCTTCAAATTTGCAAATTCTAAATTAAAATTCATAATGGCGTTAAGCTTCCGTAGCCGCCTAAAGTATGCAATATAATTTTTTTTTATTTTCAAATATCCCTTGTATAATATAGATTTACTATTAAGTAGGTATAGACTTAGGATTTCGTTAATGAATAAAACTGAATTATTTGTATTCAAACTTTGGTAAAGAAGAAACCGAATGTGTGTTTTTTATTTGCCTTCGGATGCAAGTTCGGATGCATAGTCGGAGTAAATTACTTTTGGGTTTTTTTTTGAATGTGGTGAATTAGGATGTTTTCAGACTAAGGATTTAGGTGGGGTATGTCGACGACGTTTTCAGGAGAAGATGACGAGACCATGGTAAGCTAAGAACATTACAACTATTAGTTAGGGGCTGTCTTTAGAATCGAGGACAAGACAGCCAAGGACGTATCCCTATATACGTATGTGGGTGGGAAATCCTCCTCAGAGAGCAAACTCCATCCTACGCTCTCCTAAATCGAAAATTTGTTAGGCTATGATAGAAAAGGTCCGTCTACAAAGTCAGATCAAAAGGGGGCTCATTTTTTTTTTGAACCCAAAATCCATATCATCTTCTGGCATGAATATTCATAACAAACGTTCAGGTTTACTTAGGCAAGAACCCCGCCCATCCGACGAGCTAGGACGTGCAATGCTAGCATGCCAGGCCTAAAAGTAACCTGAACACCCTTCCTTCCCTGCTGCCCGGATCGGCCTGCTGATCCTATAAGCAGTGGGTCGTAACGGTGGTATAGCGAAGGAAGGATTGGGTCTCTTGAAGGTTCGAAAGGCGTTCAAGAGACTTATACCAACAACACCTCGGTTCGTTATACACATTCTTCCTGTAAATGAAGAAAACGTCGTCGTTAACTTCGAGATGAAAGAAGAAGCTATCGACTCTTTATCCACAGTAAATGTCTGTGTTGCTGCTTACACAACAACTTTAGCTCGGCTTAAACTTTATAACTACCTGGAGAGCTTAGGAGAAAGAGTTTTGTATTACGATACTGATTCGTTTATTTACATAAGTCGTGAAGGAGAATTCGAACCTCCTACTGGACAATTCATCGGTGATATGACAGACGAATTGGAAACTTATGGAGTTGGACGCTATATCACAGAATTCGTTAGTGGAGGACCTAAGAATTATTCGTATAAAGTGTTTAGTGCAAAAGACAATATGGAATACGTTGTCTGCAAAGTGAAAGGGATTTTTCTTAATTATGCAGCATCTCAACAAATTAATTTTGACTCAATTAAAGAATCTGTACTAAATTCATCTTCTTCAGGCAGTGAAAAAATTTTAATAAAATCAGAAAACATTCGACGAACGAAAGACCATCAGGTGATAACCATTCCAGAAATAAAAACCTACAGCGTTAAATCTGAAAAACGTCGTTTTCTTGAAGACCATAGTTCGCTACCATATGGATTTAAAAGACAACGATACAAGCCTGCTTAAAAATATATAGAAAAACAAACAAACTAATTATGTCAAACATTGTAAAAATTATAATAAAATGTAAAAATGTATTAAAAACTTGTGCTGAAAAAATTAACTAATCAAAAAAAATGTATGTTGTTTTTATTTCATAAAAATTTTCGAAGCTCGATAGATCAATAACAAAAAAAATATCAAAACAACTAGCGCAACGGAAGCAGCCCCAATGAGAACCTGAATTAACGTATAAAGAAAAACAAACAAAATACTGTTTAAATTTATTTATTTTATTTAAACATGTTTACATTTTTCATTTCTGAATTCAAACAATTCTATTGACTACTTGATCAAGTGGATTATATTCAATGATACGATCATGGAGCATAAGACAGTAAGCTGATGTGTTTGCTGGTATATTTTTCGATGTTCTCATCTCCAAGCGTATGTCGACAGGTCCTGTTTTTAAGGTTTCGTTTTGATGTCTGCAGTCTATAACAAAAATTGGGGAACGCGATTTAAATAGCTCCCAGGAAAGTAATGGTTCGGTGTTAGATTTATTATAGTATGTTTTCTGAAAATCGGTATACATTCTGTACAACAAACTATATCTGTTTCTTTCAAAAGATATATTTAGGTCTTCATGCGGGTAGACATCGGAGTTTAGATAAACTTTTAAGTCTGTTAGATCACAATGATCAAAAAATGTAGGGTCAGCAGATAATTTTTTATTTTTTTCAGTTTGTAGAGCAAGGATAATGTAACGAGGTTTCTCTATTTGTGTTGTTGTCTTCACGTTCCAGATATGATGGGTAGAAGTTGATAGCGTGGGGTATTCATAAAGATCCCAGTTTCGAAAAGCAATTTTCATAAAACTATTTTTGTTTATAGATTTGTATAGAGTTAATTTCAGAGCGTCTGATAAAGTCACATGCGGTATTTTCCAATGAACCTTGTGAAGTTTTATTTGAACATTTTCATCTGTTGGGGATATAAGTGCATTTTCATCAATTCTAGCCCGTGTAATAATTAGATCATGTCGGGCATTTGGGATAATTTTTTTATAATCTTCGGCGAACCCCAAAAGTCTGTTCAGTGGAATACAATAATTAAAATGTAGTGGTTTCAAATTAATAGCTGAGTCGGGGGACCAAGATGCATTCAGTAGCATATCACTTTCATTTTTGGATAAAGATAAATAATTTTTAATCGTTGATGTTATTCCAACATTTCGATTACAGTCAATTTCTTTGCCATTCAGTTCATATCGTATTTCATCAAAGAGAAAAGCCATTGCATTATTTACAAGTTTTGTAGTGAGTATCTCTTTTCCATCTGCTTTTGAAATTGTTCCTTCAACATACAAAAAACTTTCTGAAGGAAGAACATTAAGATTTTGATGTTGTATAGAAATCTGAATGATGTCATTGCGATCAAAATTGTTTTGATACGGTGAATAAGTATGATATTCGTATTTAGAAATACTTTCATTAATCTCCGGTTCTTGAAAAATGTTTAGCATATTTCTCTTTTTTTTTTTTGTTTTGTTTTTAATGTTTTAATGTGTATCCTAATGATAATACAAAGTCCCGATTATCTTTAGTAAGAAGAGATGTTACCGCAGTTGAGTTTGAAGATGGATTAAGTATCAAATTATTTTGTGTGTTGTTTTTATAAGAAATTGAATTTATTATATGTTCATATACAATCATGTTTCCGGCTTTAAATGTAATCGGGCAGTTATTTTTTCTCCTCTGAAATTGATATCTTTTCCGTCTTGATCAACAAACTTTAAACACAGTGATGTTATCCGCTTGACGTTCACAGGTAAATAAATAACATTCCTCGGAGCTTCAATGATTTTATAGCCTGGACTTACTTTAACAGCAAATTCATGTAAGATGTGTGCTGTTTGGTTATTAATATACGTTCCTTCTATGATATTACATTCAATGCGGAGAGCATTTACTCTGTTAATATCAACATAAAGATCTGATTCATGATATAAATTTGCCTCAAGAATTTTTTTGCTAAACCCCAAAATAGCTCCAATAGAATTTGGTTTAGAGAAGTCAATGTCTTCTGAGCTAATTACTTCACATTTTAAAGTATTGTTATTTGCCTTGATTTTAATTTCACTCTTTTTTGAACCACTTTTCTTGTTTTTATTAATTTCAATAATTTTTGTTTGTATTAAATTATTAATATCTTCTATCTCATAGGAACCAATAGGAAACGTTATAACGTTATCACCCACATGTAACAAGTTATTAAACTCATCTACATTTGGTATAGAGTTATATGTTTGAAAATCTATAAGCCCACATACATAATAATTAGACTTCAGTACAATTGGTGGGAAATACTCGGCATTCAGAGTTGATTCATTTCCACTCAAAGTAAGTGTTAACGACATCTCGATTAACAGACAAATGATACAGTTTTGATTTTTCTACGTCATTTTATTCAATTCTTATTAAGTTTTTAAAAAATAATATTACATTGTTCCAGTAAAAATCTTAAACATAAGTGACCACATATAAATGTATCGAAGTCTTGTTCTCGGATATAATTATAATTTATTTTACTACCAAGGTAGCTTATAACTTCAGTTGGTGGTCTCAAATTTCCAAAACTATCAAAATACTTAATAACATTTTTGTTTTTGTTTATAATATATGGTACCCAATGAGTACCCATCCCAGCTTCATCATCCAAATTTAAAACACCACATTCTTTATCGAATGATGTCCGTGGTAATGAATCTCGCATGAAAACTCCTCTAAAATTCTTTAAGTTCTTCTTTCCAAAGTGATCAATTTCCAAATTGCTTAAGGGGTGGTTAGGTAGCAGGGTAATTAGTTTTTTGCATTTGGAGTTTTAAGAAAAAGGCCAAGACCATTTTTATATGGACGTAAGAATAATCCATTTCCTTGAATAGCAATCGATTCCATAGCCTGATTATGACGTTTGTTTTCTTCAAATTGCCTTTTAGCAGCTCGTACATCATTGATGGCTTTTACTACGCCAGCTGTTCCACCTGTCAAAAAACCCACAGCTGATAGACCAGCGAGAATAGGAGCTAGAAGTGGGAGAAATCCACCACTCTTTGGAAGTGGGATTATTCTCGGTGTGGTAATGTCCTGTTTTTTCTTATTTTTTAAGACATTTTTTGCGGCCTTAACAGCAATATTTGCTATAGAGGTTGTACCGCAACAATTGACATTGTTTTTAATAGCATTTCTTGCCTCACTTATAACCTTTTCAAAAATACTTCTTTTGCAAGTCTTTTTGGGTTTAGTTTTGATAGTTTTTCTATTGACAGATCTTGCCTCATCCAATTGATTAATTCCCTTATCTCCTCTACGTAATCGTTCTTCCAATTTCGTTCCTGGACCACAATAATTATAAGAAGGAATATGTAGTTCAAATGGTAGTTTGTCAATAGCTTTATTTAAAAGACCTTCTCCTTCAAATGATTTTCTTTTTTTTATGTTCCTGCTTTTTAGTGTTGTGCTCAATCATATTATAATTAATATACCTTCTTAGTCGAGGGTTGAAACATATATGATTAGAAATATATAAAAACTAGATGTTTTATTTCAAAAGTTGTTAGTCATCATTATGCGGTTCGTTAAGCAGTTTGAAATTATAAAAGTAAAAAATTTTGATTGCAATGTAAAAACTAAAAAGAAGCATGGATCTTTATTTCCAAACAGTATTCGAGGAATTATCGTAGGACCTTCAAACTGTGGGAAAACAAATGTAATGCTTAGCATTCTTCTTGACCCTAATGGATTGAAGTTTGAAAATATTTATATTTATTCTAAATCTTTACATCAGCCAAAATATCAATATCTAAAAACGCTAATAACATCTATCAAAGGAATGGAAAACAATGAATTTTCAAACAATTGTGAAATAATGGCACCATCAGAAGCTAAAAGTAATTCAGTTTTCATATTCGATGATGTTGCATGTCAGAAACAAAACAACATAAGAGACTATTTTTGTATGGGACGGCATAACGGGGTTGACAGCTTTTACTTATGTCAGTCATATACTCATATACCAAAACATTTGATCAGAGACAATGCTAACTTTATCATTCTTTTCAAACAAGATGAGTTGAATTTGAAGCATGTTTATAAAGATCATATTAATTCAGATATGACATTTAATCAATTTAAAGAGTTGTGTTCTCACTGCTGGGGTGATAATTTTGGATTCCTGGTTATAGACAAGGAAAGCAGTATTATAAAAGGTCGCTACAAAAATAGTTTCAATAAAATTGCACTGCTATAAATACACTATTATCATTTAAAATCCAAACATTCTGACAACACCACTGTTTGAGACAGTTTGCTTGTTAAAGGCAAATAATATTTTCATAAATCATAAAAATGGATCAAAACATGTTAAAATATCTAGTGAAAACTAAAAATGTGCTTAAAAATAAATATTTACAACTTAAAACTGGTCAAAATATGAGAGAAACTCAATTGGAAAACACATTCAAACCTATTGTTGAGCCGTTGAAAAAATTGATTGAGAATGAAAGGAAAGACAACTTTCAGCAAGAGAAACTTAAAAATCGTAAACTTCTATTCAAATCGTTTGATGAAAAGAACGAAACAGATCATGAACAAACAAGTCCACTAACACAGGAATTGAAAAGCATAGACGATTCTCTAATTTTCAGCACCCCAAAAAATAATACAGGTTCTAACAGGATGCCTTTCTTAACAAAAAGTATGAACGAGCCTGACAAAACATCTTCTTTCACCCAAAAAATATTATCAGAATCGAATCGTGATACAAATTATGGCCCATATTTTGATGTGAACACACAAACTGTTAAAATAGGCAGTTGCAACTTTGAAATGAATGAAAATGATATTATAATTGGTGGTGAAACTTTTAGTCGAACTCCTGGTCTCATTGAGTTGATGTTAAAGAAAAATCCACGTAAGCACAAATATGATGCTAATGACTTAGAAGAATATGGAAAAATTTTACAAAAAACCAACGCACATAGAATAAATCATGACAGTTCTTCACGAATGAAGGGTAACAGAGGTACAAAATATACTCAAATAATTAAAAAACTTGTTGTCGGACTTAAAGCTGAAAGTGAAAAAACCGGAGGATCTTATTCTAATACTACTGAAATGAAATACACAAACAAAAATATGGAATATGTGTTCTGGAATGGTCCTAATGAACTTGTCAATAGACTTAGACTTTTAACAGCATCAAAAAATGCTGGTAATAATAACCATCAGAATGAAATCAATTCTATAATTGAAGAACTAAAAGAATCAAATATCATATATTAAGATTAATCTAAACCATAATACTTGCATATACAAGATGAACGTTGACAAGTTCGGTAGGAGCTCCAAGCCTTTTCAAAAAAAAAAAGCTTAGATGATGTAGGCCCTCAAGCAATCGGATTTAAAATCCTACCATCGGGTGATTTTGATATGGGGCATAGATATTTAAACAACATAGGAAAAAAACCTAGATTTTCACACCAAGCTGTCTGCAGAGGATATGTTGATGATCTAATCAATTTAAAGGAAACAAGCATTATAAACCACATAAATTCTTCTTTAACGGAAGTTTTATCCACTTTTTCTAAGGAAATTCAAATGCTAAAAACCCACACAGACTCTTCGATAAAGGAAACAATAAAAAATATGGAACAAGAAAACATGGCATCGCAATCAATTGCTCAAAAACTTAAAGGCTCCATAGAAGAAAAGTATGTTGACGAGAAAATAAGAAACAAAGTTGAACATATTATGAAGACGCTATTTCCTAATGTACCCTTTACGCCCATTAGATGAAAATAAGTAAAAAAAATTTTGTTATATTTGTATTAATTTTATATATCTGTATCTTATATATATGTATGTACTGTACATATAAGTGAAAATGAAGATGAGACTTTCAATTTTCATAAATAAAATAAAATTTGTTAGTTAGCATTCAAAACTTAAACAACAAGGAACTTAAAATGGACTCAGACAAAATAATAAAAGATATTTGTGATTTCTTAAAAAATCATGGAGAAATATTAAATGAACACCATGAAGAGTTTATAAGTTCTATATCTTTTCTTAAAAGATTCGTAAACGGATTTTACGTTGACTCAATTCATGGTCACCATTACTCCAATTGCTGTTGGTCATCAAACCAGTGTCAACTCGGACCGGATACATGTGCTTGCTACATGATAGAAAATCGATTAGTTAGAATTAAGAAATTAATGTTATTTTATAAAAATTGGAATAAAGTAAATAAAAAATAATACATACTATATACCTATAAAAGACTTCTTTTTTGTTTTGTTGAATTCACTTCTTACAAATATGAGTAAACGACAGGTTGTGGAAGAGTTGCATAAGCTTGCACGTAGAAATTTCAAACGACGTCATGTTATCATTAAAGGTTATGATGATTTATGGCAGGCTGATCTTGTTGAAATGATTCCCTATAGTTCTCAAAACAAGGGGTTTAATTATTTAATGACAGTCATCGATACTTTTTCGAAATTCGCATGGGCCATCCCAATGAAAAACAAAAAAGGAATTACTATTGCAAAAGGAATGGAACAAATATTTATGGATTCTTCTAGAACCCCCAAAAATTTTCAAACTGACGATGGAAAGGAATTTTTCAACAAAACGTTCAATAGCTTAATGAGAAAATATAAAATTAACCATTACTCTACTTTTAGTTCATTAAAGGCTTCTATTGTTGAAAGATTTAATAGAACTTTAAAAGAAAAAATGTGGAAAGAATTTAGTTTCAATGGCAGCTATAAATGGATAAATATTTATAAGAAATTACTACATGATTACAATCATTCTTTTCACAAAACCATTAAATTTTATCCTGCAGATGTAACGAAGAAAAATTCAAAATCTATATTACCACTTTTCAAAAGCAAGAAAAGAGAAATAACTAAACAAAAATTTAAGGTCGGTGATAAAGTAAGAATAAGCAAATATAAACATGTATTTGAAAAGGGATACACCCCGAACTGGACAACTGAGATCTTTAAAATAAGAAAAATCCAAGAAACTAACCCTATAACATATTTTCTTGAAGATTTTGAAGGAAAACCCGTACAAGGCGGTTTCTATGATGCAGAATTAATGAAATCAAAAAGTGAAGATGTATTTCTGGTAGAAAAAGTTCTACAAACAAGAGGCAATAAAGTTTTTGTTAAGTGGTTGGGATTTCCAACAGAACATAACTCCTGGATAAATAAAAACGAAATCCTATAAAATATGTATGGAATAAAATGAAAGAAATAAATTTAAAAAATCGAATTGACAGAACTTTCTTTATTCTTTTATTTTTACATGAACAAACACACATTGTTGTTGTTGCTGTTGTTGTTGTTCTTGTTGTTGTTGTTGTTGCTGTTGTTGTTGTTGTTGCTGTTGTTGTTGTTGTTGTTCTTGTTATTGTTGTTATTGTTGTTGTTGTTGTTGTTGTTGTTGTTGCTGCTGTTGTTGGTGGTGTTGGTGTTGTTGTTGTTGTTGCTGCTGTTGTTGGTGTTGTTGTTGTTGTTGTTGTTGTTGTTGTTGTTGTTGTTGTTGTTGTTGATGGTGTTGTTGTTGCTGGTGTTGTCATTTTCCCCTACGTAGATATCAATATTTGATTATTTAGTTCATCAATACAATACCTATCAAATAGGAGGCGACGATCGATCCTTTGCAGTCATAAATTATTTCGTTAATTAGGTCTCGTGACTCACATCGTCAACAATAAAATTTACTAGAAACCACTTTCAATCGTCATCATAATTTGCCCCTTTTTTACAAACAATCAAACATTCCTTTACCTGTATCTTGACCCTTTCCATTTTCCTTTTTTAAACAAATCTAACATAGCAGTTTTATATTCAGAATCCTCTGTTGGTTTATCCGTCAATAAGAATATTCTTATTAGGTACATCAATGCAATACCTATCAAAAGACGACACCGTGTGTCGCATCGTTACAAGCAACCATAAACAACATCGTACATTGGGTTTTGTGACTTACATATAAAATCATTTATTTATACAAGAAACGATTCCATCTCTTACATTGACCTTTTTTCAAATTTCAAATATTCAAATTCTCAACTGTGTAACGCTCGCTCCACTACTGCACCTATTCATTTATTTATACAAGACACGATCCCATCTCTTACATTGACCTTTTCTCAAATTTCAAATATTCAAATTCTCAACGGTGTAACGCTCGCTCTTTACCTGTATCTTGACCCTTTCCGCTTTTCTTGAATTATTTATACAAGACACGATCCCATCTCTTACATTGACCTTTTTTTAAATTTCAAATATTCAAATTCTCAACTTTGTAACGGTCGCTCCACTAGTGCACCTATTTCTACTATACCTAAAAATAACTAAATACTTACAAATAATAAAACACCTAACCACCAGAGTTTAAAAAAGTTAATAAATTAATAATAAGACTTTTAAAGGTATCGCGACTAATATTGCTATGGAAGTCAATATGATTAGCAACTGAGTTGGCCTCTCTAAGACACCTTGTTATTGGCTCATTAAGACCATAATTTACCCTATGAAAAGGTTCAAAAAATATACTATGTACTCGAAGATCTCTTGTTGGAGCATATATTCTTATAAGGGACAAAAGAAAAGGACAATTTATTTGATTTTTAATAATGTCTCTAATATAAATTATTTCAAAATATTTTCTCCGAGTCCCTAAAGACTGGAGACCAATTAAATTACATCTAGTAAGATAAGTAGGCATTCGTATATGTTCCAATAAAGTCTATAAATGACCAACCTGGTAAAACGCTTTTGGATTCTTTCAATTCTATTTGAGTGGATAGCATAGTACGGGTTCCATATTACACAACAGTAATCAAGGACCGTCCTTACATAGGAAAAAAATAATGCTCTGAGTGTATAAGGGTCTGAAAATTCCTTAGAGTTACGTGAAACGAAACCGAGTAAGGAATTTCCTTTCGCAACAATAAAATCAATATGAAGGCAAAACGTTAGCTTAGGATCAAAGATGACACCTAGGTCTTTTTTGGCTGTAACCTTTTGCAGTGGAATATCATCAATGTTATAAACATAGTTTATAGGTGAAAAATTTCGGCGAAAAGATAGAAAATCACATTTGGCAACATTTAGAAACAACTGATTTGAATTACACCAATCGGCTAAATTAATTAGGTCATTCTGAAGGAGATGGCAGTCATCGACGGATTTAATGCATCGAAATATTTTTATATCATCGGCGAACATAAGGCAATGTGAAGATTTAATACAATCGGGAATATCATTAATAAGGAGCAGAAAAAGAAGTGGACCTAAATGACTTCCTTGAGGTACTCCAGAAGTCACAATTATGGGATCAGATATTATGTTATTAATACGCACATATTGGGTGCGCCCCTCTATATAAGATTCAAACCATCTCAATATATTTGAGTGAAAACCAAGGGCGAAAAGCTTCTTTATTAAGACTGTGTGATTTACCCTATCGAACGCCTTTGAAAAATCTGTATATATTACATCATTTTGATAACCATTTTCAAAGTTTTTTATTATATCATTGGTTAAGATTGTTAAGTTTGTAGTAGTTGACCTTCCAGAAAACCATGCTGAGCAGGGGTAATAAGCTCCCGAACAATGAAGGATAACTTTTCGTAAACTATTTTTTCAAATAATTTAGCACGTAGCTTTGTACCTATAGGCCAGATATTATCTATGTACATCGCATCATTGTACTCAGCTGGAACTCCAATTTTAAAATTAACGAACTTAATATTTTCTTCAGCTTCACCTCGTTTAATCAACTTAAAGCATGAAATTACACCAGGGTTGATATCAAGCGCAGCAGTTAAATGGTTGACGATAGACTCAGTCCCATCAGAAGGTCGAAAACTACCAAGATGGAACCATTTTTGTTTTAAAGAAACATCATTTTGTAGGAATTCGCAAGAGCCTCTAACAGTTCTTGGAATATTATTCCGACGAACACATGTACGAGAAAAAGATATATTTTCTGTAGTTGAGCGATTGTACGCTTTTTCAGCATTTTCAATTTCATTTGCAGCTTGATTTTCGTCAGGTTTTTCTTCAATGATTACAGCAGCATTTTCATCAGGGTTTTCAGCATCAAATTCATCAGCATTTACATTAGCATCATCCTCAACAACAGGAACTCCAACAGCAACAACTCCAACACCAACCAGATCGGCAGCAACAACAGCTTCAGAATCTTTTACCACACTACTATAAGTAGCAATAGTACCATCCTGCGATTTTACAGTGGCAGCATTGTTAGAGATATTTACAGGGGCAGCACTAATAGTAGATTCACCATCACCCGCAGCATCGACAAGTGAGCAAGAATTATCATGTACATGCACATCAACGGTTGCATTATTGTTTTTGGAATTTGCATCATCAGAAAAAAGCAATGCATTGTTATTATTATTCAATTTCACTTTTTTTGTTTTGATTGCCGCTGTGACAAAAATCTTCGAAGATTTATTGTTTGTAGACGAGAGTGGTTTAGAAGTTGAAGCAGTTATCCTAGGGGTTATAGGGGTTACATTCATGGGCTTTATGGTTTTGCGATGGAGTGCAGGTGACGAAAAGCTTTTATTTATCACATTTACAGGGGCATTGAGATTTAATTTAGCTTTAGCGCGGGTGGTCAATGGTTTCTTAGTTTAGCTTGAGCTAGCTTCATGGGCATCGCGGAACAAGTAAAAATCATCGCACAGATTATTAAGCTTTTTTGATAATGCATTTAATTTTTCATCACAACTGGCAGAGTAATAATTACTACACAGATCACATCTCCAGCAAATATTATTACATTGGTTTATCAAATTATTCACATTGGCGTCTAATTTTAAGCATTTAAAATGAAAGATTAAGCAACAAATAACGCACGACACATAATCACTATCAGTCGTTATATTTTCGCAAATAAAGCATTTATCAGATAAAGGCATTGTAATAAGCGGCACAGGAAGAATTTTCAATATGAGAAGTTATATATGGAGGAAACACATTGATAATTTTTTTGATGGAATAAAAAGATTGGATTTGTTGTTTTAGAAAAAAGAAAATATATGATATGCGGGCCATTTCATGTTGGCCCCGGGCCACGGGCCAAAATTAAAAACTTAGTCCCAAATGGCTCGATCGGGCACATTTTGGCAACGCTGATACCAGTTTCCTTTTTAATCTCTAAACCAGAAGAATCGGAGTTCAAGTAGGTGCTTTTAAAAAAATCTCTTCAGCAAAGGGTTTATTTTAGTAAATTTGGTTCAGCTATGGATTATTCCAATTAAATACTTGACTAGCGCCCGTAAAGCTAATACCCTCAAAAAATTTGGGAAGTGTAAAAACCTTTGCTCTAAATACGGATTACATTTTCCTCATTCGATCGTCATTTTTTCCTGAACGTTGCAAAAATATCTTTACTACATCGAATTCTTACCTAATTATATAATCCCTCGGTCAAGAAGATGTATACACAACAATAGTAATTGATTTTTTTTATCGCCTACTTAATGTTTTCATTTTGGATGCTGTCGATTACATGATACAGAAATCAACTTCAGTCAAGCTTGTGATTTGGAAGCTTTGCAAAAAACAAGGGCACTGATTTACAGAAGTTATATTTCTCTTAATAAAATAATATCAAAGTTTTTAAACACAGACGCTGCTCTTTGTTTGTAAATTGTTGTTGGAAACATGTTGAAGTAAATAATATATTTCAACGTTGAAAGTGTCACTATCTCTTCCAATAGTCCAACAACACTACCAGAATAATGAATTTAATTCCGAACTAGCGAACAGCTTTTTTTTTTTTTTTTTTTTTATAATAAGCACACACTCAAGGGGATATTACTACCCTTATTATGCAGAGGCACAGTGTGAGCACTAGGAAGAGGAGAGAGGGTTTAAAAGGAGATGTCGGTGCACATTGGTTTTGAATTCCTGAACATTGCAATGACTAGGAAAGACAGAGTGTGGTAAGGCATTCCACATTCGCGTAGTACGGCTAAAGAACGAATCTCTGTATTTGACAGTACGGCCAAAGTTGGGCTCGAGGGTATACTGATGGGCATTCCTAGAAGCGCGAGTATTACGGTTGAACTGTTTAAGGGGAGGAATGCAACTGGCTATTTCACTAGAGCATAATCCGTTAAAATAACGGTAAAACAGGGTCAGACAAGAGACCTTACGACGATGTTCAAGCGAAGTAAATGAACTTATGATGATATTATCATCTATCAATTTAAATGCTCTACGTTCAATACTATCCAAGAGGCTTAAGTAAGTTGCAGGAGCACCAGCCCAGAGATGGGAGTTATACTCAAGCTTTGGACGTATGTAAGTCTTGTAGATAACAGCCAGATCAGAAGGGGTGAAATATTTCTTGCATCGCCTAAGGAAACCCAAACACCTTGCGGCATTTTTGGCGACATCGCGTATGTGATCATTCCACAAGAGGTGGTTGGTGACACACATACCGAGAATATCGAGGTGTTCAGTCTCATTGATGCAAGTGCCATCCATGGATAATGGCAATGGGGGTATATCTCGCTTTAACGATACAAGACAGCATTGCGTTTTCGAAGCATTAAATTCCACGCGGTTTTTTAATCCCCATTGAACAATGCTGTTTAGGTCGGAATTTAATGAGCTTATCATATTTTGTCGTTGCAGTTCCACGTCCGAAGAAGAGGGATGTGAGTCTGAAAACGAATATGAAAAGCTAAGAGTACTATCGTCAGCGAAACAATGTATTGGATTAGATGTTGCAGACAGGAGATCATTAATAAAAATGAGAAAGAGTGTTGGAGATAGAACAGAGCCCTGGGGCACACCAGCATTTATTTTATGGTTTTCAGACTTGAATCCATCCAATACTACTTGTATTGAACGATCCGAAAGGTAATTACTAATCCAATGAAGCAGGGATTCATGCACACCGAAAGCACGCATTTTCGATAAGAGAGCCTGATGCCAAACCCTATCAAATGCTTTTGAAATATCAAGTGCAATAATCTTACTTTCTCCAAAGCGATGTAAAGATTTGCTCCACTGTTCGGTGAGATGAACCATGAGATCACCAGTGGACCTATTGCTTCGAAAGCCGTACTGCCGGTCATTAAGAAGCTTTCGATCTTCAAGATATTTCTTGAGCTGATAATTAATCAGCGTTTCCATGACCTTGGAAAGAAGGGACGTAAGTGCAATCGGTCGGTAGTTAGAGGGTGAAGAAGATTCGCCTTTTTTGGGGATGGGCTGGACAAATGCAGTTTTCCATCCTCTCGGAACGAGACCTGAGGAGTAGGACAGATGAAAAAGCTTACGCAGTGGTTTTGCCAGCGTTGAAGCTTTGTGAAATTCAAAAGTTAATCATGTAAATGAAAGCTTCAGCGTTCAATATTCGACCGCCCAGTGTTGAAATGACTCAACAGTAGCAATTCTTTAAAGAGTTTCCAACATCCTCCGTCTATATGATGCGAGCAGCCCAAAAACGGGCTCTTGCAGCAGCAAATAAAGTAATATCTTCTGGTTCCAGAGAATTCATCAGAACGCTAAGACCAGTTGCATAAGTGCGAAACATGCATTTCGTGAATCGCAAAAGAATGTCGAAAAAACTACTAAGAAGCCAACATTTTCAAAGTAAGTTTCACATAAGCCACAAATTTTAAAAGTACTTTTTGACTTGTTTTTTTCAGCAACAAATCAAGACCAAGCGTGTTGGAGCAAAACCTGCAGTGAGGATGGTTTGAAGTCGATTTGACTCTGCCGTTTAGTTGATTCGATGACATGCTTAGAATTTCATCCAAGGTTCGTCGCTCGTGGCGCAGCTAGTTCTTAAATAAAGTTGTAATTTTTTTTACTAAATTGTACTGAATTCAGTATAATTTTTGTTTTTAAAATTCAATGCTATTATTTCTTTTCAATAAGACTTAGAAAAATGGATGTTAAAATGCATCTTAGTTTTTAAGTAAATGAAAATAAATGCATTTTTTCAAGAAAAACACTTATTTTTAGTTTTCTTAAATTTGATCTACTTAGGTCAATTAGTAAATTAGTGGATTATAGCTTTTTATTTTTTATTCTTTTTTTTAGCGAACAATAGCAAACAATTACAAAAAATAAGCTTTATATTTTGAATAATTATTTTTCTTATGTTTCGGTTCATCACGTTTGTATGTATTCCTTCACAATTTCGTGTGGTCAATACCAATAGCCATAAATTATTTCTCTTCATCTTGCGTAGGAGCATAGAGAAATATATCTACCAAGAGAACCGACTTATGGGGTTGGCTCTCTTTCGACCTTGTAACCGAATTATGTACACTTTTTTGTGTTTTTCTTGTTTAAAAGAAATGCGCGTATGAATAAAATGAATTTAAATACCAACGACGAGGACGACATTTATGTTTGTTTTGAATGGTCTCTTCGGGGAGTGTTCGCAAAGTAGAGTCTGGGATCGGGGCAAAATTAGAGGAAGATTTTCGATCGTGCGAGAGAACGAGATTCGAATCCGATATCTCACGATCGAATAGTTGGAAAGAGTTTGCTGAATCTTCTCCGGTATGAATGTACTAAATGGAAAGGTTGAGGAAGAGGTTTGAAAGTAAAAGTCTTTCTTTTCAAAGAAAACCTTCAAAGCTGCAACAAGGGTATTCGATACCGGTATAGTCAAGACGAATAGCGAAAACCGAAATTTGAAAGTCATTTGAAGTTGACTTTGTGTATTGAAAATTTTTTTATATCGAAGTGAATTCTATATAATACACATACCAGAAAAGGGATTAAAGTTAAACGAGGAAATAGTGGAATCCCAGGATAAGTCCAGGAATTTCGAAGAAAAATCCCACCTTTCCGACCGAAGAGGCACAGGCGCGTAGCAAATTGGGAAATATCCAAATCGCCTAAAATTATACTTCGCCACACAAGGAAATTCAAAGTGCTCACTTTTCGCACCAAATTATAGAGGCTCCGTGGTCGTGATCGTCTAGGCGACGTACCTCCTAGTCGTTCTTTGACTTCCATCGTGTGAAGAAGTGTTAACTTTCATTTTCAAGTTAAATAAGTGCAATCTCAGTTTAAGTAAAGTTGGCAAGTGGCCACTGTGTAATATAACTCATCGGTAGCCCAGTGTAGTAATCCCAGAGGTAACCATTTTTTTAATTTGATGAATCTTCACAGCGTTGAATATGACGTCGACCTGCTGGGTACTGAAAAGCCATCGTATCCAAGAAGCGGTTCCTTTCTGGATCTTTTGCTGTACGACACCAGAATAACAGTTACAGACAAAGTGGGTAATCACCCTCGAAACTGCTTACAGACAGTCGAGTACGACAGTGATCACTGCGGACTGGCTGCTGTAATGCAGATTCCAAACGAACGCGTGGAGTTGGAGGAATACGTTGCAACGCACTCTTACAATTACAGTAAGATGCGTCGGCCTCGTTTCACCAACGCCTTAGCGAGAGAACTTCGTTCGAGTGACATAGCCCCACCAAACAACAGAAACCTTACAAATACAGAAATTGACCAACATTTACAACAGATGGACGAAACAATAAAACGAACGATAGAACGGACAATACCAAAGTACAAAGAACGGGACCAAATGGACGCTTACAAAAACGCGACTATTAACGCACTACGTAGGCAGAAGAATGGCTTACTGACAAGACTCAAACACTTGTACAGACGACTTACAGACCCACACGACTTGTAGGTTAGGACACTGAAGTCGTCAATAAAAAGTGTCAATCTGTTGCTTAAGGAGAACTACAGGTTATCAATTAACAAGTACTGGGACCGCAAGATCCGGTCAGTTAATTCCAGTGACCCTAGTATGTTCCCTAAAATCAACAAGATATTTAGGAAAAAGAACGATAATGACCTTCCGTGTCTGAAACTCCAAAGAACTGAAGAGAACAGGGACGTACTCAGGACAGCGCAAATAGATTCAGAAGAAGCCATCTTTGACGATGACTTTTATATAATTGAAGATCCGAAGGAAAAAGTGGAGGCGTAGGGAGCTGCTTTCCAGCAAGTGTACAAGGTGAATGTTAGCATTCGACCCAACCACGACCTGGAAAACAGAGCCCTACTTAATCACTTTTACCTTCGAAATGATATGACACAATGGCGATCTGAGAACCGTGGTTTCATGCAGTTCAATGACGATTCCTTGGCAAATGCCATAATCGCCGAGCAAACGGGTCCAAGTCCCTTGTTAGTGACGAAGGTTGAGCTTCAGCTCATCTTCAACTCAATAAAAAACAAAAAGTTAGCAGGTGTCGATGGTATATCCAACGTTGTACTAAGACATTTACCGATGGAGGCAATTGACATTTACACCACACTCATCAATAATGCACTGAATAATGCATATTATCCTGTGCATTGGAAGACCGCTATGGTTCATCCTCTCCCGAAAAAGGGAAAGGACAACTCCAACCCGTCAAATCTTCGATCGATAAGTCTTCTTCCGAGCATCAGCAAAGTTTTCGAAAAGATCATCAATAGGGCTTTGACTAAGTGGGCTGCGGACAACAAAATAATTCCGGATAAACAGTTCGGGTTCAAGGCGGGTCACAATTCATGCTGCGTCTAAACTCGTTTCTGATATCCAATGGAATAAATCAAAACAACAATGCAAAGGTGCTGTTCTGGTTGATTTGGAGAATGCCTTTGACACCGTATGGTTAGAGGGTCTTTACCTAAAACTGAGTAGGCTTGGCATAAGCAAGCCATTGTTGTATATACTTTATGATATGCTTAACGGTAGAAAGTTTGTTGTCAAAAGTGGCAATATAACTTCTACCACAACATTTTTAATTAAAATGGTCTTCAACAGGGAGCGGTGAATTCGCCGATTCTCTTCACCATTTACACCAGCGATCTGATAGGTAGTCTTACAAAGGCAATTGCGTACGCCGACGATCTAATTGCGTACAGAACGGTCCGAAGGGTTGAGGTTATTAGAATTCTCTTGCAGCGTGATTTCGACAAGATTCAGCGATATTACGACGACTGGAAACTGAAAATAAATGTCCAGAAGTCGGAGACAATTCTGTTCCGGACTCCGTTGGCTAGGGCCACGAGGGATACGTGCAAGAATTGGCGCAAGATGGTCATCGTTGATCTTCACGGGCAACGATTAGCGAGCAAAAGTGTAGTGAAGTACCTCGGTATCTGGTTAGATCAGTATTTATATTTCGACAGACATATAAATGCTGCTCTGACCAGGGCCAGAGGAGCCTTCGCTCTGACGAAACGGCTGTTTTACAGCAGTCGGCTTGACCCCAGAGTGAAGGTAATTTGCTACATGGCCCTCATACGGCCGATGATCGTTTATGGTTGTCCTGTGTGCTTCAACGTTGCCCCTTCCCAGATGGAGAAGTTTCGGGTGTTCGAGCGGCAGTGTTTACGACGCTGTACCGGCTTATATCGAACAGCCGAATCTTCTTACGTGTATTACTATTCCAACGAGGTCCTATACAACGGGGCTCGAATCAACAGAATTGACAATTTCGTGATAAAACTCGTTCGAGGTCACATTGCAAGAGCTATGTCTTCAACTAACAATTTAATTTTCGGGGCGTTCTAGCCGAACGACGAGTATTTTGAAAGTGCACGCTTGAGCGGCTTCATTCCACCAGAGGCATTCCTCTTTTTAGATAGATGCGGTCTGATACAGGATAGATTGGCAGTTCCGCTAATCTACCACGTTAGACGACGAACCGTGGATAGGTGACTCCTGTACAATCGGCACAAGGCGGAGCAGAGCTCCTTCGGTTCAGTAGGGCTGTGTCCGAACGGGACCGAACTGATAGGGTGAAGCAGGAGAACCAGTTTTGGTGGCTTCAATTGGCACTTGATAGTGGGTAGTCGGGATGGGGTTTTAAGCCTTGGCCGGCTTACATACTTGTTTTATAGTTTTAGGGTTTAGTTTTAAGTAGAATAGGTATGGTGGCACAAAAAAAAATACAAAAAAAAATACAAAACAATAAAAAACTAAAAAAAATAAAAAAAAGACAACAAAGTATGAAAAACAAAAAACGTTAGATAGTTAGATTTGCTGCTGTGGTTGTTCTAGTTTTAAGTAGTTGATAGGTAGAATAGGTAGTTTAAGTTAGCTTTAAGTTTTATATTAAGGACCTTATTTTAAGTAGTTTTTAAGTAAAAATAAAAAAGGATATTAATATTAGTTTTTTTCAAATTTTCTAATAAATACAAAATAAATAAAATTTAATAAAAGTAAAATACATAGATCTTAGGGCCAAAAGGCATTAGTATTAAGTGTTATAGTTTAACTTAGAGTGTCCGTATGGGACCAGTAAGTTAGTTGTAAGTTATGGTTAATTAGGCTAGTTTTATGAATTTTTGGCTAGCTTTAAGATAGGTTTAAGATTGAATTAATAAAAATGAATTTACACACTAGGCGACGTACCACGTACCTCTCAATCCCGGTTCGAATCCCATCGAAGACTTTATCTTTTTTCTTGCCTTATATTTTTATTTTTTTTTTACTTCAACTTTAAGTATTAAATTCGTGTTTGTATGCTTTTAATTTATTTTTGTTGGAACGAGCTTTGCTTAATGCGACCAAGGAAAGAATTTTAAACTCAATAACATACATTATAAAGTATATAGTCCATTCGAAATTGTAATAACTCGCAAAATTATCAAGTACGATATACAAACAAAATTTTAAGTAAATTTGTGAAGGCAAAAGAAAACATACCTACAAAGAAAGCTAACTCCAAACCAAGCTATTAGCAGCAGTGGCCACTTCTACGAATAGGGGTAAGTTTGTTTGAGTACAATTTACACATACATATTATATCTAATTTGAAATTTTTTTTGTATGAACTCGAAATTTCGCGACTAAGTTAACAAAGTGAATACATTAATACAAGTATAAGTAGTAAAGGCGAATAGAATTTTCTTCTACTTGCGATAAAGCTAATCGATTACGTATAGTGTTGAGTTAAATTTTCTCTTTTTTATCGCATTATTGCCAACTCTTTTAAAATAATTAATAAATACTTTGCATGCATACTTCTTCATACATTCTTTTTTTTGTTTCAATCATCGATAATTTAACTAAAACCATAAAATTAAATACCAGAATAGAATACATTAAACTAATTGATTACTATGAATTACTTTATTGTATTATTATTATTATTATTATTATTATTAAGATCAACCATCAGTGTAGAATTTATTGAGCTTTATGAGAGCCAATAGCACAATGTGCCGGGACTAATTTTTTGATATTTGGAATGAGGGTGAACAAGGAGCACAAGGGATGATAGAAAGGTAAGAAGAAGCCTGGAAAAGGGGTTGCTCTGGCGAGAAGAGCAACCAAGGTAGGGAGGGTAGAGGAAATTTACTCGCGCGTCTGTCAACATCTTGACGCTTGCTGGATTTTTTTTTGTAAACTCCATATGGTTCAACACCCCACGGCCGAGCTAGCCTAAGGGAATAATACCAGCCAACCGAACCAAGGTAAAATAGGAGGTTACAAATGGCGCCCATAACGTGGAGCCCTCTATCTTTTAGATAGAGTGACTGATTATTTTTTCTGAGCCAATTCATTTTAATTCAATAGTTTACTTTTAACTTTCATTTAAATTTCAAAGTCATTTCATTCAGTATAACTTCAATTTTTACTTGTTTTTTTTTTTATTTTTTTATTGCATTTTAAAGTTTAATTCAGCTTCGCTTTCAGTTTTTTTTTTTGAGTCCCGATAACTAGGTTGTTTTAAACTGGTATCGCGTTGCCACAAGGAAACGCATTCGAACAACAACATTTATACAATTTCGTGCAAGATTGGTTCGAGTCTTCGGTCATCCTCAATAAGGATTCCCAATTGTCCGAACCAACCGAACACAAAATATAATGCTGAAAGAGACCCGTCGATCTTAAGGAAGGCGTCTTCGGAGGTCCTTTCAGCAAGCCCTATCAAATTCTCCGAAGGTTTCAGATGCCTTCAAAGATGAAGGGTTCGTCATTCGAAGTCCTGAAACCCGAGGAGAATATATTTTTTTTTCAGAAGTCCTTTCCAACAGTAGTATGCTTTATTGTTTTTGCTCTTCGGCTTTTAGAACAACGGCTTCTTCGTTCCGTCTGTCATCCATTTTTCTCCAGAAAACTCATCCTCATCCTAAGCTAATAAAACGTTTTAAAACAAAACAAATTAGATTTTTTTTGTCATCATTACAATTTTCAAATTTCAATATATATGTTTTTCAATAAATTTCAATTTACATACACTTTGGTCTTGAACAAAAATTTTGAAATTTTGTTTCTAAGGTCTAGAGAAAGAGGTCAAATCTTTGATCGTCGAAGTGGACACCTCTTATTTTAAATTGCATCGCGAGGTCCGATAATTTGAATTTTTTATTCGATTAAGTGGTACTGGAAGAGAAATTTCTGGATTAAGATAAAAGTTTTTTATATTTTTTTTCATCATCACTTCAAATATTGCTTGAAAGATCCTAGTATTTAAGGAATTGTGGATTTTAGACTTTTTTTTACTTTTTTAAGTGCATTTTCTAATTAAAATTTGTATTATTTCCTGTTTTGGTAATAAGAATTTCATATCATTTTTTTTATTTCGTTTGTTTGAATTTAAATACAATATCGTTAAAGAATTTTGAAATTGAATTTCGTTTAAATTCTTTTGGGATATTTACGACTCACTCACCTTTGTTTTGGATTTACCTTGATTCTAATATTCCTCACTTTGATTTTCCTTGAAGTTTGTGGGGTACATTTTTTTTTGAAAAAGTATTTAAAAAAAAACATTGTTTCGTCTGCATTTATATATTTTTCTTTGCCAAGAGTTAGAGTAGCAAAGACCTAATTGTAGAACGTGATTCGTGCGGTTAAGTATGAATAGTGGGCATAACCTTTCAAGTGCAGAAGACAACATACATAATTTTAACCCTCAGAACGAAGCTGATTTCGAAGAGTTCTGCCGAAGGTTTCATGCTACCATTGATAAGTTTAATTAAGACGCGTCATTTAGTTTCTCTGAAGAATTAAATTCTATCATCTCCAATTCTACCTCTAACATGGCCGATCAAGAGGCAGGTCAGGATCGTGACCATAATGCCGGTTAGCTTCCAGAAGGCCTAGAAAGAAACGCTGAGAGGTTGGAAAATCAGGGTGAAAATAATGGTGATCCAAATGAGGACCTTCTCTCTAGGATGGAAAGAACTATGGTTCGATACCAAACTCGAATTTTCCAACAAATGAATGCGTTCATGGAGGATGTGTCCCAACAGCTTGGAAGGTTGCGCATACAGCCGCAACAAGCAAGCAACTCTTCTCCATTAGAATCTCAAAGATCGGCAATGAACCAGTTTCCTCAACCAAGGAACTCAAACGGGTCTACGACGTTTGTTGCCTCAGGTCCCTGTAGGTTAGATCGATGGAATGTCACCTACGATGGTTCCGAGAATATTTCTGATTTTTTACTGAAAATAGGCAGGATGCAATCGTCATCAGCGTATAGTGATGAACAGATTGCCGCCAACTTCCACATTTTGCTGGAAGGTAGCCCTAATAAGTGGTTTTGGCGTTTCGTCAAAAAGAATCCTAACGCGGATCTTTCAGCTATAAAAGAAGCTATAAAGAAAGAGTTTGGTAGGATGGAGTCCGAAATAGATATATATATGAAATTAATGTGTCGGAAGCAGGGTGCGAAGGAATCCTTCCTTCGATGATTTTTACGCCTCCGTGTGTGGTTTAAACGACCGTCTGAAGAACTCTTTCGATGACAAAAAGCTTATCGAAATTATCAGGGGCAACACCAAAGAAAAATTGGGGGAGATTCTTCTGTCAGCTGAAATCAAAAATCCTGAACAGCTTCGGCAGAAGGCTCGAGAGGCTGAAAGATATTTAAACAAACGAACAGTCGGTCATCGATCCGTAAATGAGATTGCGGTAGAAAACGATTCTCTCGATGAAGAATCGGAGATACATGAAGTCGCGGCAATGTATTCGTCAAGAAAGCCGCTTTCAACAGCCAATTACATCTGTTGGAACTGTGATCAAAAAGGGCACGCCTATCATTTCAGCGTCCACCAGAAATTTATTTTGTTTCCTATGTGGAGCAAAAGGTGTTAACACAATCCAATGTGGTAAACACCAAACGGGAAACTTTTCGAGGGACGAAGCGAGGAGTGGAGAGATTCGTTCCTCAAGGAATCCTCCGAACCACTCGCAAAATTAAACACCCCTCATAAAACAAGTAACCTTAATGAAACTGACGAAGATGCAACTCCGATTAAAATTTTAAAAAAATGAAAAACCCAATGTCAACGTGAATCATTTTCATTGAGTTAATTTATTGACCAATTTGTGTAATTATTGTGATTAGTGGAAATATAACTTTCCGTCGGCTTTTTTGGTCGCTGTAGTTTTTGCAATGAAACAATTAAGTTACATTAACTTTCCCAACGTTTCGGCAGGGGTTGCTGCCTTCTTCAGGGAATCAAGAAAAATATGAACAAAATTTTAATATTAATTGTATTAATTAATATAAATTAAAAATAAAACTATAAGAATAAATATCACTTCGAAGAATGAAGTTGAGTCGAAATTAAATAAAGCACAAACTTCATTCTTCGAAGTGCTATTTATTTTTATAGTTTTATTTTTAATTTATATTAATAAATACAATTAATATTAAAATTTTGTTCATATGTTTCTTGATTCCCCTTAGTGTGGAACCTTGCCTAACCCCTGATGCAAATTGGAACCTATCAGATTTTTCTTCACCATTCCACACAGCAGCTCGAGTGTCTTCATATATGTTTTCAATTAGTCTGCCAAACTTCAGAGACATTCCTTTTTCGAACAGCTTATAGATTAGCGATTTACGATCCACAGTATCGAACTCAGCTTTGAAGTCAATAAAGAACACGTAGAGGTTTTTGTCTTGGTCTAAGAATGAATCTGCAATACTCCTCAGCACAAATATATGATCAACAGTTGAATACCCTTGTCTAAAGCCGGCTTGAAATCCTTTTAATTGTTTATTTTATTTTATCCATGTTGACAGTCTTCGTTGCATTATTGCGGTAAATATTTTAAAGGATGCATTAAGAAACGAAATTCCCCGATAGTTTGCTGGATCCGATGCACATCCTTTCTTGTTGTTGTATATGCAAATAAGTTTCTTTATTATTTCTCATTCAATTCTTTATTAATTATAAAGGAATGTTTTTACATAAAACGTTTTACAAAAAAAAAGCCGTTTGTATATATCTATATAGAAGTATGGATACATCCAAGAGATGATTTAAGATAGATAGATATTTATCAGAAAGAGAAAGATGGATAGTTAATTAAAGGCGAATACACATTACAAGGTAAATATAGATTTCTCAATTAAGGTGAGTACACAATATTTCTTCCCACCCTTCGTGGCTAAGGTGAGAATAAGACCCGAGGCTTCCTTGGTCTGGTGGATCTTCGTGGAGCTGCTGGGGGTGTAATTAATTGACTTCCAAGTCCAGGTGTATGCGTCTCTTGTGGAGTAAGTGACTGCTGCTTGGGTACTACAACTGCAGTACTAGTTTCACTCAGTGGTTGTTGTTGTGGTGTAGGCGTTTGTGGTGGTCTTATGTATTGACTAGAGCGATCGTTGACTGGAACATCTATATGCTCTGCATATTGCGTTCCATGAGTTTTATCTTGATTATTTAAATAATTATTTTTGATCTGGTCAATATGGCGTTTAAACTGTTTGCCAAGGTACGTGATTTCATAATGAAGGTCTCCCAAACGGTTCCTGATAACTCCTGGAACCCATTTGTCCATACGAGGGTTGTTTGATAGGAAAAAGACCGATTGCCCTGGTTGAAGAATGCGGAATGTTGGACTGAATTGCGAGTTTTGTTTTTCAGTTACTTTTGTAAATATATCATCAGGTCTGAGAAGATCTAGACTAGTCCGGAGTGAACGACCCAAAAATAACTGCGATGGTGATTGGCCTGTGGTGGTATGAGGTGCTTTTCTATATTGCCGAAGAAATTTGTTAAGGTTTAGCTGAAGTGAGGTCTTGGTAGTTTCCATGGTTCTTAGTGCATTTTTTACTGTTTGTACGCTCCGCTCGGCTTGTCCATTCGTTGATGGATGGTACGGTGCTGTCAGCTTATGATATTTGACGCCAACTGTCTGTAGATACGTTTTAAATTCAGTTGACGTAAAATTTGTGCCATTATCAGACACCACCATTACTGGGACACCATAGGCAGCAAATAATTCATCGAGAATAGATATAGTAGCACCAGTTGTCATCGAGTTAGTTGTTTTAACTTCAAGCCACTTGCTATACGCATCGGATACTATGAGTAACATCATTCCAGCGAAGGGTCCCGCGTAGTCTATATGGACTCGTTCCCATGGTCCTTTTGGATACTCCCAATGGTGTTCTCGAAACTTGGGGGGTAAGTGTGCATTTTTAGTACAGTTGCTACAATTCCTTGCCATACGTTCGATATCTGCGTCAATTCCCGGCCAAAAAACAAATGATCGTGCCAAACCTTTCATCTTCACCATTCCCAAATGCGCTAAGTGAAGATCTGCAAGAACTTTTTCACGTAAAGTTGATGGAATTACCACTCTGTGTTCAAAGACAAGGCAATTTGCAGCTAACCTATAGCTGGACTCAGGCGATTTGAAACCCGATCGGACTAGACATTGACCTGATTCGAGTATGGAACACATTTTTCCCAAATGTAGATCTTTCCTAGTTTCTTGAGCAATTCGTTTTGCATTGAGTGGCAGTTGATGAATTTGATGAACTAAAAAATTATCGAATGGGTCATATTCTGTTTCAGAATCAAAAACTTGTTGCGATTGGGAAATTTTATTGACATCTGTTTCTAAAGAAGCTCGTGAGAAATAATCAGCATTTGCGTTTTCTTTGGTTGTTTTGAATTTGACATCATAATTGAAGTTGGTCAGGAACTCGGCATAATTTGCCATTCTGCTGATACAGAGAACAGGTAAAGATTTTTCTGGGTGCAGAATTTGAGACAATGGCTTGTGGTCGGTGATAAGGGTCCAATGGCGAGCGTATAAATACATGAAAAACTTTTGCACAGCCCAGACAATAGCTAATGCCTCCTTATCGATCTGGGGGTATCGCTGTTCTGTTGCGCTCATGGTGCGGCTTGCATATGCTATTGGCCTTTCCTGTCCATTACTTAAGACATGTGAAATGACGGCTCCGAGTCCAGTTTTACTCGCATCGGTGGCTAATAGAAGCGGAAGTGACGGGTCATAAGGCATAAGGACTTGTGGCGATATTAAAATACTTTTGATGTTCATTTATGCTTCGTGTGCTTCTGGTGTCCACTTAAACGATTCAGACCGCAGCATGTTTCTCAATGGTCGATCTCTAGTCGAAAGATCTGGAATAAAAGAACTATAATAAGTTGCCTTACCCAAAAATAGTTGCAGTTCTTCGAAGGTGGAAGGTTTTGGTGCTTTTTTCACTGCTTCTGTGTGTTTGTCTGACTTTTGGATCCCATTAGCATCTATTTTATGTCCCAGAAATTCTACGCATGATGTCGCAAACACACATTTCTCTCGATTCAAATGAAGTCCATGTTCTCTTACTCTCTCCAAGACCAGATTGACAACTTCCAACATTTCATCAAAATTTTTGGCATGAATAAGGATGTCGTCGAAGAAGATTCTTACATTTCGAATGCCTTGGAACACCATTTCGATTCGCCGCTGCCAAATTGCCGGAATGTTTGCAGCTCCGTATACAGCACGAGTTGGGCGAATTAATCCATGGGTAGTGGTGTTCAATGTCATGGCATGGCTGAACTCCTCGTCAATGGGTAAATGTGAGTAGGCATCTGTGACGTCCAAGTGGCAGAATACTCTTGCATCTTTCATTTGATTAAATATATCCTCAACTTTTGGAATTGGATGTTCATCAATGATTATTCGTGGATTAAGTGTTGGCTTGTAATTCCCAGTTATACGAATACGTCCATTTTTCTTGGATACTATATGTGTTGTTGATGCCCATTCAGAGTATTCCACTTTTTTATAGAATCCTGAGGAAATTTTCAAGTCGATCTCTTTGGCATAGGCATCCCGCAATGCCAAAGGAATTTCCCTTGCTCTCATAAAAACTGGTGACACGTCAGGCTTAAAATGAAGTGAAGCAGGAGGTCCCTTTAGTTTGCCAGCTATGTTACTGAACACCTCTTCGTATTGGTTGAGAAGGGAGTTCATTTGAGAGAGTTGACGTGACCTGAAGTTTCAAAGAACTTAGAAAAATTTATTTCACTGGCGAATTGAGCGATCCATTCCCTTCCAAAGAGAGTGTCAAAGTGTCCTTCTACCACATAGAGATTTAACCTACGAACGGTTCTGCCAACAGCTACAGTAACTGGAATACGTCCGATGCAATTAAGTCGGTGGCGGGTGTAACTTGCGAACTGCCTGTCTGACTTTATCAACGAAAACTGGGGTTTAATAGTGCGAAGAATCTGTGCACTGATGATGGCACATAGTGAGCCAGTATCTAGCTCCATCACGAGGTCACGCCCATCAATTTTCACTTCGATTTTTAGGGTGTCTGATGTGGAAGTAGGCTTTATGGAGTTAACCAGGTTAATATTTCCGAGACATTGTACTATTTCATCTGGATCACTCTGCTGTTCCTCGTTGACCTCGACAATTTGTGCGGTTTTCGATCGGCACATTCTTGAAATATGACCCTTTTTGCCACAAGCATGGCACTCTGCTTCTCGAAATTTGCATTGATTCCTAAAGTGTCTACCTCCACATCCATTACAAGTTTGATTTGGGTGTTGTCCTTGTTTAAATGGTTGTAAAGCTTCTTTTTGGCCGCGCTTGAACCGTGGGGGGGGGGAAATCCCAGTTTGTGTGTGGCTTCGCCTGCCGGTGTTATTTCTGATTTCACCTCAACTGCTGTGTTGCGACTTGCTTCAATTGATTGTGCGGCTTCATATGCAATAGCAAATGTGTCGGGCTGTTTGATTATTATAGCATTGCACATCTCACGACAAGAAAGTCCATGCAGAAATTGTTCTATCAACATCCTGTCCAAAAAATTACCATAATCACAATTCACAGCGCCTTGCCTCAGACGAAGCGTAAAGTTGGCAACTGATTCATCAGCTTGCTGAACAATATGTCTGAATTTGATGCTTTCAGCATATTTGTTCTTTATCGTGTCAAAATGATTTACAAGGGTTGTTTTTATTTGTTCGTATGACAGGACTTCTGGATTCTTTGGACTTGAAAGCGTTTTAAGGGCATTGTTCAGCTCTGTTCCCATGTGAACACGTGCATAATGCGGGTAATCGGTTGCTGGGATCTTGCTGAGTTGGAGTGCCCATTCGAATCTCCTAAAATAATCTCCGACTGATTCAGATTCAGATGATTTATACTCACCAATAGAAAATGTTGGTAATTTTGGAGAAGGTTGGTTTGAGGTTGTGCCGTTTCTAGTGGCAGTAGATATCGCCGCCTGTGTGGCATCCACAACTGCTTTTTTGATTGCTTCCGAGAAGACTGATGTAAGCGATTGCAGGGTTTCTTCTGACAATGACATATTTGTTTATCTCAATTCCACTTATGACACCACTGTTGTATATGCAAATAAGTTTCTTTATTATATCTCATTCAATTCTTTATTAATTATAAAGGAATGTTTTTACATAAAACGTTTTACAAAAAAAAAGCCGTTTGTATATAACTATATAGAAGTATGGATACATCCAAGAGATGATTGAAGATAGATAGATATTTATCAGAAAGAGAAAGATGGATAGTTAATTAAAGGCGAATACACATTACAAGGTAAATATAGATTTCTCAATTAAGGTGAGTACACAATACTTGTAAATAGGAAAAATCAGTGCTTCCTTGAACTGAAGCGGTATCACGCCTGTTTCAAAAATATTATTGAACAAGAGAGCTAAACTTTCAAAAAGGCCGCTATTTGCATATTTATAGAATTCAGCTGGTATTCTATCAGACCCTGGTGCTTTTCTATCTTTAAGGCCCTCAGCTGCCAGTTTCACCTCATCCGGAGTTATTCGTTGATCAAGGATTTGATTCTCGACTCCTGGAGCAGCATAATGAATGACAACCCGGTTCATAACTGGATTAAGAAGCATATTGAAGTGCCGCGATAAAACATCAGAATTAAGGTGTCGACCAATTGTGTATTGTACACCGTTAAGTTTCCATGCCAATTGCCAAAATTCAGCCGAATTTCTGCAGCTCGCCAGTTTTTGGGCTTCCATTTCAAAATATTTTTTCTTTTTGTGTTTGCATAGCTCTTTAAACAACTTGTTTGCTTCCATGTATTGTTTTTTGTTGAAATTGCTGCTGTTGCACTGGAAAATTCGCAACCACGAAAATGATTTCTGCCTTGTATTTAGATACTCACTATCAAACCATGGTTCGACAAATAACTTATTACCATTTCTCTGCTGGTTGGAAATAGGATATGCTGTTTTAATCACATTTTCTAGTTGATCAAAGTTGGCTATTTCTTGATTTCTTAGCAAGTTTTCTAAGTTCTCTCGATAATCGTTACCTTTTGCCTCTGACCACGCTAGTTTAGGAAGTAACGTCATGTTCCGTTCATCCTCGCTCATAAAACTATCAAGTTGAAAGGAAACAATTATTGGAAGGTGATCTGAATAAGGTAACTGTCCAATTTCAAAGTCTGTGACGTAAGACTTCCAATCTCCACCAATTAGACTGAAATCTATAACAGATGTTCCTTGCCGTCCCACAAAGGTAAAGTCTCCATTTTCGTCCATATTACTAGTTCCATTTTGAATTCTCAAGCCAAAAGAGTTGCACAGTTCTAGTAATTTTTTCCCCCGTGGGTTGTAAATTTTGTCTTTAGACTTTCTTGTAATTCCAGCCAAAATATTTTCCGTACCTTGCTCCTCTCCTATTCTTGCATTCATATCACCAATAACAATTACATTTGAGTTTCTCTTCGTGGAAAGCATCTCATGAAGTTTCTCAACATCTAAATCTCAGGATGTACAATTTATATATGTGGGCAATATCCAAAAACTTTTTTATCGAATTGCATACTAAGATAGGTAGTTCCTGTATAAGTTCTAAATTCACATTTAATATTTTGTATGTTCTTTTTATAACCAAAATAACATCCTCCGCTAGCTCTTCCCATTGAATGAGTTCTCGTTGCAGGGATTCACACGAATTCGTTATTACTTAATTTATTTTCACATAAAGAATAATTTTGTTCAGTTAAAAATGTTTCGTACAAAAAAATAAACTCAAAATTATTGACAAAATTATAGAAATCTACAAAAAGGGACTTATTACTAAGGCCTGATACATTATAAGATAATATTTTAAATTTTTCTACAATACTTTTTTTACAAGAGGTTTTTTTACTATAACTAATGGGGCAGACGGCATTTCCATTAAAAATATTGTTGATTATTATTGGGCCTAAGACCCCGCTCAGAATCCACAGCTCGCAGCCCACTTGTGTTAGCGCCTTCAAGATTTAATCTAGTACAATCGTTTTCTACCTCAGCTGTCAATGTCATAAAAAGACTGTCACCCAGAAGTTTTTGAAGTTTCATCATGGCGCCATCATCATCACACATAAATTTGTTGTTTACATTAAAATAAAATATGTTCTCTCCAACTTGCAAAGAATTTCCTTTCATCTGTGTTTTTATAATGTTGCTTATCTTTGTAATTTCGGATTTTAATCTAAGTAACCGTCTCCTGTAGTGCTCGTAGCGTGATGGTTAGTGCGTTGGACTGTCATGTAAGGGGTCTTGGGTTCAATCCCTGCCTGTGCCACCTATCTTTTTTTACGGGTACTGCCTCTTGCGAGGAATTGACAAATCCTCCAAGAGTAATTCTTGTCATGAAAAGTGCTTTCTCAAATTAGCCGTTCGGATTCGGCATATAAACTGTAGGTCCCTTCCATGGGCAAATTTCGAAGTCTCTCGTCTAATAGCTCGGCAATTGAGCTTACCATTAGAGACTTAAGTTCAAGAACCGTCATACTCCCAACATCGGCACTCCGTTCGGAGCTCTGGATTACCATTTGCTTGCCAAAAACATTACCATGGTTAGAAGTATCCGTACATTTTCTACGTCTCTTTGCCGTGGATGTTAATTCCGCCATATTTTCTTGGTTTGATTTTGACAGGAGTTCGTTGCAAGCCGCCGGGCATTTTAATTTTTTAATTTTATAAGGATTGAGCAATTGACTCACCTATTTTCTCAAATGCAAGATTAACGTGGCTTTATACTTTTTTGATTTTGTTAAATTTGTATTTTATTTCTCATTAAAAATCAGCTAATTATTTAAATTAAATTGGACCTTTACTAAACACAACTTATTGTCAAAACACTCGCGTTGCCAAACGGCTTAAGTAAGACCTTGACATTTTATCTAATTCCAAACCTGACACAAAGACTATATCTCGGGATGAATTTTTGGCGTAGTTTCAATTTGTTGCCTCAAGTCAGCGAGCTAGCTGTAGATTTAAATGCGGATGATAAGGAAGAGAATTTCAAGAGCGAAGCCGAATTGATAAAATTTCCAGCGGAAGAAACCTTTCAATTGGAAAATGTTAAAAGGCAATTTCCTAAGTTTGTGGTGTTAGGGTTAGGAAAAACTGACTTTGGGTGCCACATTGTTGACACGGGAAACGCTAGCCCAATCAAATCCCGACCCTACCCTCTGTCCCCTGTTCGGCAAGGGGAAGTTTATAAGGAGCTAGACAGGATGTTGGAACTAGGGGTTATTGAAGCCAGCAACTCTCCTTGGAGCTGTCCTGTCGTACTCGTCAGAAAACCGGGAAAAGTTGGCCTTTGCCTCGATTTCCGAAAGGTTAACGAAGTCACTATTAAGGATGCGTATCCGCTGCCTCACGTTGAAGGTTTGCTAAGTCGTATAAAGGACACGCTTTTTATCACGGGGATCGATTTGAAAGACGCTTACTGGCAAATTCCATTACATGAGAATTCGAGGGAGAAAATTGTCTTTGCAGTTCCTGGTAGGCCTCTCTACCAATTCAAGGTAATGCTATTTGGCCTAAGTAACGCTGGTCAAACTCTTTGTCGAGTAATGGATAAAGTCATTCCGAGTCATCTCCGTGATAATGTGTTTGTGTATTTATACGACTTACTGATATGTACTTCTACCTTTGAGGACCATATACGCATCCTTAAAGAAGTGGCAAGTTGTCTTCGTCGCGCTAACCTGACCATCAATCTGGTGAAGAGCAAATTCTGTATGAAGGAAATTAAATTTCTTGGATTTGTTGTAGGTCAAGGAAAGATAGAGGCTATGGTCAATTTCCCTGTTCCAACAACGGTTAGGCAAATAAGGAGATTCTTGGGTCTAACAGGTTGGTATAGGAGGTTCATCAGGAACTATGCCGATCTAGCTGCTCCTTTGACCAATTGTCTTCAGAAGAAATCCAAAGTTGAACTAACGCTTGAAGCAATGGGAGCTTTCGAGCAGCTCAAAACTGCCCTTTTGTCGGCTCCTGTACTATCTGAACCAAATTTCTCCAAACCATTCACGATTCAATGTGACGCGTCGTCTGAGGGAGTAGGATGTGTCCTCTTTCAAGTGGATGAGGACGGTAACGAAAAACCCATTGCCTTCATGTCCAAAAAACTTAATAAACCCCAGAAAAATTACACCGTCACCGAGCATGAATGCCTTGCAGCGGTGTTGAGCGTCCGAAAATTCCGAACCTACGTTGACGGACTACCCTTTACGATTATCACCGATCATTCGAGCTCAAATGGCTCATGTCAATGAAAGAGTTGTCAGGCAGACTAGCCAGATGGAGTTTAGAACTCCAAGGTTATAATTTCTCCATCCAGCATCGTAAGGGGTCGCTTAACGTAGTTCCCGATTGCCTTTCTCGGATAAACATGGACGAAATCGCAGCGAGTGGCAACGCCGGTGACGGTGGAATTTGGGAGGGTTCTTCGATGTCCACATGGGGTGAGATCGATTTGGATTCAACTGATTTCGATTCCGATTCATACACCCACTTGAGAGAGAACATTGTCCGAAACGAAACCAGTCAAATCTACCAGATGTCATAGTTTTTGGGAAATACATCTATCGAAGAGTTCGATTCAGAGAGGGGAATGTAGACGAAGAAGGCTCACTTTGGCGCCTGTGGCTACCTGACAGTCTGACATTGAAGTGCATTGAATTGAGTCATAACAGTAAGTTTAGTTGTCACAGTGGTTTTGACAAAACCTATTCTCGCATAGCAGCCAAATATTACTGACCTAAAATGGCAAAAGAAGTAAGATTTTACGTCAAGAACTGTGAGGTTTGTAAGATGGTAAAAGCTCCGAATGAAACCCTTCGCCCACCAATAGTAAGTCAAACAAAAACCGAGAGACCAATGCAACGAATATATATAGATTTCTTAGGTCCCTACCCGCGTACCAAAAGCGGTAATGTTTACGTATTCATCGTGGTGGATCATTTCACCAAATTTATGTTTTTTAAGGCTTTACCGATAGCCACTTCGAAACGGGTGATTTAATACCTTGAATCTGAAATTTTCCACACTTTCGGGACCCCTGAACAAATTCATTCCAAAAACGGACGTCAGTTTGTGTCCAAGGATTTGAGGGAATTTCTGGACGAGTACGGGGTTAAGCATGTGCGTACAGCGGTGCATGCACCGCAGGTCAACATTTCGGAGAGGGTAAATCGAAGTCTACTTAGCAAGCTAAACATTTTGATTTCGGAGCAACAGAACGACTGGGACATCCATCTGTCCAGTATAGCCTATGCGTTGCGTTCAGATATGCACGACTCTCTAAAATGTCAGCCCTACTTCGCTTTGTTTGGTCAGAACATGGTCACTCATGGGTCAACATATGCACTGCTTAGAAATATTAACGCTTTACCCGATCCTGAAATGTTGGTCACACCCCGCGCACTGAAATTTACCTTGACACGACAGAATTTGTCGGAGAATTTTGGCAGGGCATACGTTAAGTCAAGAGAAACATATAACAAACGTACAAGAAATGTTACTTACCAGGAAGGACAAGAAGTGTTCCACCGTAACTTCGCTCAAAGCAATTTCGTACAGGGAATTAACGCCAAATTGCTTCCAAAATTTCTTAAATCCCGTATAAAAAGAGTTGTAGGAAATTGTATGTACGAATTGGAATCACGGTCCGGTAAACCCCTTGGCGTTTTCCATGATAAGGACATACGGCAATAAAAGCTGGAAAGAAAAATATAACATTTCACAAAGCATCGAATTTTGTTTTGAAAAAGTGTAAATGTACTTATCTGACAATTTTTGAATCAAGTGCCCGTCTAGCATAAGTGGGTCCGCGTCCCACGTTGATTGTAGTTGACAATATCCATGTATTCGGTCGCCTATTTATTTTTCCCGACGAACGAACATCACAGGAATTGCACTTTAAAACACTGCAACAATTAGCATTCATTCACTCTCAGAACTAAACACCAAGATTTGTGGTGTCTTATGGTCTACCGCCCGCATGATTTCCCTATTGCCCGAGGTTTATAGGTGGGTTCGTTTGCATATTTCTGACAACGTTCTTATCAGAAAAAAGCAAAGCCCTGTAACCGAATTACACTTTTTTTGTGTTCTTCTTGTTTAAAAGAAATGCGCGTATGAATAAAATGAATTTAAATACCAACGACGAGGACGACATTTATGTTTGTTTTGAATGGTCTCGACGAAAGGAGCCGCCAGAATGACAGGAGGGGAGTTTGAGAATGATGGGAAATTTAGAGTTTAGACAGTTGCAAGGTTTTTTTGGGATATTCTTCGGGGAGTGTTCGCAAAGTAGAGTCTGGGATCGGGGCAAAATTAGAGGAAGATTTTCGATCGTGCGAGAGAATGAGATTCGAATCCGATATCTCACGATCGAATGGTTGGAAAGAGTTTGCTGAATCTTCTCCGGTATGAATGTACTAAATGGATAGGTTGAGGAAGAGGTTTGAAAGTAAAAGCCTTTCTTTTCAAAGAAAACCTTCAAAGCTGCCACAAGGGTATTCGATACCGGTATAGTCAAGACGAATAGCGAAAACCGAAATTTGAAAGTCATTTGAAGTTGACTTTGTGTATTGAAAATTTTTTATATCGAAGTGAATTCTATATAATACACATACCAGAAAAGGGATTAAAGTTAAACGAGGAAATAGTGGAATCCCAGGATAAGTCCAGGAATTTCGAAGAAAAATCCCACCTTTCCGACCGAAGAGGCACAGGCGCGTAGCAAATTGGGAAATATCCAAATCGCCTAAAATTATACTTCGCCACACAAGGAAATTCAAAGTGCTCACTTTTCGCACCAAATTATAGAGGCTCCGTGCTCGTTGTGAGACGACATCTACAGATACATCGTGATCATTCCGTTTGCACCCTAAGTCAAAAATAGATCTCATTCCTTTTAAACTATCTTCCTCTTTTACATCTATTCCTTCATTCTTACATTCCCAAAACTATGTCTGCCATCATTCCCAAAACTATGTCTGTCATCATTCCCAAACCTATGTCTGCATTCATTCCCAATCAGTATCTGTTTGAATAAAGACCTAATACACAAAAAGACAATTTACTTTTATTTTCATTAATTCTTTTGCGAATCATAAGTTTACATGGTGCCGAAACCCAATAGTACTTAAATCTACAAATTTGCAATAAATTTCGAGTAGACGAGTAAAAATCTACAGATTTTGCAATCAATTTCGTATAGACACAAAAAAAAAGAAGAAACAGATCCTTTGAGATCTCTAGGTACACAAAATGGCAAATCCACCAGCTGCAGTCGAGGACGGAAATATAAATCATTTTATCCGTCCACCAAAAGCTCTCATAATAGAGCACGATAAAGATATGGCTAGAGCATGGAAATTGTGGAAACAACAGTACACATATTTCGAGACGGCGGCAATGACGGTTAGTAAACCAAAAAATATACAGATTGCGACGTTTATGTCCACAATCGGCCAAATAGCTATTCAACTGTATAATACATTGCCACAACCTGGCATTCCTGCTGGAGGAGAGCTCACGTTGACACAGGTAAAAAATATTTTTGAAAATAACTTTATACCAAGAGTAAATGTTACGTTTGAACGATATAAATACCACAAGATCTACCAAAGTGATAATGAAAGCATCGATGAACTAATGTCCAGATTAAGACTTCAGGCACAAAATTGTGCATTCGAAAATTTAATTGATGGGATGTTGCGTGACCAGCTAATTTTAGGGATTAAGAATGACGAACTACGAACCCGCCTCCTTTCCCAAGATATCACATTGGAACAGGCGATTGTAAAATGCAAAGCCACAGAAATCGCACAACAACAAACCGCGCACATCACTCAGGAAACTGAAAAAGGTGTCTCATCGGTACGCAAACAATCCAAAACAAATAATTTAATCGATTGTCGAAACTGTGCCAAAAAGCACAAACTCCGAAAATGTCCTGCATTTAGACACAAATGTAAGATCTGCAACAAAGAAAACCATTTCGAAACATGCTGTAGTAAGCAACAGACAAATAAATCTTCTAAATTATCTTACAACAAAGACAAGACGGTCAAAGCAGTAGTTTGCGATCAAAAAAGCGACACAAGCGATGACAACAGCTGGTCAGCATTCATTGGAAAAGTTGTCATTCCAACAACACCAAAGGAATCAAGTCAGGATTCGAAGCTATGGACGGAAGAAATCCACTTCGAATTTGGAAAGAAGTGCAACATACATCTCGACACTGGCGCAGAATGTAATGTACTGCCAATAAAATTGTTAAATGGCACTAAAAGCACCTTGCTACAATGCAAAATAAAATCACTCCGTTCATTCGCCAACCACCAGATTAAAGTGCTAGGTGAAGTCATACTCAAGAGCACTATTGCTAATCAAAAGTGCAAAATAGCATTTAAGGTGGTTGATGAAGACATCATGCCAATCTTGGGCGCAAATGCATGCGAAAAGCTGGGTCTTGTTCGTAGAATCTATTCCATCAAAGAAGAAGACATATTTAATGGACTCGGCTGTATAAAAAACGTCGAGTATGACATTGACCTTATACCAAATCCGTCTTTTGAAATTTGTACTCCAAGAAGAATTCCGTACAAGATAAGAGATGATGTCAAAAAAGCTCTAGACGAAATGGTTAATTTGGATGTCATCGAGCCAATTAAAGAACCAACACCAGCTGTTTCGCCCATGGTAGTTGTCAAAAAGAACAACAAAATCAGAATCTGTATTGACCCGACCATTGTCAATAAGAATATTTTGCGTCGACATCACCCTATGACAACAATTGAAGACATCGCTGCGAGAATCAACGGATCGAAGTTCTTCACTCTATTGGACTGCAGGAGAGGTTTTTGGCAAGTTCGAGTCTCAGATCGTACCAAACGTATACTTACGTTCGCAACACCGTGGGGACGATATTGCTGCAAACGTCTTCCATTTGGCATCTCCTCAGCCCCAGAAATATTCCAACGGATCATGCAAGAACTTTTTACTGATCTCACAAAGGTAGAAGTAGCAATTGACGATATCCTAATACACGCAAGAACAATAGAGGAACTCAGACGCACTACTGAAAAAGTTCTAACGATTATCCAAGAAAACGGTCTGAAACTAAATAGAGACAAATGTCAGTTCGAGCAGTCAAAAATAAAATTCCTCGGACATATTATCGATCGTAAGGGCATGTCAGCAGATCCAGAAAAAACAGAAGCAATCCGTCGACTAAAGCCCCCAACTAACCGAAAAGAACTCCAGCGCATCCTTGGTAAGTTCACATATTTAAGTAAGTTTATACCAAACTATTCGCAGATGATGACACCACTTCGAAAACTCCTTGAGAAATCAATTCAATGGGTGTGGGATGAAATCCAACAAGTCATTTGACGAATTAAAAGAAATTATCACAAAACCACCCGTACTCAAACTTTACGACGTAAATCAAGATGTCAAGCTTCAAGTTGATGCAAGTTCTTCAGCACTAGGAGCCGTACTTTTGCAACAGGAACAGCCGGTAGCATATGCATCCAAATCGCTAACCGAATTTCAACAGCGATACTCTCAGTTGGAGAAGGAGGCTCTTGCTATCAAGTTCGGATGCGAAAAGTTCCATGAATACGTGTGGGGTAAGCAACCAGTTGTCGAATCAGACCACAAGCCTTTGGAATCAATATTCCGAAAACCATTACATGCATGTCCAGCTAGACTCCAAAGAATTCGCTTGAGCTTATTGACTTGCAACCCAAAGGTGATCTACATAAAAGGATCAAGAATGTTCCTGGCAGATCCACTAAGTCGCGATGTTGAAAATCCACCTCCAGTTAATGACAGAGAAGACAATGAATTACAAGTTCAATCAGTATTGGCCATAACGGATGCAAAACACAGTCGCTTGACAAAGTTAACAGCTGCCGATGAATCATGTCAACAACTGTTCAAATACATTTCAAAAGGCTGGCCAAATGATATTCAACAATTACCTGAATCAATTAAACCATATTGGTACTTCCGCGAAGAACTCTCAGTTTGCGATGGTATAATCCACAAGTCACATAAAACGCTCATACCTGAAGCAATGCGTTATGAGATGTTGAAGTACATTCATGGAGGTCATCTCAGCTACGAAAAATGTATACGTCATGCAAGAGACTACGTATTCTGGCCAAAACTGACAAAGGATCTACAGAATTTTATACAAAAATGTGCATCTTGTCAAGTTCATCAGCGTAGCAACAACAAACACCCCATAGAATCCAAAGTGGTACCCAAATTTCCATTTGAAATTGTTGCTACCGACCTTTTCCATTTCTTGGGAGAAGAATACATTGTTCTCACTGACATTTATTCAGGATTCATCACATTTGAAAAATTGAAGGAAACAACAGCAAGTAATGTCATTAATTTTTTGAAAAACATTTTTGCTTACCATGGAATCCCGAAAGTGTTGGAATCGGATAATGGTCCACAATTTTCATCTGTTGACTTCAAAAATTTTGCAAAGCTATGGCAATTCGACCACCGTACCAGTTCACCACATCATCCAAGAGGAAATGGCTTGACAGAAAGAGCTGTACAAACCACTAAACAACTATTGAAGAAGTGTCACTACGACAATACCGATTATCACCTGGCTATCCTTAATTTCATGAATACACCTAGAGGAAATATCGGTACACCAGCCCAACGTCTATACTGCAGAAATCTCAAATACCAGCAACAACTCAGTCACTTATACCAAGTCAACAAAATAACATCACAGAAGAACTGAACAATATGAGACATAACCAAGCTATAAACAACAGTCATGGTTCCACACCACCTCAACAGCTAAATATTGGACAGAATGTTCTTACTCGCATCGCTAAGAAAGAATGGGAACCTGCAGTAGTCAAAGAAAAATACATTCCAGATCTTATAACCTGAAATTCAACAATGGCAAAGAGCAGCGCCGAAACATCACCAACATCAAGCCAACAAAAGCCAAAGTTTATCAGAAGCCGAATCTTGACCTTGACGAAAACGAAGCAATTCGAAACGTACCGAGCTCAGAAAACCCAGTTAACGAAAAATGGATATCACCTAATCCAACACCAACAACTCAAGCTGAGAATCAACAAGTGAATTCACCACAGAAATCTACTCGCTCTGGGAGGATCATCCGACGCCCACTCCGACTAGACTTGTAAAAAAGGGGGATGTGAGACGACATCTACAGATACATCGTGATCATTCCGTTTGCACCCTAAGTCAAACATAGATCTCATTCCTTTTAAATTATCTTCCTCTTTTACATCTATTCCTTCATTCTTACATTCCCAAAACTATGTCTGCCATCATTCCCAAACCTATGTCTGCATTCATTCCCAATCAGTATCTGTTTGAATAAAGACCTAATACACAAAAAGACAATTTACTTTTATTTTCATTAATTCTTTTGCGAATCATAAGTTTACATGGTGCCGAAACCCAATAGTACTTAAATCTACAAATTTGCAATAAATTTCGAGTAGACGAGTAAAAATCGACAGATTTTGCAATCAATTTCGTGTAGACACAAAAAAAAAGAAGAAACAGATCCTTTGAGATCTCTAGGTACATAAAATGGCAAATCCACCAACTGCAGTCGAGGACGGAAATATAAATCATTTTATCCGTCCACCAAAAGCTCTCATAATAGAGCACGATAAAGATATGGCTAGAGCATGGAAATTGTGGAAACAACAGTACACATATTTCGAGACGGCGGCAATGATGGTTAGTAAACCAAAAAATATACAGATTGCGACGTTTATGTCCACAATCGGCCCAATAGCTATTCAACTGTATAATACATTGCCACAACCCGACATTCCTGCTGGAGGAGAGCTCACGTTGACACAGGTAAAAAATATTTTTGAAAATTACTTTATACCAAGAGTAAATGTTACGTTTGAACGATATAAATACCACAAGATCTACCAAAGTGATAATGAAAGCATCGATGAACTAATGTCCAGATTAAGACTTCAGGCACAAAATTGTGCATTCGAAAATTTAATTGATGGGATGTTGCGTGACCAGCTAATTTTAGGGATTAAGAATGACGAACTACGAACCCGCCTTCTTTCCCAAGATATCACATTGGAACAGGCGATTGTAAAATGCAAAGCCACAGAAATCGCACAACAACAAACCGCGCACATCACTCAGGAAACTGAAAAAGGTGTCTCATCGGTACGCAAACAATCCAAAACAAATAATTTAATCGATTGTCGAAACTGTGCCAAAAAGCACAAACTCCGAAAATGTCCTGCATTTAGACACAAATGTAAGATCTGCAACAAAGAAAACCATTTCGAAACATGCTGTAGTAAGCAACAGACAAATAAATCTTCTAAATTATCTTACAACAAAGACAAGACGGTGAAAGCAGTAGTTTGCGATCAAAAAAGCGACACAAGCGATGACAACAGTTGGTCAGCATTCATTGGAAAAGTTGTCATTCCAACAACACCAAAGGAATCAAGTCAGGATTCGAAGCTATGGACGGAAGAAATCCACTTCGAATTTGGAAAGAAGTGCAACATACATCTCGACACTGGCGCAGAATGTAATGTACTGCCAATAAAATTGTTAAATGGCACTAAAAGCACCTTGCTACAATGCAAAATAAAATCACTCCGTTCATTCGCCAACCACCAGATTAAAGTGCTAGGTGAAGTCATACTCAAGAGCACTATTGCTAATCAAAAGTGCAAAATAGCATTTAAGGTGGTTGATGAAGACATCATGTCAATCTTGGGCGCAAATGCATGCGAAAAGCTGGGTCTTGTTCGTAGAATCTATTCCATCAAAGAAGAAGACATATTTAATGGACTCGGCTGTATAAAAAACGTCGAGTATGACATTGACCTTATACCAAATCCGTCTTTTGAAATTTGTACTCCAAGAAGAATTCCGTACAAGATAAGAGATGATGTCAAAAAAGCTCTAGACGAAATGGTTAATTTGGATGTCATCGAGCCAATTAAAGAACCAACACCAGCTGTTTCGCCCATGGTAGTTGTCAAAAAGAACAACAAAATCAGAATCTGTATTGACCCGACCATTGTCAATAAGAATATTTTGCGTCGACATCACCCTATGACAACAATTGAAGACATCGCTGCGAGAATCAACGGATCGAAGTTCTTCACTCTATTGGACTGCAGGAGAGGTTTTTGGCAAGTTCGAGTCTCAGATCGTACCAAACGTATACTTACGTTCGCAACACCGTGGGGACGATATTGCTGCAAACGTCTTCCATTTGGCATCTCCTCAGCCCCAGAAGTATTCCAACGGATCATGCAAGAACTTTTTTCTGATCTCACAAAGGTAGAAGTAGCAATTGACGATATCCTAATACACGCAAGAACAATAGAGGAACTCAGACGCACTACTGAAAAAGTTCTAAAGATTATCCAAGAAAACGGTCTGGAACTAAATAGAGACAAATGTCAGTTCGAGCAGTCAAAAATAAAATTCCTCGGACATATTATCGATCGTAAGGGCATGTCAGCAGATCCAGAAAAAACAGAAGCAATCCGTCGACTAAAGCCCCCAACTAACCGAAAAGAACTCCAGCGCATCCTTGGTAAGTTCACATATTTAAGTAAGTTTATACCAAACTATTCGCAGATGATGACACCACTTCGAAAACTCCTTGAGAAATCAATTCAATGGGTGTGGGATGAAATCCAACAAAAGTCATTTGACGAATTAAAATAAATTATCACAAAACCACCCGTACTCAAACTTTACGACGTAAATCAAGATGTCAAGCTTCAAGTTGATGCAAGTTCTTCAGCACTAGGAGCCGTACTTTCGCAACAGGAACAGCCGGTAGCATATGCATCCAAATCGCTAACCGAATTTCAACAGCGATACTCTCAGTTGGAGAAGGAGGATCTTGCTATCAAGTTCGGATGCGAAAAGTTCCATGAATACGTGTGGGGTAAGCAACCAGTTGTCGAATCAGACCACAAGCCTTTGGAATCAATATTCCAAAAACCATTACATGCATGTCCAGCTAGACTCCAAAGAATTCGCTTGAGCTTATTGACTTGCAACCCAAAGGTGATCTACATAAAAGGATCAAGAATGTTCCTGGCAGATCCACTAAGTCGCGATGTTGAAAACCCACCTCCAGTTAATGACAAAGAAGACAATGAATTACAAGTTCAATCAGTATTGGCCATAACGGATGCAGAACACAGTCGCTTGACAAAGTTAACAGCTGCCGATGAATCATGTCAACAACTGTTCAAATACATTTCAAAAGGCTGGCCAAATGATATTCAACAATTACCTGAATCAATTAAACCATATTGGTACTTCCGCGAAGAACTCTCAGTTTGCGATGGTATAATCCACAAGGCACATAAAACGCTCATACCTGAAGCAATGCGTTATGAGATGTTGAAGTACATTCATGGAGGTCATCTCAGCTACGAAAAATGTATACGTCATGCAAGAGACTACGTATTCTGGCCAAAACTGACAAAGGATCTACAGAATTTTATACAAAAATGTGCATCTTGTCAAGTTCATCAGCGTAGCAACAACAAACACCCCATAGAATCCAAAGTGGTACCCAAATTTCCATTTGAAATTGTTGCTACCGACCTTTTCCATTTCTTGGGAGAAGAATACATTGTTTTCACTGACATTTATTCAGGATTCATCACATTTGAAAAATTGAAGGAAACAACAGCAAGTAATGTCATTAATTTTTTGAAAAACATTTTTGCTTACCATGGAATCCCGAAAGTGTTGGAATCGGATAATGGTCCACAATTTTCATCTGTTGACTTCAAAAATTTTGCAAAGCTATGGCAATTCGACCACCGTACCAGTTCACCACATCATCCAAGAGGAAATGGCTTGACAGAAAGAGCTGTACAAACCACTAAACAACTATTGAAGAAGTGTCACTACGACAATACCGATTATCACCTGGCTATCCTTAATTTCATGAATACACCTAGAGGAAATATCGGTACACCAGCCCAACGTCTATACTGCAGAAATCTCAAATACCAGCAACAACTCAGTCACTTATACCAAGTCAACAAAATAATTTCACAGAAGAACTGAACAATATGAGACATAAATAAATAAATTAGGTGGCGCAACAGTCCGTAGAGAACCAGGGCCTAGTGACTTACAACTCTCAACCATTCCTGTGTGCGAGTAATGTTGTCAGGGATGGAGGGGACCTACAGTTTATATGCCGAATCCGAACGGCTAATTTTGAGAAAGCACTTTTTCATGACAAGAATTACTCTTGGAGAATTTGTCAATTCCTCGCAAGAGGCAGTACCCGTGAAAACTCTTTTTTTTTTTTTTTTTTTTTTTTTTTTTTTTTAATTAAGGTGGCACAGGCAGGAATTGAACCCAAGACCTCTCGCATGACAATATGAGACATAACCAAGCTATAAACAACAGTCATGGTTCCACACCACCTCAACAGCTAAATATTGGACAGAATGTTCTTACTCGCATCGCTAAGAAAGAATGGGAACCTGCAGTAGTCAAAGAAAAATACATTCCAGATCTTATAACCTGAAATTCAACAATGGCAAAGAGCAGCGCCGAAACATCACCAACATCAAGCCAACAAAAGCCAAAGTTTATCAGAAGGCGAATCTTGACCTTGACGAAAACGAAGCAATTCAAAACGTACCGAGCTCAGAAAACCCATTTAACGAAAAATGGATATCACCTAATCCAACAACAACAACTCAAGCTGAGAATCAACAAGTGAATTCACCACAGAAATCTACTCGCTCTGGGAGGATCATCCGACGCCCACTCCGACTAGACTTGTAAAAAAGGGGGATGTGAGACGACATCTACAGATACATCGTGATCATTCCGTTTGCACCCTAAGTCAAACATAGATCTCATTCCTTTTAAATTATCTTCCTCTTTTACATCTATTCCTTCATTCTTACATTCCCAAAACTATGTCTGCCATCATTCCCAAACCTATGTCTGCATTCATTCCCAATCAGTATCTGTTTGAATAAAGACCTAATACACAAAAAGACAATTTACTTTTATTTTCATTAATTCTTTTGCGAATCATAAGTTTACATGGTGCCGAAACCCAATAGTACTTAAATCTACAAATTTGCAATAAATTTCGAGTAGACGAGTAAAAATCTACAGATTTTGCAATCAATTTCGTGTAGACACAAAAAAAAAAGAAGAAACAGATCCTTTGAGATCTCTAGGTACACAAAATGGCAAATCCACCAGCTGCAGTCGAGGACGGAAATATAAATCATTTTATCCGTCCACCAAAAGCTCTCATAATAGAGCACGATAAAGATATGGCTAGAGCATGGAAATTGTGGAAACAACAGTACACATATTTCGAGACGGCGGCAATGATGGTTAGTAAACCAAAAAATATACAGATTGCGACGTTTATGTCCACAATCGGCCCAATAGCTATTCAACTGTATAATACATTGCCACAACCTGGCATTCCTGCTGGAGGAGAGCTCACGTTGACACAGGTAAAAAATATTTTTGAAAATTACTTTATACCAAGAGTAAATGTTACGTTTGAACGATATAAATACCACAAGATCTACCAAAGTGATAATGAAAGCATCGATGAACTAATGTCCAGATTAAGACTTCAGGCACAAAATTGTGCATTCGAAAATTTAATTGATGGGATGTTGCGTGACCAGCTAATTTTAGGGATTAAGAATGACGAACTACGAACCCGCCTCCTTTCCCAAGATATCACATTGGAACAGGCGATTGTAAAATGCAAAGCCACAGAAATCGCACAACAACAAACTGCGCACATCACTCAGGAAACTGAAAAATGTGTCTCATCGGTACGCAAACAATCCAAAACAAATAATTTAATCGATTGTCGAAACTGTGCCAAAAAGCACAAACTCCGAAAATGTCCTGCATTTAGACACAAATGTAAGATCTGCAACAAAGAAAACCATTTCGAAACATGCTGTAGTAAGCAACAGACAAATAAATCTTCTAAATTATCTTACAACAAAGACAAGACGGTGAAAGCAGTAGTTTGCGATCAAAAAAGCGACACAAGCGATGACAACAGCTGGTCAGCATTCATTGGAAAAGTTGTCATTCCAACAACACCAAAGGAATCAAGTCAGGATTCGAAGCTATGGACGGAAGAAATCGCCTTCGAATTTGGAAAGAAGTGCAACATACATCTCGACACTGGCGCAGAATGTAATGTACTGCCAATAAAATTGTTAAATGGCACTAAAAACACCTTGCTACAATGCAAAATAAAATCACTCCAGATTAAAGTGCTAGGTGAAGTCATACTCAAGAGCACTATTGCTAATCAAAAGTGCAAAATAGCATTTAAGGTGGTTGATGAAGACATCATGCCAATCTTGGGCGCAAATGCATGCGAAAAGCTGGGTCTTGTTCGTAGAATCTATTCCATCAAAGAAGAAGACATATTTAATGGACTCGGCTGTATAAAAAACGTCGAGTATGACATTGACCTTATACCAAATCCGTCTTTTGAAATTTGTACTCCAAGAAGAATTCCGTACAAGATAAGAGATGATGTTAAAAAAGCTTTAGATGAAATGGTTAATTTGGATGTCATCGAGCCAATTAAAGAACCAACTCCAGCTGTTTCGCCCATGGTAGTTGTCAAAAAGAACAACAAAATCAGAATCTGTATTGACCCGACCATTGTCAATAAGAATATTTTGCGACATCACCCGATGACAACAATTGAAGACATCGCTGCGAGAATCAA